>JAYKKI010000023.1:1807500-2407500 GCA_039881145.1 Druceiella hillmani | reverse complement strand
TAATTAAGTAATCTAAACTTGGAAATCGGCTTGAAAAATTGTATATGTTTATAACTTTGTTTAACATTACGCAAACAGGCTTTAATGTCAATGGCCTGTTGGTTTCTTTTCATTACGTTTCGACACCAGTAAAAGTGCTGCTCAAAACCTTTTGCTGAAACGAGACTTCTTTTATTAGGGTAGTATAAGTTCGTAGGTTGAGAAATTAGACAGTAATGAAAAGTAAAAAAATTATATCTAGTAGACCGCAGTTGAGCTCCATCTAGCTTGAATTAGTTTAAACCGTGTTACAGAAAGGTATTAGAAGGAAGAGTGTGAGGTGGGCAATTAGGAATATAGGACTGCACCTAGGTTGGTATTAGGTTTTTCCCGGAAAAAATGAAATTTTCTTGTTTTCCTTAAGCGACTTCCTTCATATTTCCCAAGGCGCATCAAATAATGGACTGCAATTCAGACTTCAGAGAGTTGGTCAACATCCGCAACAGAAATTAACAATTTCTCTCTGGTAGAAGCGAGCAGAAAAAATATTAAATTACATAGACGACGTATAATTAACAACACTTAAATTTTATTAACACCTTTGGTTTTTTATAACTAATCATTATACAGTAGTTTTCAAATCCTCAATCAGGTTGTGAGTTATTTTATCTTAATAAAGCATAGTTTTGTAACTTTTGAGTAGATCGCAAGATTTATTTTATTTTAAAATCTTTATTTTAACTTATTTTATTGATTACTTATCTTAAAAAGTGTCATAATCTATATTTTACCCATTTCCTGATAGGCAAGAAGCTTGGAACTTAGCACACATCCTTGTTACTGGTAATAATACATGATCGTGAGTAAGCCAGGATCGGATGATGGAAATGAAAAGCGGGCAAAGGGACCCATTAAGGATTAACACTACAGGACCCAAGGGGATTAACAGTGAATAGTAAACCCAGAAAATTTGGGTTTTTATCGACTTGATAAATTCTCTGTTTATAGGGGATGATCAAATGCTGATAATGGAATCAAGATTTGACGGTGGATGGTGGTCCATTCATCGTTAGGATCTTCCTAACGATGAATGGACCACCAACCACCTCCAATTAAGTCTAGGCTCATTTCAGTGGTTTTGATTTTCTTTCTTTTTCTTAATTACTGAAGTACTGAAGTACATTTAGAATAAATCCTTTTTTAGAAAAAATATCTAATATATAATATATAAAAGAAAATATCCAAAATATAAAAAAATATTTAAGAAATATTTACAGTAAATATTGCATTGACATTTATTATAATAATATATGAAATATCATCACTATCTATCAAACTCTGTAACGCCCATCTGGATATAGGAACTAGATAGATCTCCGGCGAAGACAATGTAGAATTACTGGTAATATAAAAAAAAATAAAAAATAAGCTTTCTTACTGACCTAAAGGCAAAACAATATACGAAAAAAACAACGTAAATTCAGCTAAAGAAATACACTCATTTCACGGGACTTTTAGAGCTAACATGTTAACGTGTTAATTTTCTCTCTCTCTCTCTCTATCTCTCTCTGATAATCTTTTTAATCCTTCTTTCTTGATACCTTTTTTGCGTATTTGTATACTGAAGACATGTTATTTTTCAGATACAAATAATTTTATGCGTTAAAAGTCTTTCGCATTTTTTCTAACTAAACAGTCAGTTGTAGTCATTGTTGGAGACTAAAGATATCCCAAACTAAACACAGACCTATAACGAGTAGGGACTGAAATCTGGAAAACGACTGGACATTTACATTTTAGCGTAAGTTAATTTTCTATAATATTTTTTCTTTCAATCCCATCATATTAACGCATAAGTTATTTAATATCATTGCGGTTGTGTTATTAATAGCTATATATATATATATATATATATATATATATTTATATATGCTTTTTGTTTTGCATTACACCTTAAGAGGTTTAAGGAAATTGTTTACCTGTCACATCAAATATGTGACACTTTCTTCACTTCTTTTATTTTCCTTTTTCTTGAAAACGCCCTGAATCCCCAAGTGAAGCTAAAAGCTTAGCCCAAAATAATAGAAACACTTGATTGACGTACACGCCTAACCACCCTTTCTTCAAATCCATCTCAACTTGCCCTCTAAACTTTACCGCCCTAGAACCTCGATGTCGATTTGATTGCCTTCCGCGTCGATGCACGCTGAATATTCATACTCGCTGCACGCGAAAACACTAAAAGCTTTCCAAGAGCTTCGTTCTATTCAAAAGCTCTCCAAGAAAAAGCAGCCATTACAACATTCGAGCTTACACGCATATAAGTCGATGTATGAAATTTACAGCTGGCTTAAAATTCTCGACGTACGAAAAAAAGGGGAAAACAAATAGTTTAGGATTTTGGAATAGCTTCAAACATTATAAAATTCTGATGTTATACGAACAAACAAGGAATTTAATTAATTTTTGGTTATAAATACTATATAATATATCTTAAAGCATCAACTGCGTCGTTACAGTTTAAAATAAATATACGTTGACCGGCAGGTAAAGATGCATCAACAAAAACGCCTCTTACCTCCTTGATGGCTTTTCCAGTTTCCAAAGTCAAATTTTTAAAGAATTCGCTATTTCCGGGAACATTATAGTAAGAACAATGTAAAAATCCTGTTCCTGTTTAGACGTAAGAAGTAAATTCGTAACAGGGTGACGCGTCTCCATGGAAAATGAAAATAAGTCAGAAATTTATTTTCTAATTGTTTATAATGTTCCTCTATCATTCTATTTATTTCTATAAGTTATAAAGTAACTTGCTCAGGAATGTCCCGCAGAAATTCTACTTCTTATGTTTCTTTTCCCCGTCTATTCCTGTTTCATTTTATTTCAAGAAACGTTATTTATTAAAGGTTTCTTGAAATAATTTAATTATTAAATAATTAAATTACCTAGTAATTAATTAAATACATTAACTAATCATTACTAAAAAAGCATCTTAATTACTAAATCCACTTGATATAATAAAATATGCAAACGTACTTTAACAAATATTTCCATTTTTGAAAATTGCAAAACAGTAAAAAGACATACATTCCAGCTAGACTAAGATTGACAGCCCGATTTTAAAGCGTATTTTCAACAAATTTAGTTTTTTTCTATATCTATTAAAACGAAACAAAAAACGCAATAACAAAACGCTGCAAGAAACAGAAAATTGACTCAATTCCGCTTACGTTTATCCACCACTTATAAGACAAAGTTAAACTTCATTTTACAAGATTCTCCATACCCGCCTGGCACCCTCTCATCACCGACTTAGTTAACATCGCCGAAAAGCCACTCAAACTTTCAAAATTACCTACAATACGCACCGTCGCTAAGTATCTGAAACCAGAGCAGCAACACAGGTTGTCTAATTCTCCACCTCGAACCACGTAAATAAAACATGAAACTTTATCCATAACGCGGGGCGAAACCGATCAAAAGCAGGAGGGGTAACACATCGCCCGGCGCCCAGAGTAAAGCAACAGCCTAACATCAGCCCAAATGATCCGACCATACTGAGCTTAAAGCTCGGCAAGTTCAACGCAATTTCCGTCAAAAACATTTAAACTTTTTAAACGTGAAGCGAAGCATACTCCTGGCGGGGCCAATCTTTTATCACCGCTCCCAGCAGAATGCGAATACACTTGCGTTTACCGGCTCAACGGTGTAACAAATTATGTTGGTATACGAAGTTTTCATTGGTACAGACGTATACTTAACATTTGTTTAGCGTATGTTTAGCCCTTAAAAGCTTTTCCGTTTGCCAAATTTTAAGATCCAATGAAAGTCATTTTCTACCTGTCTCAAAGTATACCTGATTAGATTAAAACAATTGTAACATTTGTAAAAACTTTAACGTTTATAATAATCCGCACATATGAGCATGTTAATGTATTTTTATGTATATTTAAATTATTTACAGACAAATTACGGTTAATATTATTAACGTAACGCTGTATTGCACATTTATGTTACATTGATGGAACACACAACACAAGACGGCTTTTGAACTCAATTGATTACATCATAAAAACACACTACACGAGATATCTTTGGAACACATTACAAAAGATATCTTTTGAACTCAATTGATTACATCATAAAAACACATTACACAAGATATCTTTGGAACACATTACACAAGATATCTTTTGAACTCAATTGATTACATCATAAAAATCACTACATGCTTGCATAATGTCTTTGTGTTAAAAAGTGCATAACGTAAATTAAATTTTACTTAGTACCTGGTTGCTTCCCAAAACTGTCATGAAGCAGAAGGTATCCTTGTACAAGTCTTACGATGGTATTATAGTTGTATATACTTAGTGCAAAAATGGATTTGGGTAAGTTTTAATTTCAAGCCAATTCCTAATGGTAGTCTAGTGAGGAGTAAATTTTACGATATTAAAAAGAATATCTACTAGACTCAAGTAGAATGACACAAAAGTTTCCAGATTAGAAAGAAAAGCTTAAAAAAGAACTTTTCCTCGGACAATAAGCCGCATTATAACTGTAATAGTTATAATCCACGAAAACCAAACTCGTCAAACAAAAACTATTTACGAAATTTAAAGAATAATTTGCAAATAAAGCCAAGTAAATAGTGGAATGGGCTATTATGATAATAAAACGGCTATATAGTGAGAGGGAAAACTTTTCGACGGCAACAATAGAGCTTTTAACTGTACACACCGAGAGCCCGCCCGCCCAGCAAAGCTTCGTGGGAGGGCGGCAGCTTTAACTTATTGTAAATTATTATAATAAAGTCATAAATATTCATTATCGCCAAGATGAAAACATATTATTGCGCCTGTGTTTTTGTTTTTCGAGTCACACTCGCCCGATACCGGAGCCGACATATTGGCTTAAAAGTAAATTTCGTTTAGGCCGCTGTTAGACGGCACCAAACCGTTGTCGCTTCGAAACATCTTGTGGGTTTTAGTAATTTATTTGCGGGCGAGCAGTTAGAGATTAAGAAGGCCTTGGAAATATTTAAATGTTGTCTTGGAGATAAATGTTTATACAATTGAAATTTAGGTCCATCCCCCTTTCTCGTTACGTTTCCGCTTCACCCCTTTACCTAATTATTCCGGGTGTAATTCTACGTACAATGCTTTTAATATATTATGATACATGTAAGTGTAAAGAAACCTTATAATATGTGAATCAAGTGTACACGAATTTTATCAATTCGTAATTTTTCATATATATAGTTTATACAATAGTATAAATAAAAGCAATTTTTCCTTATTTTATTCAGTACCAATATCATTAAAATTAATGTACTATAAAAGTCTTTATATTAAAGAATTATACTTATTAGTTTTTCCAAGCATATGTTATCAAGTTTTCTTTCTTTGTTTCAACCTTTACAATAGTAAAAGGAATAAATCTTCTCTCACTTTTCCTAACTAACTATTTTCTGTAGAACTATACAGAGTTCTCAAAGCAGCATTTACATTAGGCTGAAACAGCATACAAATATTGTAAAGGCAAAAATAATAAATTTCAAGCATTATTCAAATACGAGAATGTATGACGATGGTATCTTCTGTATGATGTGAGCCTACGAACCACGTGGAAGGCCAACTTCACGCCAGTTGTTGCTTCCTTTCGTTTAGCGCACGTAAGCCATAAGGTAAACTTTATTCATGTGAAATTTCTTATTATTCACGTGCTAAATTTTCCCGTCGAAAATATATTTGTTACTTACGTTTTACGCCAGAAGAAAAGTCAGTTGCTTTATTAAGAAAGTTTTCCATACCTGAAACAAAATGAAATTATACTATATTAGATTTTCCTTATTGTTTTCCCTAAAAAATATAAAACTACTCCTGTACAAAATGAGAAATATTTAATTAATAATAATTTCTGAAGACACGTGTTTTCCGAGTAGTATAATATTTAGACATTTAAACTGATGACGTCAATTGACAGTGTTAATACAAACAATTTTGTTACAAAAACAATCATTATTTCCGTTACAGGAATTTGTAATAACTGTTAAATTTGAAAAATTTCGAACACTCTCGTGAACACTTTTATATGTGTTTTAACTCGATGTTAATTTTTATGGTAATATTATTAGAGTACGAAAATCAAATTTATCCGTAACAAGTGTATAAATTGTTAATTTTTACCATAAGTGAACAATGATTGCAAAGACGAATATTAAAACGACCAATTAATATAAAGTGTTTTATCCTCATCTAATATACGACCAATTAATATAAAGTTTTTTATCCTCATCTAATATATCTTATTATTATACATATCCTTATGTACCTATACCTTATATACCTCTACCCTTTATATACCTATACCTTATTTATTTTAATAGCTACTTCTGATTTTAATCGTAACGCTATTTAATCAAATTCTCCTCCAGTAATATATTCAAAAGTAGATATATTCAAATTATTCTGCGACAAAGAACTCTCCTGTGCAGTGATAAGAAATATGAGGGCTCACCACGTATCCATGATGCCCAGTATATATATATAGTTCTATAAACTTGCAGCTGCCAAAGTTTTGTAAGGTGATATGGAGACTAAAGCGTTGTCAATGTTTTTTCCCGAAAACTGCCATAGAACATTTAAATGTAACAACGAATAGTGATATTCATATTACTATTATGGGTATCCCACTTGACATTCACTGATATTTTAGTATTAGCGAAACGAGGCCATGATTTTTTTTCTTTCAGATAAAGACTTAAAATGCAAATTAAACACGAAATTCAAAGCAGTCCAACCTATTCTCATGTTTTGTAAAATCTTATTATGTATTATGGAAATGTATTTGGTATTTATTACAATGCAATAACAATCTTTATAAATAACATGAAATATTTTCTTACAAAATACATTTTGGGAAACTATTATATATTGTTCTCAATATTAGCGCAATTCAGGATGATCTCCACTTGGATTAAACGTAATAATAGTAGCGAACTTGCACTGCGGTCGCAACAATATTAAAACTAAAGCTTACTTTTGTCGAACACTCTTCTTGCCAATGCTTGCCTACGGAGGTATATGCTAGCGGACTTGGTGGTATATTGCCTTAAAAAATTGGATCGTCGTCAAACGTTATGTTTTTGGATGCAAAAAATATGATAATATTTCTGAATTCAGAACGCTATTTAAATAAACGGAGGTCCGCAATCGGTGCAATCTACACATTCTTACACTTATTTACATTATTATGAAAAACTCCACTTATCCAAGTCATCTCACATGCAGATTAAGTTACTTATCTGCACACAGTAGAAGCTTAAGGTCCGAAAATCAGCTTTGTCTCATTTTTCCTAAACGTACCACCACCTTTTATAAAAAGATATTCGCTATCCAAGCTATAACACTATAATCGACTGGAATAAACCACCAGAAATATGCCCATTATAAATGTAATCAAAGGCCGTCTGAAAAAGTCCTTCCTCTCATAATTCCTTAATCCTCCCTTCCTACTTCCCTTTTGTTCCCTTTTCCTTGTTTCCAACACTGTCTAGATTTTTAATTAATTATTTTTTGTTTTATTATTTTATACTTGGTGTGGTTTTGTTTATTTATATTTTATAATACTTTTGTTTGTTGTTAATATTATAGTTTTGTTTTTTATTAGTAACGTACTAATAAAAAACAAAACTAATAAACTTAAAGTCATATTAAAATTGTTGACTGAAAGAGTCGATGTGGTTGGCTGGAAGAGATTCCTCTTGGAGCAATAAGTCAGCCAAATGTTATACATCATGTATACTTCAAAAACAAGAATAAAAAAAAAATAAACTGACAACACCCCATTTTATATTTTAATCATATTTAACCAATTTACAATATTATGTTATACAAAACATCTAAATTGTCCATGTAAAAGAATCCATCTTCTGAAGAATTCAAAACCACCTCCGGCCTTGTACGAAACTTACCTATACGCCCCATAACACTCACCTACTGCCTAAGCTTCAAACACTCGATCGATCTAATACCCCCAAAACCATTCCGAAACCGGAAGCAACGGTCCGACACAAGTCCCAGATGGACTATCGATCGGCCTGGATGCGCCGGAACGGAGCGGAAGGCGATAGGCCGTGTCCCGCCGAGGCGGCTTCATTTCACGCTACAACGACCCGCGTACGGCACCCTACACGGGCCTTATAATTCATATCCATATCGTGAACACTTATATGCATGAAATATTAAAACCCAAAAGGGTCGCTTCTTACACTATCATTTTTCGTGTCTACTTTATGGGCGGCTACAATTTTCAAAATTACGAGAAAATCGTTCATAAAATGTGTCATTATGTACCCATCGACGATCATGGATGAAATAGACCAACATGGGGTACGTTTAGTTAAATAAACGAAGAAAAATATAAACAAAGCCTTTCCACTTTTACAAATGTCTCAATACGAAATTTTCTCATTAACATTAAAATTAATGAAAAGACATAAAATGAAGCTTGATAATGATCACTGAAGAATTTTTTTTCATTTGTATTAGTTCATAAATTAAGAACATTTTTTGTGTTTTTCCTTATCGATATGAAATATCTAAGATGGAGTTAAAATGTTATGATGGTAAGACTCGCATTGCCCTTCGATCAGCGTCGTTCAATTAATTCGCCATTCGGCCAGCTTTCTGTATTATCGACTCTTTCCAACTTAATTCGGCCAGTTTCGCATCTTGTTGGTTCTTTCCGCCTTAATACGGGTCAGCATTGTTTTTATTTACTAACGTTTATAAATTTACCCGTTTATATCGGTATATTGTATTAAACTGTTTTAAAATATTAAAAACTTTGTATAATTTGGAATAATAATAGCAATAATAATGAGGTTGGTAATTAAACATATACATATACATATATATATATATATATATATATATATATATATATATACACTTTAATGTTGTAGTTTTTCACTTTTGCATAGTTAAATTTGATTTTTCGTTTTCACTTTGTTCCAATAAAAATTGTTCAATTTAAAAATAAAAAAAATTGATTTTGCACATCTGCCAGGCGTCACGCGATGGATCCTTTCTTCATCTATTTTTCCAAAAAGTCGAAATGCTGTAAAGTCGTAAGACTGAATAAATAAACATTTTCTATCGTCAGTTCTTTATAGAATTCCGTACCCAAAGAGCCCAAAGATATTCCATTGTTTCTGTTGTTGTGATGGTGCTCTACGTCCCTCCGTAAACGACCTCTAGTTCGCTAATAGATTGAGAAAACTATAAAACACTTACTGATTTGGTACAGAATTAAATTTCAAATTTAAAAATAAATATAACTTCATTTCTGGAGGGGAACGGAGCTTTTTCGTATATTTATATTTATACGAGGGAGTAAGTTTTGACTACTTAGGGGTTGTTGAATAAGCACTAAATTACTCATAGTAATATAGCGTAATTGCATTTTTATTTTTTAATAAAAATAGGGCAATATAGGGCGAAATAGGGCAATGTGGGAAACAATCGGCGTTCGATTGTATCCCTCTTATTCCAGACCCCTATCTCAAAACAGTAATACTTGGGAAGCTGTAATTGCCTTCAAGGTTAAAAATTAAATCAATATTTACAAATAGTACAATAGAAATACTATTTAGATCTAAATGTTTAAACTTGTATATGCACCAAATGGAAGTTTATAAATGCGCATAGAGTCCTCCTTAGTATGGGTTCTACTAGTATTTAAAAAGTTTTACTTAGCTTCTAAGCTGAGAACCTTAAATATTCCAAACAATACGTCCACAGCACGCCAAAACACTATATTTCCAGATCATACTTATTTGCCGAAGATTGCTGGGCCAATTCGATCCGAGCCGCCAGCGGCCGTATCTCATGCAGCTGTCACTTGGCGTACGCTATCGCGTCGTCGATGGTGGCGTTGCCAACTGGCTGCTAATTATTACTGGAGCAGTTGGCAATGGCGAGCCGCTTTCTTGGCTCAAGAGGGAAATGGGTTCCAATGGGAGTCTAATAATTATGAACGGCGCGAAGTTATGAGTTATTTATTTAGTTACTTTTATGTAGACAAATTTATTAAGTACAGAAAATAAGAAAACTTTCAGGCCATAACCATACTTATTGAATGTCATTCAACCCTAAATACGAACTTTCGTCGTATAGACTTCGCGTATTTTAAATACGCGCTTCAAAGTTTCCGTACTTTCAAATTATGGCCTTAAATGCTCGTTCAATCACAAAGGAAAACTTATTTTGGAACTTCAGGTCTGCTGATCGAATAAGATCTAAGTTAATAAATTAAGTAAGTCAAATTTTGTTTTTATATTATGTTACCTATTTTCACATGAAAATATCATATATTTCTGTGTACATTACATTCCGCCTTTATTAAAATTACTTCTCAAATTTTCCGTGCAGAGTGTATATTGGCTAAAAAAATAATAATAACTAAAATTTTCAAAATTGTTTTTTTTAACTTAGTATTTTTAGTAAAAAATGTAAAATTATTTCAATTCTTTAATTACCTCAAAAAACTACACACTAATTATTTAAAAAAAAAATGATTTTCCAAAATTTTAATGGTTTTTCGTAAAAAATATATTGCCCCTTTTGTAGTCCCATAACTCAAAAATATAAAAAGATAGACTTATAATAGATTATCCTTTGTTGTCTATTTAAGTGTATTAGTTTCAAAATTCCTTTTTTTTAATAAAAAAATGATATCGGTGAATTTGAAAACAAAATGCAGTTTAAAAAGATTCTGATTTTTACAATAATAAATGCGATGAATTGAAAAATATGTTCGGAATAGAAAATTTAAGATCATTTTTTTTCAAATATGAGAAAGTTTCGCCCAAGAAACAAAACCTTAATGATCATATGATCTTTTCGGATATAGTCTCCTCCTGAGTATATAGTCTATATATTTCAAACTATTAACATAAATTTCATCATTGTAAAATATTCCTTACTAAATTGTCATTGTGATTTCAAAAAATTAATATTTTTGCCTGTTATATTTGCTGTTATATATGAGTTTGCAACTAGCTTCTACATATATGTATTAATATAGTTATAACAGTACAATAATTAAAATGTTAATATACATTTAATCACTGTAAAATATTCCATATAAAATTGTAATTGCGATTTCAAAAAATAAATATTTCCGCCTATTATATTTGTTATACTTACTAGTATTACTATATTTATAATAGTAAAAGAATGTGTCTTAGAAGCAAATGTATTTTAAGTAGAATATTATGTTAAGAATATAAGTATATTAATAATAAAATCGTAGAGGTGATTCACATAGCTGGGATCTTTTTAAAAACTAATATAAACTAAATAACCCTCTATAATATATATATATATATATATATATATATATATATATATATATATATACTTTTTTTTAATATACGTATTAAAAAAAAAAGTATAAATTAAAGAGAAAAAAAAGTATAATTAAGATTTCAATACCCATACAGTAATGGGACATGGCGTAGATCGTCAAAATAATGTCGTTTATATATATATATATATATATATATATATATATATATATATGGATACAAAATAAACGTGCAACAAGCGTTTTAATTTTTTGTGGTTATTTGATAATACAAAATCGATTTAATTTTTAAACATTTATTCATCTAACCACAACTTTCTATTTTAACAAAATCCCAAATACTAAATCATATAGTATCACCGGTAACTGAAGGAAAACCCTAAATCCTTGACAACATCCTTACTTTATTTACATCTTGAAAATTCACAAAACTACTCAACATCGACATCACACAAAACACAACCGAACGCGGCTTAATTCGAAAAGAAATAGTAAATACATACTCGTTTCCCTCAAATCCATTAAATCGCATAAATATAACGAGACTAATACTGTCCGTGCATAACATTTCCTCCCACCCCGTCATCTTACAATAATGAGACCGAAATAAAAGAGAAAGAAAGCAGACTCGCGCAACGGACAAAGGAATGCCGACAGAGCTCACCTAGTCGACCGCCCAACTCAGACATCATTAAGCACACGACATAGCTAGTGAGGCATAAAAGAGAACATACGAATAGTGGATGGCACCAGTATATAATAACAATAATAATAAATGAAATCAAACCATTATGCCAACCGGGACAAAGGACAGCGACCGCAAAAAGGGACGTTCCGTTAGTAATACTTAGATTTACATATAACTATGCTACCTTTTATATACACAACAAAGACATCTTCAAACATAGCAAGCAAGTTATATAATATGTATATAAATAATGATAATGACCCATTTACGTCAATAATTATGCACGGAAATGAGTATAGAGCATAGCAACAAAGATATACTAAATACCAGTTCTCACGAGGCTTCATTTGCTATTTGCCTAATATTCGTATCTAAGGATAAAGACTTATTGCAACAATTTGTACAGGTGACATTTTTGCTCACTCGAATTTAACTATGATGCATGGAAATATGAGTGCAAGCGTGGATACAATATGTTGCAAGGGCCTGCAACAAGAAAATGATGAAACGTCCTCATGTATCATCACTTGTACAGTTGCAAATATCGTTATATTGTCATCTTTAATTAAGTTACAAATATAGTCATATCATCATTATTTGTAAAGGTGCAAATATGTGTACTATGTCATGATCATAATTTGTACATATCGTCATATCGATATTTTGTTGCAAGATATCGATATGAAGATAAATTGCAGTTGCAAATATCGTTAAATCATCATCATTAGTAGAGTTGCAAATTTCGTCATATTATTCGTAGAGTTGTAAATATCGTCATCATTTGTAAAGTTGCAAATCAGTACTATCATATAAAATAACTTGAAGTGAGCGTGCATTCAAACTATTTTCGAAAAATTATATATCGGAGCATGTTTGTAATTTAATAAAAGTTAATGTTTGCATTTTCATCGATTTATCTGTCTCCCTGTTGGTTTGTCTGTTAACACAGAAATTTAACTGAGCATCACGATTAGGGTTCAAATTAAAATCTAAGCTTCTTTGTATACCCACCGATTTTTCATGCAATAAAAACCAAGTATATAGGCTTGCTGATGAAATTATCAAAAATATTGTAGCGATTTAACTTAAAACGTAAGATAAAAGTTACTTTCATATCCAGTCAATGATACTTTAAGACGCAAAACATGATTACTGGAGAAAACTCCGCTGCATAATTAATAATCTACTCGTACAAACTTCAAGTAATTCTAGATATTAATAAAACAAAAACTCATAAAAACTGCATTAAGGATGAATAAATATCTCATTTTAACTGTTCTGTCTTAAAATTGTACAAAATACTTGACATATTTATCCCCTGTTAAAATTAGTTGGCGTTTCCGATCGTTCTCCGTCCAATTTCAAAAACTAGCGAAACAATAATAAAAGACAAGCAAAGAAAAAATCGACGACTAAGTTCGTCGAGTCCTCTTTTTCCCCTACCTATTTAGTCAACCCCCTCCTCTGTCGAATAAGAAATCAGTGATTAACTAAATTTTCGTCCATTTAATATGTCTCATTATTGGGCTGTATGTCCCAATACTCAGTTCGTACCGGCCCGATAGTTTTTAGTACGTACTTTACGTACTAAATACCCGCAGTCAAAAGAGAAGTATTTAGGTCAAGTCTCCACTGTTTAACGTTGCAAAAATAACTCTATATATTAATACATAATACATAGAAAACACAAATTATAGAAACGAAGAACATTACGAAATATAAGATTATCAAAAAAAATTTAAATCTACTATGACACGCTCAATAAAATTTGACACAGAACTTTCACGTTTCAAACAAGATCGCTTACTCATAGACATAAAATGATTGAACGCTTTCAATAAATCTCCTTTAAAACCAATATGCACTTAAGAAACACCACCACAAAAGGAAAAAATTCCCTTGCGAAACACCACCGCCTCACTTAACCAAATAGTCGAACGCACAGCTGAAACATAAACAAAGATTGACGGCAATCGTAAAGTGTAAAAATGGCAGAAGTACCTGGGGCAGAATTATTATCGGTCGACTAAAAGCACATTTCCAGCGCCGTAAACGTGTCGAGGCTTTATTTATGCCCTTCCAAAGGGACGCTGCGGCTTCTACTTGACACTATGCGTCCAATTTCTCACCATCAATTTGACATCGAAACAAATAAATATTACGACGCAGAGAAATGGAAAAATTGCACCGCCAATATGGGTAAGTATGTGCTTTTCTTTTCACTGAGCAAGAAAATAGTCATAAGAGGTGACAAATAAAAATACTGCGGAAACAAATTTACCAAAAATAGCCAGTTTAATTCATTGTCAAAAGGATTAAATGGATCCTTTCGGGAATTATATTTAGATCGCGGAAAATTTGAACTCTCTCTCCAAATTAACTGTTCATTCGGTATAAATGCATCACCCCACTAGTTAAGTAATTAATTTATTTTACTCTCCGTTATCACGGCTAATATCGCTATACCTTTAGCAGTATTGCAAAATCTTCTATATTTATTACGAAGGATTCAGTGAAACTTCCATGGTTCAAAATGCTTCAGTAAATTCTAAATTAAATTATAGTGTCTATAATAATAACATTTGGACCGAGAAGAATTTTTGAGCCAAAAATGGAAAATGAAATCATTCCAAGAAGATTCCGGTCGAGTCTCTTGTTCCATAATCATGAATATTATAATATTTCTGAAAGGTGTTTCTTTTTGTAGTAACGCCATATTTCTCTTAATTCTTCGTCATAATTAATGATTCAAACATTATTTTAAAGCTTATGTTCCCCGTTATTGACCAAAAATAGACAAATAATTCAAAATCAAATTTGTTAAATTTCTATATATTATTTCTCGAAGGTTTTTAAGCTCCATCTATTTCCAATATTTTTAACTGACATCTGTTCATTATTCAAATCGCAACTGTTACATTAATATGAAAGGAGAATATTCGTTTTTAACCTTAATCACGGCCGTAAACGAAATTTAGCATATCGCTCGAACCCGGATCCCCGCGGTGGGCCTCGCAGTCAAACGTGGTATGACTTGTGTGCAACCCAACATACCACGGTAACGAGCGTAACGCAACGTGACATGTGTTACGGCACTAATATACTTTAAACGTGATGGTTAGCAGTTATGTCAAGATAAAAGTTCAATTTCTTTACATCTCGCAGTAGCAATAAATGTTGATTTAAGGATTAGAATATTAAACCATAAACTGTCAGATTTAATCGCAACTGTTACATTAATATGAAAGGAGAAAATTCATTTTTTAAACTTAATCACGGCCGTAAACGAAATTTAGCATATCGCTCCGAATATTTCAAAGAATGGTTTGGAGAGAATAGCAAAAACGTGTAAAAAAATAGGCCAGTCAATTTTCTCCATTTTCACTCAGTACACAAAGTTCACTTGAATTAAACGTTATTGGTTTCAGGAGAATCAACAAAAGACAACCGTCACATTGCAATTATTTATCGGTGAATTGTATGAAGTTTTTTGCAGAACTTTCAACATTTTTAAGGTCATTCCTTCAAAGGCCATATCTTCCAAATTTTATGCCCAATGTCCTATTGAATTTGGCCATATTTTTCAGGTTAACATATTATTATACGCAAGAAATAATCCAATTTCTACAACTAGCATATAATCAACAACATCCACCTATCATTAATCCACAAAATTTGTCTTACTATAGGTACACAGCAACCTGACACCATCTTGATATGCGTGCAATGCAATGTGACATGTGCAATGTGACATCAGTTTATAGACCGAAAGATCAATTAACAAAAAGACCAATTAAAAAAAAATGGTCTAACATTTCAGAAAATAATAATGAAATTAAGGAGTACGTATGCGGATAACAAACTAGGAAGTACGTTCGTACTAGGAAGCCAAAACTATTATAAAATCTAAGTTCACGCAGTAAGGAAACTGCATTCTAGTAAGGAAACTCAGTGAAGCGTCCACTCTTACATCATACTGAGATTCGCATTATATTGAATTCAAAATGGGAAAAAATAAAATTTGTGTCGATTCCATTAGAGCTCGATATTAGCTAATTGCCGTGATTGTTCTGAAACACAACGTATGTTCCATCATTATCACCTGTGAGATCGTTGTCGGAAGATCTCCTCGCTATTTTTTAAAATCACTATCAGTATTATATCGACCACCTTTATTTAAATATTTTTCAGTGTTCAACTATCCCAGTATAGACTATTTTTCAAAAAACAACCGTGAGAATCCATGCCAGTAGATATAACAGTGGTATAACAGACAACATACACAGATAATAACATTCGAGTTTAAATCAATATTTAAATCAATACCGAGCTTCTATTATGATTTTCTACTTTTCCGCGACTCCTAGAGTATTAAAATTTCCCTGTTTTGACCAAAAAATAATTTTCCAAAATCCTCAAATCATCTATTGTTCAATCTGAATATTTTGTTGATTGATGTGGAATTTTTACAAAAGAGTCAATTCTAAATTATTCCCTACGGTGAGGTAGCACTGACATATATATATATCCAAAATTCTACTTTTATTGTATAAAAGAGCTTTACGAGGAATGTCAAAAAGCTCAATGCAAAAAGGTATTGGAACTCCTAAACTTTTGTGGAATATCAAAAGGCCGCAAAACGCAAATGCAATTTGGTATTGCAGATATTTTTATTTAATAAAACAAAAAGGGCTTTAAGCATCTATTTAATTATTATTGGTAAACTATGTGAAACTTGGAGCAAATTATTACGAAGTGACCATCTACAAATTTCAATTAACTAATTTTGCATAGCACTGCAAATAATTTACCTAAATTGAAGGAGGATAGTACGTACTGTTCCTAGAATATAATTTTGCACTAGAACAACACTGCTGCCGACTGCAGTAATGCAAATTTACAAATCGGCTTTCTGCGTGTACTCTTGCGGAGAGGGCGCGGACAGTTGTATACGTCAGCTATCGTAACTAATTCCAGTTGTTAATCAACCACAATTGACGAAATAAATACGAGGGTGCAATTGTGTGCACTTTATGAATTTGAAACTTGTGTCAACTGTGAAAAGTTGGATAAAAAATTTATTTCGACGGAAAATTGATGTTAGTATTTTCCAACTCAAATCTATCAACGACTCGCGCAGAATTATTTCGTTTATTATATTTACGTAAAATATGAGTTCTATTTAGTGCGTTAGAAAGAAACATTTTGAAAAAAAATATTTTGTTCGGTTCAATATAACGCTATGACTTGAAGAAAAGTTCGGAGTCTATAAAGAAAACTAAAATTCCTTAAAAATTTGTAAATATTTAAGTAATTCCTGGTGTCACAAATTAGAGTGGCAATTTTTTTTATATCCTTGTTTCACACTACTACCTAGAATGCACGAAGGGTTCCGTAGGACCAAACAATATTACACTTTTAAGTTTGTATGTATCAAGGACGCTAAAAAACAAAATTATTGTTGCGATTGGAACTGAAAATATCCCACGTCTCAAAAACTACACATCTTATTCAAACCAATTTTCGTTAAAAGTTTATTTTAAGTCTATGACCTATTTTTTTTGAATTTTCACACCTTAGTTGAAAAGTTAGAGGGGGAAAGCACTTTTTAAGACTTTAGTAGCGCATATCTCAACAACTATTGATTTAAATAATAAAAGTTAATTTAGGACCTCTACATCATTTTTAAGGCTTATCTAACGATATCTCATACACCTATTGTGCACTGGATTCTTTTTCATCTTTCAATTACTTGTATGGTGTGCTACCGATAATTTTCATTAAATAGCGGTTCATTGAAGAAACCTACCATCCAAATTGCATCTATATAGTGCCTAAGGTTTCCAAGTAAAATGGCGACGACATGCGGACAGACAGGAGGATAGATCGAAAGGACGAAATTACAAGTGTTCCGTTTTTGCCATCAGGCTACTGAACGCAATAAATTTCATCAACATAATGTAACTAAACCATTCACTGTAGCAAAATCACAAAATTAACAACTGAGAGAAGGTCATCATTGTCCTACACTCCCTCTCTACTTCTGATATAATATAACGTCTTTACCCCTTATCCTTTAATTACAATGTTATCTAAACAAATACTTGGATCTTCAAACTTGTAATGGCTTAGTTAATATTTTTTACAATAGTATTTGCTTAGATTATTTGCTTTAATTATTGTAGGTTAATTATATTCCTTTTTGTTCTGTACCCCTCTACCCATGTATAGTGGTTTTATTTGTGCTTATAGTACGTAGTAATGTAGCCCAAAATTCCGGTACCCTTTGATTAGTTTGAGGTTTTTAGAACAACATTTCAAATTTTTTATTATTAAAACGAATTATTTTATACGGGCATAATTATTCATATTATTAATAAATAATAAACAGAGTGGATTCGGTTTAAGGAAAATATTTTAAGTATATGAATTGATTTAGTGTATAGAATGATAATTGAAGCCAGAAAATCTGTCCAAAATTTTTATCTATATGTTGTGTTTGTATGTTAATTTTTTCGTCAATTATGCAAAATCTACTGGACGGATTTTGATGAAATTTGGTATGGCAGTTGTTTACACCTAAGAACAACATATGAGAGAATAAGAAAAACAATTCTAATAATTTTCTTGTTCCGAATTCTACGCGAGTAAAACCGTGGGGCACAGCTAGTAATATTAAGATAATATATCAATAACAAGGTGTTTCATAGCAAAAGACGAAACACGAAATACGTAGGTAGTTTGCTTTCCTCACATTCCTTTTGTGGTATTCAAAAATGTGTAAAATTTTACGAAATATTCAAATATCCACATTTTTTATATAAATAGAAAAAAACTAATCACCACAGAACCGAGCACAACACTTGACTATAGCATTATTGTTTGTTATTCTAATGATTTTTATACTAAATTTCATGAGGTAATTCACTAACGTTCTCTTCAATAACGTAATTACTAAAAACTAGTTGGCCCGTGTGAATATTTCTCAAGCCACTGAATGGTAATATAATGTTAAAATAAAAATTAAATTATTCAGTTAAAAAGTTTATATATAGTAGATTCATGCACCGAGGGTTCCGTGACCAGTTTCAAGTAAATTTATAAATCAATATTATTATATCAATATTTATTATAAATCAATAATGAACTTTATACTGAAATAAATATTTAATAATATCTAGCATAATTAAGGGGAAAAATACATAACGTTTAATTAAGCAAATTGTCAATAGATGGCGCTATTTAGAATATAAACTCCTTTGAGAAATAATATGTAGAGAATTAAAAACATAATTTTGAATAATTTGTTTTGAATTTTTCGCCATTAGCGATGAAGGTGAACTTCAAAATGATAGCTCAATTGATTTTGATGAAGTATTAAGGGACATATGGTGTACCAACAAAAATACCTTTGAGAAAATTAATATATAGAGATATGTTTGATATTTCTTAGAGCCAAAAAAAAACCTTACGGATCTCCATTATTTTACCTAATGGTCTTAAAATTAATTTTAGTTATCACAAAAACCTTCTTACAATTTTTTAGTTTCTTATTACTCTATAAACGTGGACCTAAAATACAAGTATAAGGGCATTCAAATAATACTAAACAGCATAACTATAACTAACATAAAACAAAGTATTGACATTCATCAAGAACTTTATTTATAAATATTCGATTGTCAGATACTTTAATCTACTCAAATGGCAATTAACTTGAGAAAAAATTTAATACTAATATTTTATATGTAAAAATGCGACAAAAAATGTTTCTCAGGTCTCATATATGCATCGCTTTATGATTACAGTTACCTTATTAATAACGAAAAGAATGTTTAGATGCGGTAGAAGATTTTAATTAATAACAAACCTAGCATTTTTCATTAGACAAATAAATTAATAAATCACCTATTAACTCCCTTAAATATACAACAACTCAAATAATGTCCTTTTCCTTCTAGTTAAGCTTCCGTAAAAAGCTCCAATATGTACGCTGCCCGCCGAAACAACTTAATATGCACGGGATAATTCTGTAGCGATGCGGCTGAAAGCTCTGTCTGACCCGAAAGCTCAGTTAGGAGTATATAATTTAATTGATTTCACGGCTACAGAATATCATCCCGGCCAAATAACCGGCATTATTCGCCTAACCATGCGAGTTATGAGATCAACCTAAATTTGAACAGGCAGTATTATAAATGTGGACGTCACTTTGTTTATTATGCATAATTCTATGTTTAATTCTAGAAAATTTGACCGACTATAGGCTGAGTCGACTGTTCAAAAATACTTTCATTTATCAATTTAAAATTTACCATAAGGAGCACCGACCACATAAGTCCGTGTAATCTTTCATTCTCCGCTTAGTTGTAGATTCATTTCAATTAGAACATATTCATTTGAGCCAGATTTCTCTCAATGTGGTAAATTAATTTCAATGAGCTTACAAAAACATATGCTGAGACGTATCATCATATATTATTCATTAGATATGTAACGTTATGTTAATTCATTTTACACCACGCCGGAGCTTAGGGTCTCCACAAAAATTTTCCAATGCACACGATTCTTGCACCTGATTCTTCACTTTTTCCCAATACTTCCCCACATCTTAGGTCTTTTACAGCAAACTACGTCCATAGGTTATTTGAATATTTCTCTGATCTTTTATATCCAGCTTTCTTGGCGTTTATCATTAGCATATATTTGTCATTAACCTACTGCTTATATTTTATTAGAGTTCATGTAAGGAATTTACGATTTTAATGTGTCAAGTTTAGCATTTAAAAAGATTTATAAAATAATTTTAAATGAATACTGTATCTGAAAACAATCAAGGCGTGATGTTGTATATATGAAAAACTTCGTAAGTAGAATTCGCACATTTTCCCATTTAATTAAAGAAATCAAGATAATACATAATTTTTCGAAGGTTATTAGAGTCAAAATTAATTTAATCGTCAAATTATTCAAATAAAAAGTAAATATTTTAATTTTAATTTTTTGATAATGACTTTTTAATTTATGTTATCCTAATAATATTACGTACATCGGAAACTATTCAAATAACAAAAGTTTAATAAAGATAGTAACATGCATAATAAATTTTATCATTTTTAATTTATTTCGGTTTATTTATTTATTTAAAGACGGACTTACTGATAGAGGTTTAATATCTTACAGCTTATAACTAAAATAATATTCAAAAAATTCCGTCTTTATTTAGAACATGAAAATACGGAAAAAAAAAGATTGTGCGTGTCAGCTCCAACGCGCGACCGGAGTTTATTCCTTAAGTACGGATTGTCTTGGAATGTATAAAATAGATGACACTGCATATTAATATAAATATCAATACCATTAAATGTAAATGGAAAATTCTTTAATAAAAATGCTGAAAATATAATTATTTTCAAGTAAAACACAAATGAATAAGATCAAATTTATACAACAATATTAATAACATTTATTACCGCCAGACGAAGAAGTTAGAATTGAAAGAGGCTTTTTAATTTTGTAGGAACGAAGACACCAAATATTCACATATTGATGTAAGCGAACGATAGTAAACTATGTGTGTCATATTCCGTCCTTGCGATTATGTCATAAAAAAATACCAAATAAACATATTGATATCTCTTCTGCATATCTTTAGATGCGCAGAAGAGATATCAATAATGTTGTGCGCGGAAGCCACCTAACGGTTACATTTTTTTAACGCTTTGAACTTTGTACGATGAGAACCTAATGCTTACACTTTTTTAATTTCGTATGCTCTGATCTTCTGATTTTCTCCTCATAAAACTTTATACCGGGTGCTATATATGAAAATCGATTCTTAAAGAGTAAACTCCAATAAAAGTTAATTAAAATATTAAAAAAATAGTAGGAAAATCAATACGATAAATGTCATGAAATCATAATTATACAAAGAAAATAATAATAGTATTGGCGTGAATTTGAATTAGATAAAAATACAAGAAATATACTTCGTAACTAGATATTAGGACTTAACCTTTCATCGTAAAGTTTTAAATCCTGAATTCTTTTAGATGTCGTATTTTCGATTTCCGATGGGGCTCATGCTTAAAATACAAATACTCCCAATTTTGATAATCATTCAGCATTTTAAATAATATTGCCTAGCTCAAGTTCTGTAACTATTTCTAACATAATAAAAATCTAGTAATTTTCTCTTATTTGACTTTAACTTTTCCAATCTATTTTGCAAATGAATGAGTTTGTACATCAAAATTTTACCATTATATACAAATATGGTATTTTAAACTTAATCGATAAAACAAATAACCTTTAGCAATCATATAACTTTTGATGTAAATAATCAAACCTCTAAATGAAAAGGTTGATTTTGTTTTCAAACTATCTAGACAGAAGTAACACATCCGAATAGGGAATTACGCATCTAATCGCCAATATTAAGGGTTTAACTTAATAAATTACTTTATAAATCTTATAAATTATTCACTCAAAATTAAATCTTTAAAACAAAAGCTCATCTTATAATACGACTTCGCTTTTAATTTGGGTCGTCTTTCAACGTAAAAAAATCTTAATAAAACCGAAAGCATGTATAAATTCAATAATTTACCCACACCATCTATCTCCGAGGCCATAAAATTCCCAATCCACACCACAGACGGGCTTAGCCAAACAGATCGGACTTTCAGGAGATTTAAAATACGCGCAATTTTTATTTGTTACCCCCACAAACTTTTGATCCGATCGTAAATTCAACTCGTAAGCAAACACGGATAACGAGTACTAAAAGGATTTATTAAAAATAAGGGAGGCGTGGACGGGGCAGGCTGTAAATCATATTGCTCGAACTATCTGGCGCGGTAATGACGCCCGCATTGCAGGCTCTTATCAGGCGAACGTGTACGCGATAATAAACCATTGCCGCTTAAATGTATCCTCATTTTCACGCGGTGAAAAGGCCTTCATAAAAGAAAGGAAAAACGGTGTGTGTAAGGTAGGTTCGTGCACAGGTGGTCTCGTAACTATTCTTTATAATAAAAGAAAATCAGTGGTTTTTTGGAAAAAAAATTAATCATATGAGACATATACTAACGTCTATTGTCGCTGTTAAAATTAACAATGAATTAATTTGTCAACATTTTAATCTGTATAGATTTCAACAAATTAAAAGAGCTAAAAATTTTTTGTAGTTTTTCTGTAAACTTTGCTCCAATATTCATGTAGTTTTTCTTTTGTGTTCTGGAATTTTTCGTAGTATTTTTCACTACGGCTTTATTAATAAAGGGGGTATTATTATTTTTCGTGTCTTTTTAATTTGTACTTTCATATAAATGATGTTATACGTTGCGTTAGCTGCCGGAAGAGGGTTAATGAGAGTAAAAAAAAAAAGGGGTTTTCAAAGTAAATGTCAGAGCATAAGCAGGATCACATGGGAGTACAATATATATATATATATATATATATATATATATATATATATATATATATACATATATAATTCTCCAATTAGTCTACTGGATTACACCACAAACTTACTTCGTTTTAATCACAATAATCATGGCATGAATATTTCGAGAATGACTTCTGAATATCTCCATTTCCTAAAAGGTCAAAATTGTTATGTGCTATAAAATCAATGGAATAACCGTGATTAATTTTATAAATTGAAAATTAAATCAAGAAATCGAAGTGTGTGTCATTAAATACATAACATGTGTGTTCTTTATTCGTTCGCAATAAGTAACATATGGGTGATTTTTACGAAAAGGATGAATCGTGTTAAAGCTGAAACTTCTATAAAATGATAGGTTTTACACGAATTAACCAGAAATTTTTTATGAGTTTTAGTAAAATGTTCTCAAAATATTTCAATAACTAATTAAATTAACTGATTAATTTATTATTGAATTAAAAAAATAATAATAGTGATTCTCTCATTGCCTTGGGTCAATGTCCGACTGTCATAAAACACGAGGATACTAAAACGTTAATTCTTGGTGAACACGGATTTTTTTTAGTT
Source organism: Druceiella hillmani (assembly GCA_039881145.1). Classification (NCBI taxonomy): domain Eukaryota; kingdom Metazoa; phylum Arthropoda; class Insecta; order Lepidoptera; family Hepialidae; genus Druceiella; species Druceiella hillmani. The sequence goes on along the minus strand of JAYKKI010000023.1, from coordinate 2,383,444 downwards.
TTATTCGGCATAGTTTAAATATTATAATGTCAATACAATAATATGACTTAGCTAGAGTCAAAAATATCTACAATTTCCTTAATTTAATAGAAGCTATAACTTTAGAATATTTCGTCAGTATCACCCTCAAATATATATTTATTATCAGCATCTGATAATCCTATTGTGCTTCCATAATCGAAATTTATTTTATATTCAATATCATAAATTCCCAGTTTCATATCGGTTGATTCCAGTATAAAATTTAAAATATTTAAATATATGCCATATTTTACTTTCGTCTGAAAAAAAAACGTATAAATAAAAACCATCAAATGCAACGCATCGTTACTCCCCCGCCCAAGCGAAAGCGCCGGTCGTTATCTTATTCGTAAAATCCGCCCAAAATTGTTTGCAATAAATTTATTAATAATCGAAGGTGATCAATAAAATTGTAAATTCTGAGTATTGGGGTTAAAATTATACGTGCACTCAATATAAATTAATACAATTTAAGCTTCTATGACAAATATTCCAACAGAGATATGAATATTAACTATAATATAATTTTCGCGTATCAAATATTTAATAATTAATGAAAAGAATTCTGTCAAATTAACATAATTAGATGGAGCTAATGAATTTTAAGTACATGTATTTTCGTATTAATAACAGGCGCCGTCCATAAATTAGATTTTTTGGTTTTAATTTCGAAAGTTAAAATTAAAAAATGTCAGAAAATTTCTTGGTAATTAGAAGAAAAATAAAAAATAGCTGAAAACTTTTAAACATTTTAACAATTTTGCAAGAGACTTATCATCAGAGTTCTAAAAAACCTTATCGAATTTTTTAAAAATTTTTCACAACTGAATGAAACTACGTGATGTAGTATTATTTGTACTTTATTTAAATTCTTTACTACGACCTAGGTTTCGTTGTATGAGAACATCTTTGGGTGAGCAATTTGTAAAGATTGACTCTTAGAAACTTACAACAGCAATTAAATATTATACAAAACAATAGCGGAAGTGGGGTTTGCGCGAGTTTTCCCACTGTTTGCGTTATTGCGTTTATGGTAGGGGAATGGTGTATTTTTTAATATATTTTCGCAAGTTGTAAAATATACAAGTATTTTAGTGATGGTAATAAATTAAATTGATATTATTCTATGAGGTTATACAATGCAAATGTTCCGATGTACGTAATAAATTAAATGGATGTTATTCTCAGTAATATATTTATACAATAACAAGGGCATCTGATGGTTGGAACAAGGTTATACAAATAATTATACATATCTCCAATTTTTTGTTTTCTTTTGGTATGTATCTCCTTAGATGTATTGCCAGGCTGAAACAAATTGAAGTGCACTGCAGTATCAATGTTGTCTAACTATTTTATGTCTAGAATATATTTAGTATGGGTGATGATATTGTATTGAGTTGTTCATTTAATATATTAACGTTGGTGTCTCTTTTGTATCTGTTTATTTCTAACGTTTCTAGAATATTGAGTTTATTGTCTTTAAAATATATGCAAAAATAAAAGTTGATATAATAATCTTTTATGTAAGCGCAATTTCTTTAAAAGCTTTGTCGAATTTAATTCTTACTGTGTTTCATATTATTATTTAATAAAAAAATTTACATCCATAAATAAACAAATTATTGTCATGGTTGTCTTAATTTTTTTTTCATAGAACAACTTTAATGAAAGGTCAAACTCATTATGATATTTCACAACAACCCACTAAACCTCAGCTAATATAAACAAACAACATTGTACAAAGAAATACCGACGTCTCAATACAAATCTGTCAATCAGGATTGAATTCTTAAAACTAAATCTTTATACGAAATCGTCATATATAAAAAGGAAAAGTAATGTACTAGACACTTTGAAAATGAATGACAATTTCCGTTGTCCAATTTTCCAAAAATAATTGCCAACAGTCTTGATTGTTGAAAACTGGGCAGTACAAATCATATGACGGTCCGCAAATACTTAAAATCTTCCAAATAGTCTTTTCGCCACAATATCGAAATTGGTTTACGGCTTTCAAGGATAGTGCTAGGCTATAATAATATTTTTCCTTATGTTATTCAGCAATAAATCATACTTTTAAGTTGTTGGGACACGATGCATATTAATAAGGAATATTTTCGTAATAACATGTATTAGTATAGCCTATTCCAACGAAATTTAAATTATAGACTTAATATTGGCTTATTTTAGTCAGCAAACTATTTTCAAAAGAAAACTATGTCTGTAAGCTTTGTTAGCGAGTTTGACATTTCGATTGATTTATGAGCGTGTCTGAAAATAGGGTTTTCACTCCATTCTTACTTTACACTTTTCTATATATGCATATAACTACACATGTATATATATATATATATATGTATATATATACACACACACACATTATTGTTGTACGCCCCGATATTAGCTTTTTGTCCTTTATAAATACGGACTTCTCATTTTGACAATTTCATTCTATACATGTATAGATATTTGCCAATAAATTTTTCAAAGGTAAAAAAGTGAGTCCGCATTCAAATACATTACATTTGAATAACTTTTTTATATTATTAATTTTTTTTCAGGGGGAGAGTTGTAAATCATAAAATTAGAGTTGTTCCATTTTCCATAAAAATTCAACTTGATTCCTCTTGCCATGCTCGTGAAAAAGGATAACAGACTGACAGACAAACTCTTGATGGATTACAGACAGACAGACAAAGTGATAACTAAGCGCTCCTGTAAGAGTTCTGTTTTCATTCTGACATACGATGAAAAATAAATAAATCTAACAAGATGCAAAACTTCAAAAATTATTTCCGTACGTTCATTTATTACAAAGAACAACGGATAAATAGTTAGATGAGCTAGATCATCTAGAATATATTATTCCTGGTCGAATATAAGCAATAAGGCTAGCTTTAAGGCATCTCGGCAACGCTACGATGAGCTTTAAGAGTAAATACCTCGAGAAAATACTCATTTCCCACAGCGCGAAGAGCACAATTTTATCAAACCATCTACCGGTAATAGTTTCTAGAGCTGTTGCGTGTATCTATTGAGTACTTTCAATACAAAATATACTCGTCATATAAACATAGTCATATATACACAGAAAGGACATTGGCATTTATTTTGAAATATATTTTTGTTTGTTACAACTAGAACCCCTCGACGTCTTTTATTCAAAGCTTATTTCTTTTAAAACATTGCAAAGAAATTGCTATTACATAGAACCAACTCAACATTAGTTATAACAAAAAATAGAGCACTAAGAATAACCATTTTATTCCTCTAGACTAGTCAAAGAGCACATCGCCAACGGAAAGCTCGTTTGCAATATCATAAAAGTACATGAGCCAAGGCAGACAATCACATTAGAAGTTTGATTACACGTAGCGTCACCGCTCCACGCCTGATTCCGCACCGAGCCAGATTTACAGCTGGCAAAAGCGAAAACAAAATTTAAACAACCACAAGGTACACGCTACGGTTAAGATGAGATTCGATATGTCCATATTACCATCTATTTGTAGTTATCTTTGTGTGTACATAACTTTAATATAAGAGTATAAGAAAATTCAACCGCAGATATTTCTGTAACAACTACTTTTGCGTTAGTCTTTAATTAATTAAAAATTCAAAAATTAAAAGCCATTTAAAGTACGAGTAGAGTTCGCAACAAGAGGGCTTTGTACACATTGAAGCATTTATAAACATTTAATGGTACCATAGTATTTCTAGTAAACGACTGACAAATATTAACTCTTCACAACGTAACACTAGCTGTTCCCCACGGTTTCATTCTTGAAATTCTTATTACCATTATCATTATTATGATCATTATTATTACGAAAAAAATTTAATAGATGTCGTTGGCAGTACGAATACCGCAATATTCACCAAGTCAAGGGTTTTTTAAATGTAATATTAACATAAAAAGTATCCTATATGTTGTTCTAGGGTATAGCCAAATTTCATCAAATTCTGTCCAGTAGATATCGCGTGATTGACGAACAAATTAACATACAGATATATACACTATATGCTAAATTAAATACACTTTTTAAGATATTTTTCATGCACAGAATTCATTCTATTACAATTCTATATATACATGTATAGATATTTGCCAATAAATTTTTCAAAGGTGAAAATACATTTAAATACAAATTAAGTCATTTTTGCAGTTAATTTAAGTCACAATAGCTGTGACGATTTTCCTTCATATATATATATATATATATATATATATATATATATGTGTGTATATATATATATGTGTATATATATATATATATATATATATACACATTTCATATATTCAGTATCGGTTTAGGTAGTAGGGGATGGGGACACATAACCCTAGTAAAAATAACCACTTTAAAGCTGAGTACTTCGTAAACGGTCTCCTGTATCAAAAGTGTCGATGACATACCCCAATATTTTTGAAAGAGCTATTCAATGATACCCTACACAATGGGGTATGCGACAAAAAATTCAATCCCACTTAGGGATTGGACTACATTCAAACCCTAAGCGGGATTGAATTTTTAGGAGATATCCTAAAAACATTTTTTAAAAAGATTTTATTTCATAACTTTGTGGGTGTTATATGTATATATATAACTATGTCAAATTTCAGCTTCAAAACACTAACAGTCTGCAAGTAAAACGGCCGGGACCTATATACCAGCCGGGACGACAGACAGATGAACATAAGGAAACTATAAGGGTTCCTGGCTTGGTTACAGTACCATGAAAAAAATTAATCAAGTGCAACTCAGTACACATGACAAAAGTGAAACTTCTTTAGCGATCTAAACTTTAATTTGTAAATATATAGTAAGGGGTAAAACGGCAGAGAGAGGGAAAGAAAGAATATACTAAGTGCAAATCCATAGATTATACTAAATTCGTATAAGAAGATATTAATACTATACTTTCAGAAAAATTAATAAAATATAATTACAAATCGACGTAACCAGGTAATAAAATCTTCATAGAAATTTACATAAACAAATGTTAATTTAAATATTAATAACACAACGTATGAGTGGTACCTCAGCTGTTCATATGTAGCGTCCGAAGCGTAGATACACAACGCGCGCATGCGCGACACTAACTTATTCAATCGTTTTGTATCCTTGTGTAGACGTCGCTATTTTTGGTCCACTTCCATGGCGTCGGAATATATAGCTCTCTACGTCATGTCGTTATTCTCTCTCATGTAACGAAATGTGCCTAAACGTGACGCGTACTTAAAATTTTATCCTCAATTCTCGTCCACTTATCGATTATCGAATCGCTGCCTAAGAAGTTTCATTTCAAAAATGAAAAACATTCCTTAATAAAAAGAAATTAAATTTCCACACTTCACAAACCGACGGTCCCAAATCGTCAAGAACATTCCATCCCTCAACACCACGCCCGAAAAATCTGTCTTTAAGCCCGTCCTCATCCAGCATTCCTTCCGTCCCCTGGCCCTCGATAAGCCCACATCACAAGCCCGACTACGATCCCGTAAGTCGTCAGCGCTACGTGTTCCCTCGCCCCCTACAAATTAATACAGACCAGCCACCGACGATCACGTCCGCGCGCGAAAGATGTGCACGCCGCACGAGATACGCCCCGCTCGATCCATTTCTTATGCCTCGTCTCGCCTCGCTTACGCCGCCCCGCCCTCAGTCTTTATGTAATTTTGATGAAGGTTGTGTGTCTTGTGATGTCGTCGTTTTTATGTTTTGTCGGTGTTATTGTATATCGCCAGATGGACAGTATCAAGTTAATAGTTCTAACCGTTTTGACAGATATTAAGTCAAATGGACGCGGTATTATGGATATATATTTTTTCCCAGACGTCTACTCTTATAATCTCACAATTTTTTATCAGCGTGGGAAGGGTAGCAATTGATTCCTAATTTTTGTTTTAGTAGATCCTGGACGAGGGCGGGCTTTAGCAAGATATTTTCCGGAAGCTTATAGTCTCCTTTACAAAAACTCTGTCAAGTACATTTAAGGATTCAAAGTATTTCTATGAAAACATTTATAAATATGAAGAAATACTTTGGATCCTTAAATGTTTATGAGCTCCTATTTTATACAAATACCTAGTAGTGTGAGTGAGTAAAAGATATGGCTTTCTGCATTTGTCTATAGCTTATGAAATGGTCAATGCAAATAAACAGAAACATTTCAAGTCAAATGTTTAGTCAAATGCTTGTACTTAGATTGTTTCAGTCTAAGCTTTAATATTTTACAAAAGGAGCTTTAAATTAAAAAAATAATTATGTATGAAACCTCAAATTCAGTTTAAAGGACCTACTTAAAGATAACTTTTTCTATAAGATAAACAAAAAAAAATTCACTTCCATTTTATACGTATAAAGATACTTTCAAAACAATTATTGCTACATGTTCATTGACTTCTCCAAATGGTCCAAAACTATTGAAACCGTGAGATTATGATGGACGGACTAACATGATGAAATCACAATCTTTCACTAAAAAACCACACCTTTCCTTCTTCAACTAACGCTGAATGAGAGAGTTCCAATCTGTGGGTTCAAAATAATTAACTTTGAGTAACACTAAAAATAATGGATCGAAATTAGGAATAAAATCAGGTTTTAATTTTTCAAAGACAGACGTAAGTGAATTTGCTTCTCCATTTTCTAAAAATATTTTTCTTTGATACAAATATTCACCAATTATTAAATTTAAATCATTAAACTTAAAGGAAAATTCACTGAAGTTTTCCACTGAAACGATGCCTAAAGAGGAGTTACTTTTTCTCGATCGAAGATTTCCTAAGTGATTGGAAATTCAGTTATTGGCTTCCAAGAAGTAAGGATCGAGTGTGGAGGTTTAAGAATTGATAAATGGAAATTGCCGAAACTTCCACATCAATTTAGTTTGGCTAAGATATAACGGACTTTTATCTCGGTCGAGAGTCCTTTTGCAGGTCAGGTAAGACGCAAAAATAAGTTATGACCTATAGAAATAACACCTGGACAAAATTAAAAAGGTTTAATATCCGTATAGACCACGCAAGCAAAGCCGTAGGTTAGTAAATAAATAAAACAAACCATAAACGCATTACATGTCAAACTATTTTTTTTTCAATATTCATAAATTTGCGTATAACTTGCATTTCTATCAATTATTTAACAGAAATGTGATAAATATATTAAAAAAAACTGTAGATAAAAAGAACTTCTACCGAACCTATATTCCCTCACTTGCAATATAAACCCTACGATATATTCTGCACGAGATTAACAAAACCCATGTACATACCCTTAAACTAAATAAATTAAAACAATCAACCCCATTAACCACCAGGCTCTACACAGAAATCGAGCTTTAAGCCCGAACAGAGCTTTCCGCCCAGCAAGATGCACACCCACACAGCCCCGGAGCTTCGCATTTATCTAGGTGGGACACGATCGTAAATCACAGTTCGGCGCAGCGTTTATTTACTTAAAACTCCCTTATCTGAGCACGCGTGTTGCGTTACGCTTACGCGCACACGAACAGCCGGCTTCACGCCTTTATTACGACAATTATGTTATACGGAGAAGTTAGTTCGTGTTGCCTCTGTTTTCTTCATTTTGATTTATTCATGCGTTCGAACGAGCACGTATGAGGCGATGTTTAAAGCTTTATCGCAATTTGCGAAAGTTTAAAAATATGTTTTAGGTGTCTGTACTCGAGTGAAACTTTTTATTACAGATGTCAACGAGGGACTGTTTGTCCTATTTTCCAACGTGAATTGAGTTAAACAAACAGATTGAAAGAGCTTTACTTATCTATTTATGGACAATTTATTATGTTCCTCGTAGAATGGTGTTACAAACTAAATTAACTATATACTTAAATTAATTACCATTACGAGGTATTTGTGCAATTTGTCTTGTAACAGAAGTATTAAAATTGTATTAATTAGGTGGTACATAAAATAATCGTATGTTTTTCTTTTTTTGAAACATGCATTCGTAATTAAAACATATAAGTTTTTAAAAGCACAATATAAGGCAGGAAATAATCTTTGTAAAGAACAGAGATTCAACATAATATTTACAAAAAAAACCTTTCATCTAATTATATAAATAATACTACAAGTAATAGGTATATAAATCGACATCGTGGATTATATTCTTTCGTTTTTTATATGGCTTTTTAACACTGATATTTATTTATTTATTTATTTACCTACTTTAATGTATCTAATTGGTACATATGGCGGACTTATTGCTACGTGAGCAATCTCTTACAGCCAACCATAACACCCGTCCAGCCCCGCTAGACGAACGGCCGGGAATCGAACCCGGGTCTCCGCGGTGCACCGCGTCGTCACAGGCCGTATGCCTTGTGATCAAGCCAACACACCACGGTGACGATATCTTACTCTTTACCAAATTCATAATTCTAGGTTAACGAGAAGTACCCTGTAAGTTTTTATTTATTTGCGACTGTCAAAATATGCGGTATAAATGGCCATATTTTTAGGTTTCATCTTGACTGCGTTGACTCAGAAGCTTTATTTTCTTACATCTACAAGGGACCGTTGACCCAAGTATTAGATATTAATTTCAAATTGATACATCGACGCGTTCCTGACAAAAAGGATCTTAACAGATCGACAGACGGACAAACGAAGTGATCCTATAAGGGTTATATATAGTGATCCTGTAAGGGATAAATACAATCCTATAATAAATGAAAATATTTATTAAAACTGATTCGCTTCGAGTTACAAATGAACGTTAGTTTTAGTCAGTGTTCATTCAACCGAATAGTAAATAACTAAATCTATTATCAGAATATTTAATTATAAACACATCTCCGGTACTGCGCAAATTAATATCTCTAAATACCTATTTTCATACGTGTTTAATGTTGTCACAATTGCGATGAGTGTACACATATGTGTTTAATGTTGTCACAATTGCGATGAGTGTACACATATGTGTTTAATGTTGTCACAATTGCGATGAGTGTACACATATGTGTTTAATGTTGTCACAATTGCGATGAGTGTACACATATGTGTTTAATGTTGTCACAATTGCGATGAGAACATCCGTGAAACTTTTTTTAGAAAATGTCTTAATATAATATTTGCAGTTTCCTATATTAATTTTATCAACGACAGTTATATATTTGATAACGTCGGTTCATTTAAGTGAAGTTAGTTGATGTATTGTATATGTATTTATCTTTTAGTTGATTTATGTTATATTTTATATATTTTTTTTAAATTTTGGTGATTGATTATGTGAGAACTGAAAATAATTACTCGTGGTATATTGTATTTCGAGTTATCAGTGCAGTTAGTTGATGTATTGTATATATATTTATCTTTTAGTTGATTTATGTTGTATTTTATATTTTTTTAAAATTTTGGTGTTTAATTATTTGAGAACTGAAAATAATTACTCGTGGGAATTGTATTTCGAATTATACTGCCTCTACAAATATTTATATTTTAGTTACAAATTTATATTGTAGCACATTCCAGATATGGCATACATCGGTAATCCTTTACCTTTTGATTTAGGATATAACTTCACTTTAAGACACTGTTTAAGATAACACCCCTCTGATAATTATTGTCTTCTATGAAAAGTAATCAAATATTTCTTTTAATGTTTATTCCTGGATTTAAAAAGAATAGGCACTTTAAGAAATAAACAAAACTTCAATCGAGTAGGCGGGCGAAATAAACGTTAATAATTTTTATTCATCTTTTCATAAACTTCATTCAAAATACCCACAATATTATTATAATTATCGACATAAAAATTTGACATCCTGAACGTTGGTTTATATAGTATAACCCTGGTCTATTTTACAATATGACAATATACCCTAAAATAATCTTGCCTGTCATTAAATATAACACAGGCCTACAATATCATGCAATAACTTAGGTTGTCTTGCAAACGACATCTTTACATTCTTCTCTATTCATACCCTTTATTCTCATCACAATGTTCAAGTGTATATGCTCGCTGTAATTTAATAAACACAATTACTTTAATCACAACTAAGAGGACTTTTTAAATTTATTATACAATTTATAAGGCACGGAACTGCAGATATGGTTAATTAAACCCATAAGATCGAGTTTTAGCTCCCAATACACCCACCACCAGAGTTGATACCGTTGACAAAATTGTACAATGGAACCGACGTACATACATATGTACTACGGCTAGTAAACAATAAATCGTAATAGTGTGAATTCTGCACATGAATTTAGCACAATTCTGCACAATTTAGAAGCTAGGAAATTGTTTTTAGGATTTTTGTTTATCTGTATGTATGTTAATTTGTTCGTCAATCACGCGAAATCTACTGGATTTATTTTAATTAAATTTTGTATAATATTAGTTTATATCCAAGAGCTACATATGTGAGAAAAAAAATTCTAACAACTGTTCTTATTTCGAATTTCACGAAAAGTCGTAAGCACGGCTAGTAAACAATAAATCGTAACACATAACAGTAAACATTACCTTACATATGTTTCTCTTGGGTATAAACTAATACCATACAAAATTTCATCAAAATCCATTGAGTAGATTTCGTGTAATTGACGAACAAATTAACATACAGACAGAAAATTAACATACATAGAGAATATACTAAAAACAGAGTTTCTAGCTTCTAAATCCATATACAGAATTCACTCTATTACAATTTTATTAGATGTACAGACAATTCTATTAGTGTTTACAAAGAGAGCTGGTAAACCTACACGAAAAGTCTTTCTTCTAGTCGCCAACTTGAAAAGGATATTCCTACATTCTAAGCAAGAGCAATATTTTCTTAGGCGTTTAGATTGTCTTCGAATTGTATGAGAAATGTAAATTGGTATCATTTACTGTTTAGAGCGTGCGCTTAACGCCGTCGCCACCCATTCACCGCAACACGCGGCGGCCAAACTAGCGTGGGTACCGAACTCGTATAGCTCTTACCGCGCTTCTTCGCAGCATCTCACTTTCACTGCACCCGTTTTCCAGTCATCAGACGAAGCCACCGCATTGCGCAATGATGTGACGTTCGTGTCCCGCGCACAGTATTACGCGTGAGAGTCGAGTCGCGTGTCTTTGTTTATTTTCATTTCAATTCGTTTAATTAATAAACAGACATTGTGCGATAGTTGCGCAAGATACGGAAACTCAGTGTATTGCGCATCAACGAGAGAGAGATTTCTAAATGACTCAACGATTTACGACAATAACACAGGGCCCTTACGATATAATGAGGCCTAAGTGCTCCTTACAATGTAATGAAAGATCATCTATCTCCATACACTATGATAGTAACGTGTGAAACATTCTCAAATATTCCCAAGCCAAAAACTTACCAAATATATATGAAATTATAACATATATTTGATAATATGGAGAAATAAGAAAAAACTTACCAAGTATATAACATATCTTTGATAATATGGATAAATAAGAATATATACACTTAGGCCAAAAGAACTGGACGTTTTATTGCCAACTGTAATCGGTAATTATAATCTTTGTACACCCTGATTAACATAAGAGCTTAGACGACCTAATCTTAAGGTAACAAACAATACAGTGCACTATACTTACCAACTGTGCAGACGAAAACAATGCCGCTCCATTTATAAAAATCGCTCTCAAAAAGTATACATTTAACATTACAGGTACATACAAAAGTTCATTTTAAAAAACGCGTCGTGAGATATGTCTAAAAAAACTAAGTCAATGTGAAATGACGTTACATTAACATTTTGAAAAAAAATTATTATTTACCATTCAATTTTGGTAAAAATCGCTCTCAAAAAGTGTACAATGAAACCAAATAAGAATTTATTTCCTTCACTTTGTACACCCTGGTTAACACGTGAGCTTAGACGACCTAATCTACAGGTAACAATAAAGTTTCTTCAAGATGCACTATACTTACCAACTGTGCAGACGAAAAAAACATCGCTCTTAGATCGAATATTACAGCTTTGGTATCTAGCAGTTATGACTTTAGATGTGTATGTAAGATGTATCTTAAAATGATCTGTAATAGATGAACAGGTCTCGCATGACTCAATACGTTTTTTTTTCTCTTTTTACTGTTAATTACTCACTACTAATATGACACAAATACTGTACTAATATCCAAATAAGAGTAATAATCTACAATACGATAATAGTTATGGTGGTCGAAGTAACAGGAACCATATCGGCAGTCTTATAAAACTAAGTACTCAAATTTTAGTAGAGAAAATTCAGAAAATGTTCAATATTTACTAATAAGTACGTTACAAAAATATATAAACTATAGGTAGATGTCGTGTGAAACGCGTTATCGGCGAAACTCACTGAATTTTTGACATATTATTGAAACTGTAAATATATAAGTAATTTTGAAACTTAAGAATTATTTACCGTTTAGTTTCGGTAAAAATCGCTCCCAAAAAGTGTACAACCAACATTATAGAAAGAGTAATTATTTCACCGCACTTTCAATTTAATTAAAATAACTCGCTGGGTAATGTGTCTAAAACACTAATGAAAATAACGTTATATTAATATTTTGAAAAAAAAATTATTGTTTATCGTTTCGTTTTGGTAAAAAACGCTCTCAAAAATTGTATAATCAACATTACAGATGCATACAAAAGTGGCAATTTCACCACACTTCATTTTATTTAAATAACGCATCGAGAGATATGTCGAAAAAACTAAGTCAATGTAAAATAATGTTATATACATATCGAAAAAAAAATTATTTGCCATTTAGTCTTGGTAAAAATCGCTCTCGAAAATTGTACAATGAAGATTAAAGGGAAAGTAGTAATTTCACTACGCTTAATTTTTTTTAAAAACACCTCGAGCGATTTGTCTACATACCTACGTCAATGTAAAAAAATATTATATTAACATTTCGAAAAAAAATTATTTACCATTTAGTTTTGATAAAAATCGCTCTTAAAATTGTATAATGAAAATTACAGGAAAACCACATTAATTTTATTTAAAAAACGCAATAAAAAACTCAAAAATTTTTTTTTTCCAAATTGTTAAAATTATATTATATTAGGAGTTTAGAAAAAAAATAATTTTCAATAAAAATATTTATAATCATTTTTGGATCTTACTGTTAGACGATAACTACCTTAAACCATTGTTTCTTAATACAATTATCCAATAAGTCACCATTTTCTTTTGTCCTAAACATATGTAATCCCTTAATTTCCCCTTTATTAAGAAATAGTATCTATACAGATTTACCATAAGAAATTGTAAAGTTCAATGAAATGATAACCAAAATCGCGTATGGGTTTTTGTGGATAATTTTCTTTCATTCAATGCATTGTTTTCCCTATTAAAGGCTTCTAACAGCCAAAAATCACAACAGTTAGTAAACAAAAGCGTCATATCAACATAACTATGAAGTATTTCAATGTAATCTTTTCACACGATATATGGTCATAAATATATATTAACATTAACCAATTGCGCACTGCTTGCTTTAAAAGAGGTAGAAACTTTATCTTCCAACCTTCATAATTACAGTGCAAGGAAGTTCGCCAAAATATAGCTAATCTAATTAAAATTATACAAGTTTTATTAGGTTCTACGTCAACAAACTTTTGGAAAAAAAACGTGAAATTAAAATTGTATATATGTTATAAAAAATTTGTGAACGATTCAAAATAGTAAGAATAAGCAATAATGACTAAATACTAGCAAACTCGGCAACATTGCTCGCAAATATATAAATTATTCAACGTTTATCCCACACGTCCTACCCCACGTTAGAGGGGTAGGACGTGTGGGGACCCTTATCCCCACGTAAGAGGTTAAACGAAACTCACGATTCATGCACGGAGTTTATTCGAATACTTGTTACGAACAACGAAAACTCTAATCGAATTAAACCAAATTCATCTCTTCCCAAAGTGATCAGAGTCGCCGACGAAGTCACACGTCACGCCCGCACACCTGACGCCAACAGAATAGTAAACTTGCTCCAAGTGACGTGTTCTAAATGGAAAACTCCGCTCAACTGAGTTAACGTAATTTCGATCTCAATTAGGCGAAGTGTTGGGGCAACGCCACGGCCAATTCGATATAAATTTTCCATATGTAAATAAATATTCATGGGTAATATCGATAGTCGATCCGAATTTTTATTTTTTCTTCAAAATAAAAATGTATTTTTAGCTAAATTCGAGAGTTTATAAGCGTAAATAAAAAACAATAAATAAAATTTTTTAATTTAAATAAAACTTTTTTTTTACTTCATATCATTCGTAATTTATAACCATTCTTTGATTGTGAAGTTTCAAAAACAAAAGACTAGCATACAGTTTTATTTGGTTTACATAACTTTTTTCACACGTGTCACTTCAAAATTTTTTTTTCTGATAAAGCATTTCGCATTATAAATGGATTTTTTCCGATTTAATCCGTATTTATCGCCATATTTATGTAATTAGAATTATCGGTCAATTTACACAAAATCTACATCAATTAAATAACCTTGGGGATAGCATTAAGTATCTATGTCCGGATCATTTATCTGACGTAATGAATAAATCCGACTGTTGCGTGGAGCTTGAAGGTTAGGTTAAAATACGACTGATGTGGAGTTTTTTTTTCTGACTCTTTTTATTCATAAAACAACGTAATGATTACTAACCGTTAATTACAAATTTTAGTGAAGTGTATTATAATACAAATTATAAAATAATTATACCAAGAAAATTAACAATCAGAAGACGCATCTTTATAGACAAACCAAAAATATCTCTTTATATACATCATTTATTACTTCCACCGGATTAGGTGCAAAAACAAACATATTATGTTTTGATGTCACACGTGACAGGGCAACGCTGAGATCAATTTCGGCAACATTTAAAGCCTAACGCCCATAGCGTTTATTTATTGTTGTTCTAAATTGTAGCCGCCAAAAGAGAAAGACAACACTGTCATACAAAACAAATATGTGACCACCGATATTTTAACGATTTCAGTCAAATCCCAGCCCGTACTAGATTTACGCAGTCTGTACCGGTCCTTTATTTATTGTCATTGCAAAGGCTAGTCGTTTAAAAAAAAGACCGACAACACTGTCATTCAAAATGAATATGCGACCTCCGATGTTCTAACGATTTACGCAACTCACCTAAATGAAAATTTAATTTTTTCCAACTCATTTGATAAGTTTTATTATAGCCGGGTTAATTACACAAAACTTTCATAAATTATACCCTTAAACCTTCCTCGTAAATGACTCTATCTATTGGTGAAAACGGCATGAAAACCCGTACAGTAATTTTATTTAAAATTAATCCGTAAAGTAATTTTATTTTGAGATTATCGCTTTCAGCCGGTCTGAAAGCGATAACCTCAAAATAAAATTACTTTACGGATTAATTTTAAATAAAATTACTGTACGGGTTTTCATGCCGTTTTCACCACTAGATAGAGTCATTTACGAGGAAGGTTATTGATATATTACAAGGTTTAACTCGATACTATAGTGTTTACCAAACAAATATAAAATTGTTACTTTGACGACGCAATATTTTTGACATGTAATTTTCTCTAATTTAATTTATTAGGCATTTAACATATTTACTACTGACTGATATTGCCGCTGATACTGACTGATATCCCGCACACCCTGATGACTGAATCACTTTTTCTCTTATTTTAAAGTAATTTTGTCGATAAAAGTACTTTGTTTATAAAAATATTTGCATACAAAAAAAACAAAATAAAAACATAAAACTGCAACAATGCCGACTCTCACTTCATTATAATACAATAAATTTAGAAAATTTTCAATAGAAAACTGGTGTAACAAGTTTTTGAACGTCTAAAATCAGGCATTCATTCATCGAGAGAATCTTGAATAGCAGCATTTATACGGTTAGCAATAAAACATATTTTCGTAATAAATTTTACACTCCCACAAACCCAACGTCAAATCAGTTAACTTATAAATAGGCAGACAGACAAAAAAACGTATCTTGAAGATCTTTAACGGTTCTTTTACGTTAAATAAGAAACTAATAAACAAAATACGTATGAAATATAAACACAAACTGACAAATAAAACTTTTATTTTTAAGTCAAAATTTAAATTACGTTTTTGCTTCTCTTTAGGTTTGATTGTTTATTCCCTGCTAAAAAAAGCAAGTGTAGCGATTAATGGTGGGTCTATTTTAATGCCAAGCATTATAAATGGAATTCATAAACATATAATGTCTATGAACGGAACGCCAATCAACACTCGACAGGTTATTTACATCTTCGTCTCAACATAATTTCCATAGACATAAGCAATAGCAGCGATTCGCAAACCTCCACCCCGTCCAGACACTCAACCCAAAGCTAACACGAACGAAAAAATAATTTACCATCAAATTCCCAAGCCAAATCCACCCAGATTGATACGCTCGCCCGCCCGCCCACAAAAAATAATTAAAACAAACAAAAATGAAGAAAGCGATCCGTCCGATGCCACAACGAACACGGAATCTTAATACAGCGACACGACCAAAACGCGACCATAACCTGCACCAGCCCGAGAACACCCCACGTTTCCCACAGGGATATCGAGCAGGCGCACGACAATATATCGACAACGGCTGAGCGGAGAATTATGGAATTATCTCGTTTAGCGACGGCTTCATTAAACGATAACGTTGCTTTGGATTCGTTAACGAAAAGCTGCAATAGCAAGCTTGAGCAATAGCAAGCTCAAGCTGCAATTGGTGGATGCGCGCTATTTTTAATAATATAGCATTTTTAATAATTATATAACAGATTTTCACATTAAAAACACAAATCGATGCCTTTAAAATTGATAATAGTCATAAAACAGCTATAAATTGCTTGATAAAGATAATGCTGTATGGAGCAAACTAGTCGCGAAAAAAGGCATTTGCAGCTGTTATTTACTTAGAACCTCCCATATGTAAAGACGTAAAACTCGTATTGCTAGTGTGCTGACCACGATGCTTCTCTCGGAACGAATTTTCTTAACAGATTAGAAGGACGAAAATCCTTCACTGTCCAAGCAGCAAAAATTGACATCAGGAAAATCACGTCTCTAAATATTTTCAAAGATCGAATGAAAAAGTCCTGCCTCTCCTGGAACCTTTATTTCCTTGTCCTTTCCTGTCTTTTTCATCCCAAATCATGTCAATAATTTTTTTTTTACTTTACTTTTGTATTCTTTTTTTCATCTAATGTGCTTTAAAGAATTTTCATTGTAAAATCTCTTACAGTCTACCAACTAAATTTCAATACAAATTGTTATGGTTGACTGGAAGAGATTGCTCATGTAGCAATAAGTACTATACATAAAAGTAATAAATAAATAAAAGACCTTCCAATCATTTTCTCACTATAAAATAAAAAATAAACTTCTCAGAGCGTAATAAATGTTAAATGTTAGTATAAAGGTAGGCAGTAGATGATTTTTGAAGGACCGCAAATCGACATTATGAGTTTGAGATCTATCAAAAATCAGCTACTATATAAACTGATTACTTGTAAAATTATATGTAAGGACACATGTAAACACAGAAAATATTATTTACTTCATTTATATTTACGTATTTATCTACACGGGCTACTCCCCCTTACACTAAGGATGTTGATCATGTAGCAAGTAGGCCAAATGTGCATCGCACAAACATCGCGTTTCTTAATACGTTATTACGTAAATAACTGTAAGGGGAAGTTAAAAATTTAAAAAAAAGTTAAAAACAACAGAGAGTGGAGAGAAGGGACAAGAAAATCTGTACAAAAACTAGGGAATAGTCACCGAGTTATAAAAATTAGACTATTCCACAAATCATTGCAAAAATTAATAGATTTCTATTCTGATAGCTAATCAATCGGTAAAAAATCATCAAAATCGTTCAATAATTGTGACCTGTAGCGTGTCTTGTGACCTGTATACGTACATACGTACAGACAAATGAACGGAAACGAATGTCATTTTTCAAAGGCAAATTTAGTTCATAACAAATATTTTAAAAAATGGTATCAATTTAAAGAAATAGTTATATTAAAAGTCGATGACTTGTGAAATTACTCGAGTTATAATTAATTATATCGACAAAACTTGAGGCTAACGTGCTAATCGATAACAGCAGCACGCACCCGTGGGTTGCGCACTAGGAACTTCTTAAACAGTACAGAAAAAAATGAAGCCAAAACAAAAAAAAACAATGGTTCAAAATGTTTAGTGATTCAATTAGACCGCGAATTATTAAATCACGAGATTATCTGTTATATTTTAGCAGTCACCTGGATTCCCCTGTCACACAAGCGTCAGGTTTATTCAAGTGCTTTTTGAATTAGTTTCTCATTTTGACCTATTTTACTGTCTCTTGGCAGCTAGAAACCCTAGATTACCTTAATAAAATGTATATATTTGCAATAAGTAATTTTGTTTTTTCAACTATTCAGGACGAGAGTGTTTATTATGTTTTAAAAGTCGCCTTCGCGTTACCGCCTAGATTCGCCTATCGTACAGGCGTTGAGCTTGTCCATGTGTTTTTAGTGCATTTTGACCTATTTTACGGTCCCTTAACGACTACAAATCCTTATGATTTCATCATGTCTTTATAACTCGATTATTTATCAATGTTTTGGAAAGAGATTTTGCAAGTATATGCTTTTAGTTAAGCCAAAGACAAAGTGAAATTGAATAAAAATATACACATTTTGTTTTAACTTGGTTAAGTGGAATGTCGTTAATTATTTCTTGAAAAATGCATTAAATTGTGGCATACATTTTCCATTTATGAAAATAAAATAAATATATATACGAAGTAGTACAACTTTAGAAATATTCTAACTGCATAACATTTTGAGAACATTTATTGCAAGTTTTTTATACTAGGTTGGTTTAAAAAAAAATCATAATTTCGTTATCGCTGCCTCTTATATAAATAGGAGTGTAATATAACCTACAATACCCAAAAGGAAAACCGTAGAATACAAACAGAGATGAATATATGGAAATATATTCAATAGAACACACATCTAAGGACTAAGAAATCAAATATATTATAGAAAAAATACAATTAAAATAGCAGAGGTAACTTTCTTTTTGATGACGACGAAGAATGTAATGGAAGACTATTTTGATGTCCAATATTTGAAAGATAATATAATTAAAGATATTTATCAGCGACAAATATTGTAAGACGATTTCAAATGATATTTAAATAAATCTTATATAATTGCATTATTATAGAATTGTTTCTGGAAAGCAATGCAATGTCGCACCGACCAATATTGTTTTCTGTATACGTCATTTATTTGGTAGGTATTGTTCTTACAAAGATGATAATCTTTAAATATACACAGGTCTGAATAAAAATTAAATCTAAAAAAAATTACCACAATAAATAACCAGCGAAAAAAACAAGTTTTATCAAAAGTTTACTAGCTTAAAACAAGAAACTGTTGATCGATATTAAAGCTTTGTGGAATTAAAATGACATATTTAAGGAACTCATTAATATTTCAGAACATAAGTCAGCTCATTTTCCCGGAAATGAAACGAATACTAACAAACAAAAGATAAACGGTCGTGATATATATATATAATATCGCGCAATCCATATAAACCCGTCGCAACCTCATTAAGGTGACTTTTCTCCCTCGCTTCCTTTTCCCAATTAATAAAGGGAAATATGAACATAAAAATCCATCACGGACCACCTGGAGGCCGCCGGCGAAAAAAGAAAATAAAGAAAAATAAGACCGTTTTTGGCGAACGGAAAAATATATCTCATTGTACTTTTCATTCTGTAACGGGGAGGGCAGTCAATTATCAAAGGGAAAAAAATAATTATTTTCGCACCGGAAAGGAATAAATCGTATGCTTTTCTTTCACTGAAAAATGTTGTTTTTCAAGATCTCCCTTCCGCTGCTGCCGGATCGAATAACGTGGAATAGAAGAAAAAAACACGAGAATAAATGCGAGCGATTCGCTCGCTCGCACACGATAAACGAGAAAATTCAAAGTAAGCGAATGAGATGTTTAAATTTAATTCGCAGAGACGCGGCTTGCAAATTCTTACGAACGGAGATCAAAGGAGAATACATAAGTACACTTTTAAAGAGATTATTAAACCATTAAGGAAATTTTAAAAGATATGACACGCTCTGATGATATATGTTTGCATGGTCACCATGTAAATATATAATTTCAGATTTAAAATAAAAAAGACGCAAACGACCACTGTAGAAACGACTTATTCGGGATATGTTGATTGATATTTACCCATAAGATTGAAACGAAATATTGAAGGTGTTTTCTATAACACAAATTATGTGTATATTTAAAGTTACTTATCGGTTTATTTAAATTTATTTCAAGGAAATATAATAAGAGTTGCACAACTCTTGAGGTTTTAAATTATATATTATGTCCGACATCCTAGTGCTACGGCGGAGTGCTGATCACCGCCCGCTCACCACGGTATCCAGGATACGGCTACCATCTGCAGAAGGACGGTGGCGAAGAAATTATCGATCAAGTTGCCATCGGATATTGTCGTGTTTATCTCTACACTAGTATTCCAACATTTTCAAAGGTTACATGTTAAGACCATTTATAAAATATGTTATTGTGTGTAAATGAGTGAATACGTGCTTACATGTACGCATACTAATGCTAATAAATGTAAGCATTATAACAGTTATACAAATAAAAGGTTTAAGAAATATTATGACAATAAGTAACTTAGAAAATGTGGAATATCAATATCTTAGAAGAAAAAAAAATGATTGAATGCCACTGCAGCGAAGAAACTGACCAAGTGCGAGTCGGACTCCCACACGACGAGTGCCGTAGTGCCAAAAAATATTAAACTTATAAGTTGGTATTCTTAAACAATATTAACCTTATAAGTTTGTGTTTCTAAAGACACTGTGAAAAACAAAGTTATTGCTGCAGTCGGTACAGAAAAGCTTTCATATCTCAAAAACTACACAACATATTTTATTCAAACCAATTCTTGAAAGTTTAGTTTAAGTTCTATTACCGTGATTTTTTTTCAGAATGTTACACATGTTATTTGAAAAGTTAGAGGGGAGAATCACTTTTTTCAACACTTTAGAAGTGCATATCTCACCAATCATCGACTCAAATAAAAAAGACTTATCTGGCGGTATCCCACATGTTTTAGTGCACTGGTTTTTTTTCATCTTTCAGTTACATATATGGAGCTTCACCCCTAATATTATTTTTTTCAAAATTCCACTATCTCATTGCGTAGTAGTTCACAGAATACACCTACCATGCAAATTTCGCCTACATAGTGCCAATTGTCTCTGAGTAAAATGGTTGTGATATACGGACTGATAGACGGACAGACAGACAGATGGCCGGGACGAAATTATAAGGCTCCCTTTTTTATATTTGGCTACGGAACCCAAACGAGAAGCTGAAAATTTAAAGCTATAAAGAAATAAAAGCATTGGTAGCAATATTTTGTACACAAATATTTTGCTTATCATAAATTACGCCATTGCATAGCAAAATGTTGTATTGAGATATATTACCTTTGAAAATTTAATTCGGTAGTATATAATATATAAAATTGTAGTCAAAATGTTTTAATCATCATTGAACTGAGTAGTTTTCACTTTTATTACCATAAACAAAAACATTCTCATTACCTTGAATAAACTACAATTTTAAATTTTGACAATAGCGGTATGATAACAGTGAAATGTTTATTTGGGAATTAATGTAATAAACAATAATTATAAATATTTATGAATAATATACATTACAAAAAAAATAATGTTTTTCAGTGAAAATAAATATACTTCACAAAGTGTTTTGTCTCAACTGACGTTAAAATGGGACTAAATATGACGCGCGTACGTTTACAAAAATTATGTCAAAAATTGACAAACTTTCTACATGCGAAATATGGGCGTATATTTACACCTCACACTCTTACCTCTATGATTGCACGTTATTTATTTCATATGAACACACATAACAAGGCTCACGCGCTGATTCTCGCTTTTTTCTTTGCCCCCACTCTTAGCTTTTCACTTAGAATTACGTTTCCAAATATTATGTTTGTTATCGTCGTTATAGAAATTACCTTGCAACTAAACAAGAAATTATTTACGTATGGCATCGAAGGTCTTTTGAAGTAAAATTTAGTTTATATTGATGTTGACACGTTCCCGTTGTTTTAATACATGAAATACTGTTAAAAGTAAAACATGTAAAGCTAACAGATTAAAAATAAAATTATATAAAAATTATTAAAATATCTATATAAAATACTACAATTTTTTCCATTAGTATCGGTATGGCGTAGCAGATCCAAAATCACGTAACGCACTGAACGCGTTAAAGAAATGTACTGATGTAGCATTGAAAACATGCGTAGCAAGAATCTGTCATCACAATATAATTTATTCTAGTAATAAGACCTGCGATTGCGTGGCGTTGAAATGCACTTCACAGTACAAGCCTATATGACAGAACGCGGCAGCAAAGAAAGATCGTAGTATAATAATGATAATAGCTTGATATGTATATAAAGGTAAAATATTAAAAGCTCGATATATACAATGTGGATTTCACCGCTCGATAATAAATTATTCCTCATACGCGATATGGCATTTCTCAACCGTACACCAAAAATTAATTAACAAAATTCAGTAGTTTAATAACAGGAATAGTTTCAAGTGGTTTGTAATTTCAAACATGATGTATATAATTCAAACACGCCGCGCTGCTTTGCTACCGGTGTCGACAAAGGGAACTACTGCAAACAACAACTGAGCGCCGTTCCCGTTATCTCAAGGTAACATTGCAAATGGTGTTTATTTCTTGTTTATATTAAAATGTTACGCAATTTCTTTGAAATTTTTTTTTATTCTTGACGTAATTATTTATTTCACTGTTTTCAATTTTAAAGTATTTATGACAACTAGTACTGAATAGGTATTCATTTCAATTATATTTGCATTAAAGCAAGTGTCTGTAAACACACAAAAACAAACAATTAATAATTGCAACGACAATTCAAATTTAAACTCTATATTTAATCAATATATATCACTGAACGTTTTCAAATTATATTAAAACTTATTCCTAACTAAAATTATTATACCACTGAGCGAAATAATATACGTTATTGAGAATGAACTAACCAAGTAAAAAACCCAATTCAAGACCACACATCTTCATACAAATAGATAACATACACGTTTATTTAAAAAGCTTAATCTATGAAATGTAATTTATATAACAATCATTCGGGAAATGACAGAGAGCACGCGCTTTAAAATATTTTCTGATTTCAATAAAGCGTTATAATAGGACATTATAATTCACAAACCACATTATATGGCTGCTTGTAATGTAGCGTCGTTCGGAGACGGCACAAAGGTAGGTTTTAGACACCTTATAAAGTTCTGAAGTCGTTCGGAGACGATGCAGAAGTAGGTATTCGAATCGTCTTCGAACGACTTCAAAATCGTATCTTGTAAATATGTCTGTATGCCTCTGTACAACAGACGTATGAAAATTTCTATAATAAAAATGTATGCGTGGTGCAGTAATTCATAAAAATGTATATCGTGGTGCTGTAATTCATAAAAATGTATATCGTGGTGCTGTAACTAATAAAAATGTATATCGTAGTGCTGTAATTCATAAAAATGTATATCGTGGTGCTGTAATTCATAAAAATGTATGTCTTGGTGCTGTAATTCATAAAAATGTATGTCCTGGTGCTGTAATTCATATAAAATGAACTAAAATGTTGATTTAAATTACCTTTAATCGGAGACGTATCAAAACATACCCAAATATTTAGAGCTTTACATATTTATATACATCTTCTTTTTCTTCTTATTAAACACTACAGCCTGTTACAGGCCAAGGTTGTGTCTCCAAGCCTTCTCCATATTTCCCTATTCGGCGCAAATGCCCTCCATCGGTGTACTCCCAAAAGCTTTAAGTCTCTCTTAACCCCGTCCAGCCATCTGGTGGGTCGTCTTTCTTTTCGTCATTTTCCTTCTATTTTTGAAAAAGTAATTTTCTTTGTTGGGGATGTATCATCATATATAAATATATGACTCGATCATTTAATACGAGATGCTTTGGTGATTTTGACGATGTAGCGTTTACCAAATTTTTATAGATTTCATGGTTATATGCGATTCTTCATACATTATTTTGTTTTATTGCACCTTAAATGTTTTCTTTCATAGATTTGTAGATCTTCTTCAACTTTATTCACTTCCATATTAGGCAATAGGTCCTATTAATATTTTACATAAACTAGTTTTTCTTTTAGCACTAATAAGTGTGTATTTAAATTGGTTTCTGAGGCCATAGAAGCATCTATTGGCCATAAATAATCGATTTTTATTTCCATTTTTATATCATGGCAGCTTGAAATTATTGTGCCCAAATCATATGTATATACATAGAAGTACATATATACAGTTATGTACAAAAATATAATACACGCTTATTAAACATGACTCTTGTAGATTTACATTTTTTTATGGAGCTTTGATCATTAAGGGGAGTCTCGACCAAGAAGGCTCATTTTTATATATATGGGAAAAAAATAATTTTGAACGTTAGGGTGAAGTTCATCTCATCATTGAGCGATATATACTTTGAATAAGTATTAAAAATACTACTCTATATCAAAATAAAAAGATTACGTACATTTTAGAACTACAGGATACAAAGTTAAGTCAAATTGATTCTGTAAATCTAAGCTGTTAGTTAAACTAACTAGTTATGGTTCTAACTTACAAGTTAGAACCATAACTTGTTGCCGTTCTTTTCCATCATTTCTAAACAAATATCTCGGTTATAACTTTACGAGAAAAGAACCCGCTACGGCCTTACTGCCGACATCTAAAACGACAAAAATGCACCAAGCTTGCTATGTTTCGATTCATTTATTACAAAGAGTTCATTTTGCGAGTGCACACGAGCTGCAAAATATTTATAGCGCACATCGGCTCGCCGAATACGCATAATGCATGAATTATTGCGCCACAACGCGCGCCTGCAGCTTTCATTGTCGTGAAATAAATTAGTACAGGAAACTAATTTATTTTGCAAAATGTATGAGAAGCAAAATATAATAATTTAATTTCATACGCTAGCCCCCGACAGAGTATTGAAATTATGAAAACAATTATGAAAGTGGGAATAAAATTTAATTGAAGGCAAAAGTTCTCAATTTGTGCGTTCACGTACATTTGGAAATGGACAATTCTGTTAATTACGAATTGCTGCCTTGCCTTTCCTATTATTAACTATTTGTACGACGATTTGTCCATCATGCAAATAGGTAATATTACCTATTTGTGTGATGGATAGATCATCGTACAAATAAGTAATATTATATGTTTTAGGATGGATAGATCATTATGCAAGTAGGTAATAATAAGAGAGACAAGTTTTATATCCTTTCCTATTATTAACTATTTGTACGATGATCTGTCCATCATGCAAATTGGTAATATTACCTATTTGTATGATGGACAGATCATCGTAGAAATATATTATATATATATATATATATATATATATATATATATATATATATATATATATAGACGTTACTTTTTCACTGAAAAATAGCTTATTGTCGTTGAAAAAACTTAAGAGATGCCTTTTTCTCACAAAATTGAAAATAATATTAATAATTATTTCATATCTCTTTCGTACAAACGATACTTGCGCATGTTGTTCAACGCCGCTCGGGGGGAACCCGCGAACAGCGGCGAAGACATCGCCATTGCGGGTAAACACCACATTCCAACAGGTATTGGGTGTATTAAAAAGAGTTATGCGTAATATTTTCTTGCACTTAATTAGAAAAAGGACGTGTTTTACGTTTTATTTCAACGACAATTTATTCCCTTATAGCCAACGAATAGCGTCTTTCTTTGTCCGACGTCTATTCCCGGAGACTCTGTATAGTTTAGATAAAGAAAAATAAAATTCACTTCATAAAAAACAGATTGCTGGGTCAGCAGTGTAATAATAAGCTTTGCCCAGTCCAGGCTTGTTCCAATTTCATAACTTTTCATCAACGACACATGTTAACACATTTGCAAGTAAATACAATACATACTAATTTACCCCGAACTCTTATAATTCCGTCATGTTTGTTTGTATGTTTGTTTGATATAGTAGGCATTATAATGTAAATAGTTTAATGGCAACACTATATACTGTAAATGTATATGAGAACCTAAATGCGTACGGTACCTTTGCCAATTATGTTCGCGCCAAATAGGGTTTGCGCGAAGGCATAAAAGAAGCTCAACGTAGAATATGTAGGTTTAAATTTAAAGTAAAAAGTACGAAGGTGCAGAGGCGCGCCCGCGATGATGTTATCTCATCGAGAGCCGAAAGTGAAGTGATGGCTTTAAATAAAATTCCAAACGGAGAAACCGCGCCGTACTTGCGATTGGCTAAGCTTAATCCCACCTAGGCTTGTTCAAATTTCATAACTTTTCATAATCAACACATGTAAATGCAGCCGTAAGCAAATAACTCGAAAATACCAAAAGAAATAAAGAGACTTACCAGCCACGATCCGAAACAGTTCGATCTACGACCTGATAGTGCACTATCTATTCGCATCGACATTCCACGATATCGGCGAGTAACTTGCGGCGAGCGCGGGCGACACTATCGGCTACCCATAAATCGTGGTAGGCGCCGCGGCCGGTGATAACGGGGCACCGGCCGGATTTATGCGCCTTATCGGGCGTGCGTGCAGGATTTTTACGCGAGCCGCGATGCGCGCTTTAAGCTTGATCAAGATACAAGCTTAAAGCTCCATCTATACGTAAGCTCTTTCACTGAGAGGCTTCGAAGTGCCGATCTCTTGGAGGTGGCCAATGATCGAGTGATAGGATGAGTTTTATGCAAATACTGGTTGTAAAGCGTACGATGGAGTTTACAGACTTATATGCAGCTCCGCGTTTCCGGCGTGTCGTTTTACGTAGTTTGCATTCTAATCTAATATAAGTTTCATTGTATTTCGTGTATTCCCGTAAGAAATGTGCAATAAATTAACAAAACCTCTCTCTTTTTCGATAAGCATTCATTTCACTTTTACAAACACTCTTCATTTATTCACATCATTGTTCGTCGTTCCGTCGTCGGAAATTACAGTTGCTAAATAACCAAATTCATTCGCCTAGTCAATTCTCACTTTTTATGCTTCGTTTTATACACAGTAGTATCTACAAACGGATACTCACACATGAAGTGTTAATATACGTATGCTAAACTCACACATAAGGTGTTAATATACGTATAGACACGAAAATATGGATAAGTAACTCGAAATCATGCGACAGTTTTCATGTAGCCAATTAAATAGTCAAACATCAAAATATACTCGTAAAATTATACGTAGTACGATAAAATAATATTAAGAGATACAAGTAGAAAAATGTTTCAGTGTATCCAAATATATACAAACATAAGTGTGTGTCTCGAGCATATAAGCGTACTCTACTCATTTACATACCATTCTACGAACTGTGAACTCGAAAAGGCATAGGCTTTGTTCATCGCTTTACTTCCATTACAAATTTTGTGACCCTGTTTGAACCGATTTACACTCTATTGCATGCGAAGCAATTTTACTTCAAAACTATTGATTTTAAGTGATTTATTTACCCAGTTGGTTTTCTATTTAAAATTTAATTCAACGCATGTTTTTCTTAGTATTCCTCTGTTTGCATATGACGAATAACCCAAAATACCATTAAAATATTTACGAATGACAAAAATACGCTACTTTCTTTGTCCTTCCAAAAACTACCCTTTTCACACAATATTTTAAGCATATATTCTACTACACAGAATTCCATTATACTTGTTCACTGATGCCCTAAACGAAATGTTAACACACGTAAACAACCCAAACCGTAAATCAACCCCCATTGCGAGTTTTTTATTAATACCCGTCCATTACCGAGCGACATACAGCGTTTGTCAATTGGCTTGATTGATACCCAGCCACGCCACCGTCCTGTTACGATCAAAACCAAACTATATCCTCACGCACAATCAAAGCCGCCGACATCGGTTCGCGCTATCACAAATCGTTTCGTGCTGAAAATTACATTCGACTGAAAGGCACGAAGGACGAAGAAGGTGAGCATTACATGAGCGAATTCGTGCCGGAACGCGGTCCACGCTGGACCATAATACGAATTAAAATAGCTCCCTGGTGAATAGTAAAAAATAGCTGTTACATGCAGATTTGCTCGAGTAACAGCTGTTTCTTAACATATAAAAATACGGATCCTATGAAACGATGTAAAAGAGTAATCAGTATTTTTTTTTGCGGGATGATGATCAAAGTGATGTGCTCACAATTTTTATGTGAATACTTTATGAAACATCGATTGTAAGAAAAAGTCTTTGTATCTATTGGGAATTGGAAATTAACTAGACAATAGAAAAATTAAATAATTAGATAGGTACAAATGGTGCATCTACCGAAAACAAAAACAACAGCCATGGATAATTATGAGATCCAATAACGGAATCATTTAACTAATTAATAATAATAATAATAATAATAACAATAATAATAATAATCATAATAATCATAATAATCATAAAATAATAATAATAATAATAAAATAATAATAATAATAATAATAATAATAATAATTGATATTATAACACCTAAAATGAAACATGTGAAGCATCGATGATGTGAATGAACATCGATGTTCGATAATACAAATTTACAAAATTATTCGGATAACGAATTAAATCATTCGCTCGTGGGCTGTCTTGTTGTTAATATTGCATATAATTTTTCGGAACGTATTATAAAACGTCAAAGTGATGACATATGTTTTCTATATTTATTCCTCTATATTATTAAATTATTTTTGATATGAAAGTCTTTTATTTCAGTAAGAGGGGGGGGGGGGGGTTCACTTGCAAAAACCATATGTAACGAAATATATTATGGCAAGATCACTTATAATTTTGCAAGTATATCACCTACCGCTATTATTTTAGTATTATAATTTAGAGGATCGAAGCCATTACTAATTACGGTAAGGCATAGGTCGCTGGCGTAAATGGCGCTGCAGTCGCGTGGAGCACGAATCATTCGAACCTAAATTTACCATCGCGCGTTGTGTTTAATTAGTGATTACTCAGCAATACATTGATTGATTCGAGCGAGAGTGGTCGCGTTTGACAGAGCTCATTACGTTATAATAGGTGTGATACATAAAATTCATACTTATGACCATTCAGTTGTAGAATTTTATAAAAAGTTGTCTTTTGTAGAAATTTGACGACTGCTCTACTATGACGCCAACGCCTACGGTACGTAACGTACAAAGCTAGCATGCAAGAGAGACTCCTTCCCTCGAAGATCCGCCTTGACCTCGGCGGAACGTATTCATTTCCACAGGGAACGAGTTAGATTGATTCAAGCGCAGGAACTACAGCCATCTACGAGTGCGGCGGGTTCAAGCAGCAGAAGGCAGTCTCAAACACCACTATTTGACGTAAGTTTGGCTGCAACGAGGGCAGAGAACGAGACCATCTCATCAACATTCACAAGAAGGAACTAGGCTACAACCGACAGTAACAATACAAAGCCACAGTTAGAGCAGATTACGCGTATATCGGATTACCGTAGGCGCTGGAATTTCTCTACAGCTCGGTTCAAGTCCGTGTATGACAAGTAATTAATGCTCCGGTTTACGTAACAAGCTCTAGTGCTAACTATATTACACACTCTCTAGTCCACTCAAGACGTTTCACGTCCTCCACTGTAGCTGCGTCCCTGATACAGCCTATTTAAAATTTATGGTTTCCCATTTTTTTTTTAATTTATGATTTCTTTCTCCAATCGGTCATATCATCAACGATAATGAACATTGACGTTTCGAGTTTTATAATAATCGGTATTTAGTAATCGATTATCAGTAATCGATGATATTTTTTCAAAATCTCTCATTGTAATTAATAATTGACTCGAACTTGGATTAAGCCATTATTAATAATTTAATAATGAGGATCATTCATCTACTAATTTCATAATCGATTTCTTAGCTTAACTTTCCCATATAAAAACTATCTTATGGGTTAGGTTCACAATACGGTATGTATACGTCTGTGAAAAGTTTGTGATGTTTAGTCAATAGTTGATAAGCTATAAGGTAATAATACACTGACAAGCAAACATACTTTTGTAACTGTAATAACACTAATAAATATATTGCCCATTTTTTGTGGTGACGACGTGTTATTCAGCACAGTAGGCACGAATATTCAAAAAATTTGGAAAATTAGCGTGTCTATCCTCGGCTATTTCTACAAGTATGAGTAATATAAACCAAATCACGTTACAAACGGTAACACAAAATGCTCATATGCTTTTTCTGTCCGGCGAGAATGAAAAACCCAAATTATGAAAATAATGCGAAAAATATTACCAATTATTTAACTGCATATGATAAGAAACCATATGGTTTCTTATCCATAAACAAGGAATATGGGTTTTCAGTTACCATAGTTTATATTTTACAACCAGAATAAATTTTATAAATGTGTGTACATAGATTATTACACGCATTATTTATTTACTTATCTACTTTAATATATAAAATTGATACAAATTACGGACTTATTGCTATGTAGGTTATCGCTTACTATCAATCTAAACACCAGTCCAAGCCCGCTCGACAAACAACCGGGAATCGAACCCGCGTACTTACAATTGTAAGCCATTTATTTCGTATAAGCTTTTAGGCCAAATCTATATAAAGTTGTCATTTCCCTTTATGTCTAATTTGTTTTTAAACCTTCTTCGTTGCTACAGTCGGGTTTTTTTCTTATTATTTGACAGTTAAGTTTGAAAGTTAATTATTGATTGCCTTTGTAAAAAAAGGCTAGATTTTGAATTTATGGCAGCATCTTTGACAATTGTAAACCATCTATTTTGTATACGCTTTTAGACCAAATCTCCTATATAAAGTAGACATTCCGCTTTATGCCTAATTTACTTTTAAACCTTCTTCGTTGCTACAGTCGGATTTTTTTCTTATTATTTGACAGTTAAATTTAAAAGTGAATTATTGATTGTCTTTAGAAAAAAATGCTAGATTTTGAGTTTATGGCAGCATCTTTAACAATTGTAAACCATCTATTTTGCTTTTAGGTCAAATCTCCTATATAAAGTAGACATTCCCCTTCATGCCTAATATACTTTTAAACCTTCTTCGTTGCTACAGTTGGATTTTTTTCTTATTATTTGACAGTTAAGTATGAAAGTCAATTATTGATTGCCTTTAGAAAAAAATGCTAGATTTTGAGTTTATGGCCGCATCTTTAACAATTGTAAACCATCTATTTTGTGTACGCTTTTAGACCAAATATCCTATGTAGACATTCCCCTTTATGTCTAATTTACTTTTAAACCTTCTTTGTTGCTATAGTCGATATATTCAGTATTCGCATTAAGACTATTCGACACATAAAATCGAATCACATAAGCATACCAGGATGAATCTAAAACATATGGTAGACACTGACAATCAACTTTCTGGGAACTTCGCCAAGCCGAATAGACTTGTCCGTGACGGGCGCCGTCCAGCAAAGTGTCGACCCCTGTAAGATGGTTTATTTACTATACGACATAACATTGTATCTGATGTTAGTAACGCCGCATTCCATTACTGAAAGTAATGGAAGGCAATGAACGAGCTCTTACACGCACTTATAACGACATGTCAGCTATTTAGTTTAACGTTGGACATTTGAAAAAAGTTTTGCCTGCGGTTACAATCACCCTTTTTTATATTAAAGCGATCAAGGTCGAGCAATAGATATAAGACATAATAATTTGTAAACAAGTTATCTCCTCTCGACAATAACAAGAAAACAAATTATATTTATTAGTATTCTGCGAAAAAAATGGGCAACATACTTATTTCCTACACAATTTATTAATGGCAATGCGTATAGAAATTGACACTATAATTTGAAACCCAGATAAGAAAAGTATTTAAATAAGCACTTCGTCTATTTGTGTAGACGTGACGGAGTGGTTATTTCCTTTGCAATATTTAATTCATTCTTCTGGACATACTCAGGAAAAACACTTTTATGACGAAATGTATTTTTAGGTCGCTAAATGAAAAGCGCGTGCTATACTGGACGGTAAAAGGAAATAGACGAGGAGTGCGCGCAAACCTAAAAGACGTTGGGCTGACAAATAAACCAGCGAATCAACAAGACGTTGGGTTAACACATAAAACAGTTAGACAAAACGTTGCGCTGTCGAATAAAACAGTGAGTTATTACCCATCGAAGCAGAATAATTTACGAGAAAATTTAATTATACCTTAATTTTTAAAAATCAAACGGAAATTAACTATTCATCACGATCGCTAAATCGTGAAGTAATCTTGATAACCACCTGTAAAAATAGACAACAATATAGAATTGATTTCATTTCATTCCATTGATTTCTTAAAACCACTTAGATGTAAAATATAATAACCAAAAAGTTACGCGGTCGAGATAAAAAACATTGCCAACATAACATAATATCTGCATAAAGTGACAATGATCTCAGTCACGGCATTCTCAAAAGAATCTTTCCATTCGCTGCAAAAACATATCGAAAAGAATACTTTGCAAAAGCAGTTATTTTTTCAATGCACTTCCAAAGCACAAATGCATGTAAAGTTCCGTCATAAATTGCCTTTTTATTAAACTTAAACCTCTTATATTCCGCTTAACATCGTTGCTTTGCTAAATGGCTGTGATAAATGCTTATAATACCGTGCAAATATTCAAACATACGATAAAAAACTGGTTAAGCACAAATAGAACTCGTACGACAAGACTGTACATTTTATTTGTACTTGTAATATTGTTTTTTAAACCTCCGACAGACAACAAATAGCTTTTTTGTCGCAAAACTTTATTTCTATCGATGAACATAGAAGTAAAAAAATAAGGTTTTTGAAAGAGAGCAACGTACTTTGCCGAGTAATTTTTCTAAATTCATAGGTAACTCCTTAAACAAAATAAAATACAGTATATATCGTATATTTGCTTTTGTTCCAATAACATATACTTATAGATTTTGAATCATAGACATTTTTATTCCTACGCGAAGATAAATCTAACATAATAAATAATAAATGAACGAAAACTAAAATAATAAATGAACGAAATATATAGTATTTTTTCTATATATAAATAATACTCAATGCTCTCAAAACTTAACCTTTGACGAGGAAAGCTTTTACCATACAATTACATATATCGCGGCTTCCAATAAGCTGTTGTCAATATGAATCCTTTGTTCCCCAAGAGATCCCTCTTTATTTTTATAAAAAAACACTTAAATTATCATACCACGATTACCGTAATAATAAAGGTAAATACTTTTATTTCTTTTCACACTACTAAGTTGATGATTTACAACAAAATTTCCAGGAAGTGATTAACGTGCGATTTGGCAGACAGAATGCTTTTGCGAGTTATGAGAATGGGGTCTGCAATCGCCGGTATACGACTAACGTATTTCAACATTATAACCCTATTGTGTAGTTCCTGGGAGCAAATCAGTATAAAATGAGTATAATTGTATAAAAAATTAAAAAATATAGGTGTCTAATATGGGTATAAAAATTTAATTTACATATTACGTGATGCCTGGTTAAAATAATTAAGATGCAGTTTATTTTTTTAACCAGGGAACTGCACTTTACGTTCACGCCAACGCGAAAGCAAAATATTTGTCACGGTAAAAGCACATTGTTTTATTTTATTCTTGGGCTTATAGAGTAATCGTATTTCTATCGTTGCACTGATAAACCACAAATAACTCATCCTCTTTTCCACTACTGCCATCACGCTTTGCTTTCCGTAACAAAAGTGGACATTTACTTCAGTTTTGTGTGGTTGTGAAGAGCCTTTTTCAGACAAGATGGTCTGCTAGAGCTGGTGCCTGCCGAAGTCTCTGTTGCTCCTGGGATGACATCGGATGATCATCTCAGCTCTTCAGATAATTGCCAATGACGCAAATGAAAAACCATCTATGCGCTCTGAGGCTTTAGGTCTTCTGAATTAATTAGACTCGATGGAAACTTGCTTTTTGGCGCTTCTCTGGAATGGCATATTGGAAAGGTTCAACAAAGTGAGCAAGTCTCTTAAATCTGTACAGATCGCTGAACTGTATCAGTCTTTGGTAACATACCTAGAACATTCAAGGAAACCCAATACCTTTGATCATTATGAGTCGAAAGCTATTGAAAAGTCTGCCTGTCTTTGGTTTAACTAAAACACTTCTCCGCAAAGGTTAACTAAACCTGAAAAATTTAATTGCAAAAGGTAGAAACAACTAGTCTGCGACATGCAGATGGACAGACGGACATAGAAATGTAACTACTGGCAAAGCCATACTAATAAAGTTAATAGCTTGAACTACTCTCAAAACAGCAAGTTTAACTAGAATACCCTCATAATCTTAATTGGATTTCTCTATATCTCTGCTTGAATATATGTACATATATATATATATATATATATATATATATATATATATATATATATATACGTGTGTGTATATATATATTTCTTTATTTTAATCCAGTTTTAAACCAACGTTGATACGGTGGTCAGATTTGTTCAAATACTTCGTTATATTATAACTTTCTCGTACATTGTCTTTGGATCGGCAAAAATCTATCTTCTATACTAAATGTCATAAGTCTATGTCCAATAGCTTGAAAGTTCTGACCCGTTTTGTGTATAAAAGAACAGACATATAAACGAGCAGTATAATGGTTTCGGCCCTTTTTTATTTTTAGTAATAAAAGATTTGAAAAATGTACTTTAATCATTACCATAAACTCGTTGAGACTTATCATACTTTGTGACTAAGTTACTATAAATAAACACAAGCCTTGTAACCGATCGTCGTTTCAGTTTAACAAGATCCTCGCATCTGCATAGAAATTGCCACTGCAAAACAGTCAAGATACCAGGTGAAGGTTCGCTCCGAGGACAAGGGGAAACCGGTCGGCCGCTTCTCGCCGCAGACCGGTCATCGTTCGTTTCTCGCAGAACACGTTCCTTGCGAGAGCAAGTCGTGTGCGGGTTATGTTACATGCCGGTTCAGGTAGTCAGTGACCCGTCGCCGGTCATGAAGGCGACTTGTGGCTGTTACGGCTGCAGTTTTATTTTCAATAATCTGCTTTATGCCAAATGGCCACTACATTATAATGTAGGAGATACAGCTTAAGTAGATTTTTAAATTTCTTTTTTAGGTTTCCGTACTTCGAAAGGAAAAACGTAAACTTTCTAAGATCATTCACGTTTCTCTCTGTCCATCTGTTATGGTCGTTTCTCTCAGAAAGCGCTTGACATAGAAATTTGACATAGTAATCAAAAATATTAACACCCACATATCTCCATAACTGAAACTCAAAAATATTCATATGGAAACATTAGGGGCGGTAAATTGAGCAATCGAAAAACATTTTTATATTAATTCTATATATAGTATAGGTATTGTTTAAAACAGCTAATAATAACGGCCTCGAAAATATTTTTTCCATAATTTTAGGTAGTACATCTTCAAAATACACTGAAAAAAAGCTTTTGAAACATAAATACACTGAAAAATAGCTTTTGAAACATAACATTGAAATTTGCTAATAGCCCACTTGAAGATATTGTAATACAACGAAACGTAGGTCGTGGTAAAGAACTTAAAGAAAGTAGAAATACTACTACATCACGTAGCTTCATTTAATTGTGGATAAATCTTAATGTTAAGTACTCGTTTCATAAAAGAACGCATTTGTACTTTGCGAACTGATTCTTAATGACTAATTATTTTAACGTAACTTATTCGGTTTAAAATCTAACTATTAAAGAAAGGAAAAGAGGAAAAGACAAAAAAATATTCCTCTCTTTAGATAAAGTTACCAAAACCAGACACAACGGTTTACGATATGCTTACAATTGTCAGACATGATAAAAATATCGAGAATTTTTCAATGTACAACCCTATCAATCATATCGACCGTCGAAGCCTTACGTTAATAAGGAGTTAAGTAACAGTTGAAACGGTGTAATAAAACACTTAATAACACCGTCATAATGTTTAAAAAATTCCTTAGAAACGTAAGGTAAAGAAGCCAAATTTGATTTACAAAAGTAGAGGTAGATTACTATAACTTAATTTGTAAGAGTTTAAACAGTTTTACTTAAATTTAATTTGTAAGAATTTAAAGTTTTACTTAAATTTAATTTGTAAGAGTTTAAACAGTTTTACTTAAATTTAATTTGTAAGGGTTAAAAAAGGTTTGCGAGATAAGCTCTAGAAAATTATGTTGAAAAATAAATTTTATTTAAAAAGTAGAACGCATAGATGTATTATATATAATATATACACGCCTGTTTTTTTATTGTAGAACTTTTAAGAAGAACAATTTTGCCAAACATTGTTTTTATTTATCTCTAAAATCAGCACTACACTACTCGCGAAGTTGATCGAAGTTAGGCGAAGAGAATAGAGAATAGTGTAGAGAGGTACTTTGATTTACTCTGTGCAACCTCGCCTCGCCTCGGGCGACTTCCGATCGCTTTTGGTTTATTGCGCCCAAGTCAAAGGATTTCGCGAAGTTACACGAAGCGTCTCACTATACTACTCAGCGTAATTCAGTTTGGAGATAGATGTCGTACTGTTACACGTAGGTGCGTGCCGGCGACTCACGGTTACTGAACTCCTCGCAAAGTTGAACAATTGTGTAGTCACGTACTTCGGACTGCGATCAACTTCGACGAACACTTCATCGAGGTAACTTCGCGAGTAGTGTAGAGGGCGTATAACACTTTACGCAGTGCACGTGAAGATACCTACCATTCTGCAAAATGCTTTTTACCGACATCATCGCTATTCATTTGGTCGGGTAGTTTTCATAAAATATTTCTAAAAGTTATTCATTTAAACCTTCCTCGTGAAACAACCTTTCCACTAATGACAATTGGAATGAAGTCGTTCGGTAGTTAGTGAGAAAATCGCTTATACACAGACAGACAAACGCGGTGGAGAACTTTATTTTATAATAAGAATTGACATGGTAAATTAAAAGTAAAAAAAAAACAAATAATTTAATTCACTTTACTATTTATCTAATGGAAATATTCTAAAAGCTGTCCTTCGATTGACAAAATATGAACCAAAAAAGTTGGTTCATATTTTGTCAATCGGAGCGATCGGAAGTCCATGACGATTGAAAGAAACCTGTAAATACAATACAACTTATTCACTAGAATGCAAAAATACAAACACGAAATTAAAACAAAAATCCCACGAGAGTTAACGTCTAGGTCGCGAAATGAAAATGCCACAACTGAAAATTTGCAAATGGAATGAAAGTTTTATGAGAAGTTACACGGGCCTACCTTCTCCTGAGACTTGTGGGCGGGTAGCGAGTCAATCACAGTTAGTTATGGATGTCTCTCGAAGTCAAGTAAGTATACTAGTGCTACGATTTTGACTTTTATGTTATATGAAACTTTATAGGTTGGATATTTTACAATAACTGAAAAATAAACATTTGGTTTTTCTTCTTACACGATTCTACAAAACCGCAACATTGTTTAAGGATAATTTTTTAATCAATTCTTTAATATTCATTTAAATTCATCATTATTCTTACGCACAACCCAGACGAACGGCTGTTGTAGGTAGTCGGTCTTCGGTTAACAACTTTGTCGGACAAAGTCGGTGGCCGCCTTTTTACCGACTCAAGGTCAACATGTTCTGTCCTATCCTTTACTCCGTTAGCGCGTTTCACTCTAATGTTCGAATCGGCGTGAGTCGGCCAAATACGGTCCGATATTTTTTGTTTTGGTAGGACCGACTTTTGTATGACGTGTAATTAAGAAATATCATACATTCAATTTTCTTCAATTATTGTTGTACTATTTATAGTCGGTCATTTACGTTGCACATTAGGCTGAGAGCACTTTCAATACGAATTTGTGTCGCAATTCTTGTCATACGTATTAAGTGCGCATACTGCGTGCGTTTAAATCCGTTCCAATCAGTTGTTTTCTGTTCCGTTCCAGTGAGACTCGTGCAAAATAAATTTGATATTTTTATTTCTTCCCAGATTTCTCGCCATGATTTGCGTTGTTGCTCTCTTAAATGATGGCTGAAGACACTCTGATCCCATAAACAACTGTGTTTGTGCACTAAGTTTATAATTTTTAAGTGTCAATGGTGACTCGTTCGTACGAAAACGCAAAATATTCCCAACAAAATGGGATCTGTGTAGGACGACCCAACTATACGTGCGTATATGCACGACTAATTCGTATCCAGTCTGCGAGCTTCTATAGTACTTCTATGTTCGGGAAGTTTCATGCGTAATCGTACGTATTCGTACTATTTCCATTTCGTGTGAAAACGGATCCAAAATATTTGTCCCTTAGTACACATTATTATTATATTCTAGAATGATCGCCAGCAAAGTCGCTCAAATAGGGAAGTTTTTATTATTTTTTGTCTGAGACGAATTATAAATACAAAACGAAACACATTTGAAATCCGCCTTATTGCTGATAATGCTACGATAACTTTAAACGTGAAGAAAACTAGCCGCATTTTTTTCATAATTAATACTATTGTGTATAATAAAATATTAATATTACGCTGAAGAATATAACATTTTGTTCATAATATCCTCAAGATTAAATGATCCGCGACTGTTTGGAATTAGTTTTTTTTCTTATATCACTAAATATGTTAAATAAACTCAAACTAAAACAGGGAATTTTTTTTATCTAAAAGCAATAAAGACGTGGTCAACACGCTTTTGTGTGATTCTATGTTATTTAAAATTTATAATAAATATTTATATTTATATCTTCGTTAAATGTTGGAGGTATTAATTGCGAGTATTTTTTTTCGGATCAATTTTCTGATTAAAATACCCGCGAGCGAGCCAAAATTTTGTTAAATACACCGACTTTCATGTAGATTTTCCGATTAAAAAAGGTTAAATTTTCATTGTACATAACTTGAACCACTGTCCGAAGAACGTTGAAATTATTTTCCGGTTAGAATTTTAAAAAAATACACGAAGCTTATATATTAATTGAAATCCACGAGTCAGTCATTAAACGTACAACCCGCGCAGTTTTTTATCCCTTTGTACCTTTTCAAAACATTCTTGGTGGCATTTTAGTAGCAGTCTGTTTGACAAATTCTTTCTGGTTGGTAGATTATTCCTTGAAATAATTAGTCTGAATAATTCATTTACATTCTTCTTCTTGAACCAAACAAATTTATAGCACGTGCAAAGTTTTTTTTATCCCTTTGTGCCTTTCCAAAACATTTTCTGTGGTATTTTAGTAGCAGTCTGCTGGAAACATTCTTTCTGATTGGCAGATTATTCCTTGAACTATTAATATTTTGTCAATTATCAATTTTTTCCTAAAGATACAGATTTACAAATTGGCGAGGGTGAGCATATTTCATTTGAGCGCTGGATTCGGGAACAGGTTCAGATACACTATTCAATATAGGTGTCATAAAAAGTTTAACAAAATTTTCCACTGATTGAATATTTAGTTTCCTCTCTAGATGAATTTGAATTGTGTGTTTATGCTTCATATGTCTACATCTTACTATTTTATTTACTGGACAAATCTTTTAAATTAAATCCAAGATATATTAAAAAGCCAACTTCTATACTTTCACCTCACCCTTGATACGGCCAATCTGATAGCATACATTTGCAATTGCTTTTCACTGAACTAGCAATGGACTGCTCCTGTTCATTAGGAATGGTATCGCGCGAAATCCCGACGGAAATCCTCGTCGATCGGCAGATGAATTTGCATGCCGACTGCAAATTCCAGAGCACGTTCAGAGCGAATATATAAAATTTAAAATGAGCATGTAGCAACTTCAATATTCTCAGTCACAGGGGCTTACTGTTAAAGATTATTACGAAACTTAATCAAGGAGATGCGATTTAAGCTATATACGCATACTACACGACATGTTTATAGCAGTTTCCAATAAATATGAATTTAAGACTTTTTTAGACAGTATTCAACAAGTAATAATAAAATAGTTTTCGGAGTATATGAACAGTTTTGTTATTACTTAAATAGTCAGTATAATGTAAAAGTATAATGCAAAACTATACATTCATAGTTTTTTTTAAATACTACATGTACCCTCGATTTTATTATGCTCCTCCCACCTCCATCCCCTCCCCGGAAGTTACTAAATGACTCCGTTCGGTTCGCCAAACGACATCAGTATTTGGGGTCGGGAGTATATTGGCGGGAATACTTGAGAAGACCAATCGATAAATAAGCCTATTGCTCTCTAGCTTGCACCATTTAAACAGTGTTATTCGACTTCTGTTACATTTTTATCACTGTTCTACCCTTATATCTTACTTAAAAATATGCTTTCAAATACAAAATAACATTATTTAAACGGGACGTGTGGTTCTAGAGATTATCACAAAAACAATTAAATAAGAACCAATTTTCCCTCTTTGTATATTAGTATATACAAGACCTCTTTAAATCTTACATAGTTACGATCAATAAATATCAAAAAGAGGACAAATGTAGTGTCTGCTTTTGCTTATCTGATATTAGTTGCTGTATATGCTGTGTATGTAAAAGCAGCATTTCGCTACGAGTGCCAGTCCACTTATCATCAGATTGAATCCTTCAAAAATATCACGTAAGAAGCACATCCTCCTTCCATCCTTTCATTTCGAATAGCTTTATTTATTTATTAATTAGAAAGCCTTCGACAAATTGGTAATACGCCACAAATATAAGATAAAATTGCCAGCCACATAGAAATACAATTAGTATTTAATTATAACATTGAAATAAACTACGAATCATCGTAAAACACAACAATCACATTTTCAAAAGTGTCAATCCAATAAAAGTTTCAAAAGCGAGGATAGTAACACCGAATGAAGCGAATGGGCACTCAACCAGAACGCCGTAGGGTCTCGCTTCGTATAAGTAAGTTATAAATTAATAAATGTGATAGGTAACAAATTAGTCAATGCCGCTTGATCCACCTTAAAACCAAATAAAATCTAAAACCAAAATTGTCAGTTCAATTGAATAAAGTATGAGTAATAATTATCGGTTCACAAAGAGAAAAATTACGGCTGGCGATGAATAAAATCTATAAATATGGTAACCGTACATATAAAGCTAACCTTATCTTTACAAAATATAAATGGAAACGGGTACTTTCATTCTACTATCCAACACTTTTCACACTCGTATAAAATTTAATCCAACTTAAACTGCTCGTTGAATTAAACAGAATCTTTTCACAGAATACATGATTTTATACAACCTTTAGACCACTTAACCTTACTTCCGCGATGCGATAGGGTAAAATAAATTTCAAATTGTTCCCCAATTCATCGATCCACTATACATCCAATAGCATTAGTTTTATAATAAACATTATGGGAATTAATTACTGGAACATCGAGGAAAATAAGTAGTACCCGAATTAATTTTCGTACCATCCAGTTCTACTGCAAAGTACAATCCAGCAACCTTAATATGCTACGCGCCGAGTAGCTCTCCGTTCCCACAGATCATCCCTATTACGCAGTGAATTACGTACGGGTCGCACCTCTCTCAACAAGTATCATTAGTACGTGACGGCAAGCTAGCTCGCTACCTCCGCTAACTACTGTTGCGGTGGCGACGATACATCGCCGGCCGTTGCATTCGCACCGCGAGATTGGTTAAGGGATTTGTTGAGTTATGCCGGGTGGGAGTTACAGTCGTACACACCGCCGTAAATCGGAGCGATGGCTTGTGAAATTGCAGGCTTGCTCGATATAGTATAAAGCGATCGCTGTGCCTTTAGAAGCTCACTGCCATTACGGTTCATAGGTTCAATTACGTTTCGACCTGTCTGAAATGAATTTTGTGGAAGGAAATGCATATCAGTATTTTATAACAACGTGGACCAGTTTGGATGGTTCGAAAGAGAGATGAAATGGAACTATGCGCAAATGAAAATGTTGTATATATATAAAACATAGTTAAACAGGATTCAACAATTAAGAATTGTTTTGGTATCAAGGACATTTTGCACATTTTTATCGAATGGTTTGTTGATGCATTTGACAGAAACAACTTGTTATTTCAAACGAGTCATTTCTCTAAGCAATTAAAATAATCGGTCATTTCTCTCAATTAAAATAATAGATCGAGCAAAAGACTCTGAATTTAAATCATTTAAGAATAATTAATTACAAAACCTGTTACGTTTTAATTGGACACGAATTGGCACAAACGGAAGTTAAATTTACTAATTTATAAGTTTTAAAAGTCATGAAAGCAAATATCCTTAAAAACAAATGGTGTTACATAAAATAAAAACGATTGTATTCTAAGTTTCACAACTTCCTACCATTCATGCCATTACGCATTCCATCTTATCGTAGGAGTCGCATTTGAAGTGGCACTGGATCACATAACTGTACGTCACAAGGAAGTTTCTAAAACTCTTTTATCTCGAATAAATAAAAGAACTTCAAAGCTCTGCCATCTACAGGCAAGATAATAGATGTGATAGTAGATATTTAGAGATTTTGATAGTAGATGTTTAGATGAAGGGGATGACTATCATGTTAAGAGATTTTTAGAGAATCTTCCAACAGAATCCCTCTCCAGATCATAAAGTTTTTGGCAGGCTCTGCGTATTCGCGTTCTTAATATTATTTGTATCACTCTGTCAAATTGTCGCAAGAACCACATTATCTACGCTGAGTAATATAAACAAACACTATGTCAGCGGAGCGCTGAAAGCTTCTTAGGTTAACAACTGTCACTTACAACCATAACATAAAATCGAACTTTCAGTTCTATTTTATTTAGTACTAAAGTATTTCAGCAAACACGAATTTCACGAATAACTTTTCCGTTATGAGACAAATTTGTAGTCTTTTGTGTACATATCGATTATATCGACAGTTCTTGTGTATACAGAATGATTATCTTGATATTAACATCATATATATCAAAATGTTTTTTTTTGTAATCTATACATATAATTAAATTGTAACAGAGGGAATTCTGTATATGAAAAATATTCTAAAAAGAGCGATAGATTTGGCGTAAAGAATGGAATAGAAGCCAGAATACCTGCTTTTAGAATTTTCGTCTATCTGTCTGTCTGTATGTTAATTTGTTCATCAACCACGCCAAGTCGACAGAACGCATATTGATTAAATTTGGCATATTAATAGTTTATACTCGAGAACAACATACGGGAGAAAAAAAAATCAAAAAACTTTTATTATTCTAAATTTCACGCGAGTGAACCCTTGGAGCACAGCTAGTATATAAATAAATCTGTAGTCACTCGCAGTCTGTAATCGTCAGAAAATCCATATTACAGTAATTGTAATAATAATGTCTGTGGGAGGAAAATACCCCCGACATATTATTAAACTAATAATACTATAACTAATAATTCTCGTATGTATTTTAAATATTGTATTGGTAAACAATTCTAATAACTTTTCTTATTCCGAATTTCAAGGGAACGAAGTCGTAGGCACAGCTAGTGTATATATAAAATCATGTTATAGTAACTACAACTAAGCAACGAATTGCTACCGTATTGCTTAAATGTTGCATAGGTAAAAAAATGTTAATAACTTTTCTTATTCCGAATTTCAAGGGAACGAAGTCGTAGGCACAGCTAGTGTATACATAAAACCC
Organism: Druceiella hillmani; assembly: GCA_039881145.1. Classification (NCBI taxonomy): domain Eukaryota; kingdom Metazoa; phylum Arthropoda; class Insecta; order Lepidoptera; family Hepialidae; genus Druceiella; species Druceiella hillmani. The sequence continues at coordinate 2,339,560 of JAYKKI010000023.1, read as the reverse complement.
TATCATAGTAACTCTACAACTAAGCAATGAATTGCTACCTAATTGTTTAAATATCATATAGATAAAATTGTAACAACTTTTCTTATTCCAAATTTCACGCGAACGAAGTCGTAGGCACAGCTAGTGTATACATAAAACCCTATCATAGTAACTCTACAACTAAGCAACGAATTGCTACCTAATTGTTTAAATATCATATAGATAAAATTGTAACAACTTTTCTTATTCCAAATTTCACGCGAACGAAGTCGTAGGCACAGCTAGTGTATACATAAAACCCTATCATAGTAACTCTACAACTAAGCAACGAATTGCTACCTAATTGTTTAAATATCATATAGATAAAATTGTAACAACTTTTCTTATTCCAAATTTCACGCGAACGAACTCGTAGGCACAGCTAGTGCATACATAAAACCCTGTCATAGTAACTCTACAACTAAACAACGAATATTCTTTAAACATAAGTAAAAAAATTCTAATAATTTTTCTTATTCAGAATTTCATGCGGGCGAAGCCATAGGGACAACTAGTGTATACATAAAATCATGTTATAGTAATTCTACAATTAACCAACTAATTGCTACCGTATTGTTTAAATATTGCATAGGTAAAAACATTCTAAAAACTTTTCTTATTCCGAATTTCACCCAAACGAAATCGTAGGCATAGCTATAGTATACATAAAATCCTGTTGTATTAATTCTAAACCTAAGCAACGAATTGTTACTATGCCTTTGACATTGTAAAGTTTGTATGACCGAGTAACATACAGACTTCGCACCCGAGAAATCCTAATAACACAAAGTGTAGCTTAGACATCGGTTACAGAACCGCACCTTAACGGCTGGTCATTTAAAACAAACCAAAACACGGGCGTGATTTTGTTGTTTTAAAAAAGAGTCTACAAAAATGTGTTCCATGAGTGAAAAGTCATTGAAAAATTTATGTCCAGTACCAAGTGAAATAGAACTTCTTTTGTAACCCAAGAAAAGTATAATTTCTGTACGATGGAATTCATTATTATTAGTTCAATAAAATTTAGTACTATAACATTACTACAGATAGCACCACGTGTACATTAAATCAGCAAAACGTTTAATAATATTTATGGAGAGAAATTCCCCGACCTTCATCGAAGATCCACGCTGGTCAATATACTTGTGCCGTGTTTATTATGTTGAACTCAAATAGATTTATTCAGTAGTTTTTATGTAATTATATAACTAAGAACTAAACCAACAGACAATAAATAAAAAAAATATTCCACCGCTCCGTAAAATTCCAAACAAAATTTTAAACACGAAAGGTTCCATATTGTTTCGTTTTGCAGACCAAATTTCTTTATAATTTTAAAACAAGTACAAATTAGATATTTTCGTATGCTGTTCATAAGATGGCCCATACACGGATTACAATACTCAAATGTCGTGATTTTATTAAGTTTTCTTCTGCTGAGGCAACATTTTTCTTTTTTTCATTGACATTTATTCCAATACGACCTTGTTCGAATATTACTTGTCTTTAGTATGCTGAAGTACGATATTCTATAATGAACGAACTCTTAAATACACTTTCGCCTAAAACCTATCTATACGTCGACGTAGTAGCCACCTAAGATAGTTGATAACTTTCTATCTATCCATAGTTTGCTTCCCGTAAGTATTTTGATGTTTTAACTGTCTGTCGACAGTATTATATAGCTTTCTGTACTACCCTCCTGTACAAGCGACGCGTTCCGTTAATACATATGACATATTCGAAATTAAAAATATATACGAACCAAATAAATAAATGAAAACTAACCAGAAAGATTTTATTTATATACGATTAGACATAATTGAAATGTTTCGTGAATTTTTAAGTAACGGATGTATGTTTTACATTTTAAAATTAAGAATAATATTAGACTTTTTTAAACTTTCGCGATTCGAACACATATTTTATTTGATTTGAATCGGGTTTTTTCGCGGTAATTATCTATTTAATGAGTAAACCTAGATATTATAACGTCGGGACATAGTGATTACTTAGTTTATAATGTCTAGGTTTACTCATTAAATAGATAATTACCGCGAAAAAACCCAATTCAAATCAAATAAAATAAGAATAATATTCGTTAAGGAAAAGCAGTTAAACTTTTGCGTATTATGGAATGCGACCAGTCTCTGCTTTTCTTGATTTCAAGTGTTAAATTTGAAAAAAAAAACAATATAAATGTAACATTTAGGTATAATTGTAGGATGTAATAAATTATAGTAATAAATTAATAATTTTAATTAAAATATATTATATACCCAATAACACCATTATAAATTACAATAATAATTATTATATTTTATTAGTTCAACAGAACTCTTATTAACCCGTAATCTAGTTTTAATATTATGCTATTATAGGACGATATGCTTGTTGATGCTTTTCATTAAATTTTTACAATAAAAATTTGGATAATTTTACATAAAACAGGCTGTTAATAGGCGTTTATCCCTCGAAAATGACAGAGAATAGTCGCTTACTGTTGATAACCTAACCTATTAAAGATGTCAAACAGTTATTGGGAAGCAACATCTGTCATAGAACATCGGATAGCCAGTGAGTGATTTGTCCTACCATTAGTAGATAGTATGCAGACTTAGTAATTCCTGTCTGTTGACATGTTATTGATATGTAAAACTGAAACGTCAGTTAGAATTTCTATCCCTAGTAATATAAAAGCATACATAGATAGAATATTGGTTTTGGGCATTTATCGAAATCTAAACGTATCACTAAACTCGATCCCGTAACCTCGCACATTAGCTAAAATACTATGATCGAATCGTAACATTACGTCCACTCACTTGATTTGACGTTGAGATTGATATTCATATGCGGAGCTTCCGTATCGCCCGTATATGATTCGATGAATAATGCAAGACGATGACTCGGTACGGGATACACTTACTCTAATAATTGACTGGCTAAGAGCCGTCACCAGCATAATTCGATTCACATCTTATATTATTAGTTATAACGATTAATGTCCCCTATCATAACGGCGATATCTTCACTGATTATATACATATATATACGTATACATATATATATATATATATATATATATATATATATATATATATATATAAGACTTGCAGCGATATAATTTCGTCATATCCACGTGTTAGTCACATCATGATGGCACTTTCAATTTAAAATCTAACGTGAGAAATTTTATAGTAGGTTATTTATTTACGTGGATAAATGGAAACAGAGAAAAAATATTTCTAAATCTCACAGATGGTTTCAAGTGCGGTGTCATTGAAGGAAAGTCTCGTAAAATGCAGTATTCGTACCTAAAATATGTTTCATACAGAAATAAATATATTATCTGTTTTAACAATGGATTCTGGTGTCGATTCTTTCATCCAGGGCATAATATTTCAGAAACTTATAATTTTCTTAAGCCAGATATTTACACACCGAGTATTTATACAGTATCAAAATTATTTCAAAAATGTTATTGAGGAAATAAAAAAATTACGCGTATTTTATATTACTAGCTTTTTAGACTCGATCAATAAGTATACAATTTAATAGCATTTCACGGTTATTATCGACAAAATTACTACTAAATAATTACAAATGCTAAATAAATTTTCTAAAAACTACTTAATAAATACACAATATTTCCTAAAGCTACTGAATAATTACACACAGTAAATAAATTTTCTAAAAACTAATGAATAAATACACGTAATAATTAAATTTTCTAAAAACTACTAAATAAATACATATAATATTATCCTAAAACTACTAAATAATTCCACATACTAAATCAATTTCTTCAAAAGAGTTGTCAAAAAACAGCATTTCAAATCGTCGTAAAACTCTGAAATACCTGCAGCTTGAACGTCCTGTTACTCGGGACTATATTTTATAATTTCTTAAATACTAATAGATCATAAATAGGAAGGAGTATAATGAAGACTGATTTAATTTACCACTTCATCCAGCAGGTAGAAAAATCTTTTCTGGAAAAATCTAGTGACATAATTAAATAAATATATAACAAGAATAAATATGTTAAAAGCTTTCTTACATTATTTGCATCTGCTTTGGAACAAACCTACTACCGTATATAAAGCAAACTGTCCGCCTAATCTTGGTCACATCATACAACCTTCAGAATCTACAAAGCTTTATCAGCACTTACCCGACTCTTCTTCGTACCTAATCATCGTTACGACAAAACATGAAAGTAATCTTTGGAGGGAAGAACTTCAAGCCATATAATTCGGTCGTAAACACAAGATAAAACTTAACTCGGAACTACGTTGATACTACCTAATGTAGATAGCGAACCCTTTGTGGCTCCATACCATTAGTAAAAGCAGAGTCGTTATTCTAATGGGTAAACGTGGCTAGGAAAATTCCGACCAAATAAACCAAAAAAAAAGTAATGTTTATTTCGTTAGAGAAAAAATTTCCTTATAAATTATTATTTTTGTAAATTAATAAAATACGGGTAGTATTTTAATGTAAAATTCATAAATATAATTTTAATTTCAAGTAAAATAGCTGAGTACTATTTAAAAAGTTAATTTTGATTTTAACAAAATTTTATTATAATGGCAAAAATTCATAAGAAATGGCTTTGTATGATATACTACAGATAAATTAATAAAAGTAAAGTTACCATATCTCAAGTTCTTTAAGCAAAGTTTCTTCAAGCTTTCTTGCTTTTATGGCCACATTTTTCAATGAAACGCAACCTAAAAAACAGATCTTTGGTACACTTTTTTCTGTTATACCCTTCAAGACTATGTAGAAAATATTTTTTGGGTCCATTTGATGTAAAGGAAATATAGTCCTTTTAAATACCATTTCTAACTTTGGGCTAAGATACCATATGTTACGTATTAATTTCAAGTTCCTATCTTATTTTCTTTAGAACTTAGAAGCCCCTGACAAACAAGTAAAGTTGCGGACAGAGGACGTTGCCAAAATGGATTCCGTAAGAATCTTTCGCGTACGGAACCGAAACAAAAAAAATCCTCTCGGTAACAATAGCGTACAATTTAAAAAACTGGAATGTATTTTTCAAAAGTCAAAATATTATTAGGTATTCGACAGGAGTAGCAACTTAAAAGAACATCAAACCCCACATACGTTCCAAGTTAAATGAACCAATAAAATTTCTAGTGATGTGTGTCTACAGTCATCCAGCGGGCACAAAAGGGTTAGGAGCACAGGCTGAACGCCAGCTCGTAACAGTTGCTGGAGAAACGTTAAGATTTATCTCATCGTCCGACTACGTGATCGAGCTTCGAAATCTCTGCTAAATATTGAATAGAGGCACGTGCGGCCCTCTAAAGTTTACATTTCGCAAGTGTTCTACGAATCGTAGGCGGGTTCCCGGTAGGCTCTACGAAAATTCGTAGCGAGCGAAGAATACAAAGTCTGATTGTTATAGCACATCGCATTCTTGCGTACGCGCGTATATATAGACGTATTTTGAACGTAATTTATTTCAAAATGATGGTATAAGTGTTTTCCAAAGAACGATAAAAAAAATCTTAAAATATTCTGTTAGCATAGGACAAAACGTAAATAAAAGTGACACAATTTCAATAAAAAGAGATAGGAAAATTTACAAAAAAAACAAACGTATTGTGATGATAAAACATATTAGTGCCGACTGCGCCCAAAATTAAAACTAAATTCATGAATTTTAAATTTATTGAATAAACGTTATTTCCATCCGTTTAAATTCAAAAGTCCCTTTTCTTCTCAATTAATTTTTCGTTTCTACTGAAGCGAGTAGATGTCAACATATAAAACAAAATACCCTCATGTACAACGCAAATCTATAAAAATTACTACGAAAAGTTAGAAAAAAGTATGGATTCACGTTTTATTTATAAGTACACTATTTTTATTATCAACTTACCAGATATTCAGTGATTATTTATAGTGGTCATATTTATTTTTATTTGAACTTAAAATAATTCGTTCGTGTCAACGTTGTTGACAAGGACGCTAGTTATTTTTCATTCCGTTCGTCCCTAATAAAAATGAGAGAGAAAATAATGTGAACATAGGTTGGGTCAGTTCTTTTATTTAGAGTTTTAGTGCTGTGTATTGTCAATATCGATGTACATATTTAATGTTACTCAACATAATATTATGATTATACCGAACGTACTATTTTAGCTACCGATATTTTTGCTAACTACTCTACAAAGACTCTGTTGAGTCTGAGGACTCTATTGTTCTTCAATACGTAGAATATGCTATAATTGCTTATATTAACAACGTTATTATTTTAACAAAATATTAAGTATGTTTAAAGTATCAGCGCTTGGTACTCGGGATAATTATTGGAAAATTTCTGAATATACGCATTTATTAATTTGAAACGTGGAGGTAGGATAACCAGAGATGAAATTCGGAAAATCTCTTTGGCAAAAATAGCAGCACTTTTATTAATCTGAGATATAGAGAACACAAATTAAATACGTCATTCGATGGTACACATTTTTGAAAGTTAAATTCTGGGAATTCAGTGTTAGGGGCCAAATTCTAAAATCTTATTTATTCTGCAACTATGAACTCGTCAAAGCTACAGCCGCACTACTTTTTTTCATTAGGATTAAATAGATTTTATTTTGAAAAAGATCTACCAAATATAGACCCAACCAAACATTTTGAAGAATAATTTTTTTATGCTATTCAAAATTATTCTGCCACTTCTTCAAATGTAGAATGTGACGGTTTCTTTCAACTAATTCTTTTTCTCAAGTACAACGCAGTTTCATTGACACCTTTTTACAATGAATACAATTAATATGCTTAAAACATTGGAAGCAAATTTCAGTTCGAGAACGGAAGAAAACCTCATACATAAAAGGTAAGTAGTTGTTGCAAGTGTTAACAAGAGAGCTTTGGTTTCATGTATTTATAAATCCTTTGTGTTTGTTATACTCGGTAACAGAAACTAGATATACTTAGTCTACATGTCATCAACAAAATTATCATCGGACGTCCAAGAATATTTAGCATAGAATAATCAATTCTAAGTCCATCAATATTTTAATACCACCCAAATTAAGATATAAAACTACGAATAAAATAAAAATGTAATATTAACTAATTACCAAAATTTAACTGCAGACAGCGGCATAATACATCACCAACCTGAAACAATAAAATTGTATCTGTTACTATATATTAAAATTAGATATTTTTAACTAAAAACATATATATATATATATATATATATATATCCCTCAAGAAACATTTCAACAATTTATACTGTTCTTGCCACTGGATTCCTATTAAATTTTGCTGATTTTACCGCTACGATACTATCATGACATTAGAGTTGTAGGTTTGTTAACAAAAAAATCCTGCGCATTCAATTACTAACAAGAAATTTTATTTTAATTATCAGTAGTGCTATAAGTACTTAATTTTATAAGACGTCGATGAATGCAAAGCAATTTTAAAACTAATTTTGTTACCGCTTAAATATCGAAATGTATACATTAGTTCTTATAAAAGAGTTAAAAATAAATGCTACCGAAATTTACAAATAAAAATGAATATTCGCAAGTATATTTCGCAAAGCACTCTACACAACATAAAATATTTCTTCAAGGTATCTTAATTTCTAGTTTTCATGAAAGCGAGTAAAAAAACTACTTTTTCATCTTATGATTACAACGTTTCTTTGTAAACATGAGTCTATTTGCAAGCGAGTAACGTGAATTGTTATCGCTTACGTCACCTGTTTTAGGCTAATGTCAACAGGATAAGTCATATCCCCTTATTACGAAACCACTTATCAAAAACCTACTACAATAAAAGGACTGTTTGATTTATCAGATCTCGTTAATGTAAAGGAACGTTTAAATGTGATCCCAATATTCTAAAAGAGTAGCAAAGGAGTATTTCAATTAATTGAGTTTATTCAAAACAGAATTTTCCCAGAATCATAATTATAAGATAATTTCAATTTACGAGAATTTCTTTCGCCTACTTTTTACATTTACAAAATATCCTTCGCGTTTTATTATAACTAAATCCTATTTAGCCAAATTAAAGCAGAGATATCCGTACCGAAAATCATACTTACAAACATCAGCAGAACTAGAAATAGATCAAGTTAATTGTAGTTACATTTCTGAATTTTCGAAGCTTTTTGGATTACCTCGTAGTAAAAGAAACATTCGTTTAAAATATTTTTACACAAACTAACGTTCATATGGAAAAGCTTTCATATACGTCTATGACTTTTTAAAATACAACAAAATTGCTTCTTGAATTTGCAATAAACATATCTGTGCTGTAATTACATACCACCGTAGCATATAAGTTATTACATACGACATAAAAAACCAACGAAATATATTCGCGTGGAGACCCTTTTTCTTTTTTCAGTTTTCTTTTTCCTTTAATTTCTACAAGGAAATGAAACATTGCGATTCGAAAAATGCAATACCGTTAGCTTATTCGAATGCATTTTCCACGTAAACTCTTTTCACATTCTCCTTCCAGATATTTCAGATATTTATTGAGGGATATTCTTTGTGAAGCAGTAAAATTAGATGTTGACGTTTACATATTAAATCGTTAGGGTGCAATTCTACACAACAAATAGGAAAAAAAATACATACAAAGTAAAATGTCAATAAAAGTTATAAAGAAATATTCCCTCGTCTGCGAATATTGGAATCTTATTAAATTTTATTAAATAAATATATCGATTCTTCATTAAGTAATAATCGATAGGTATTTTTTTGGTGTTTATCGAATTTTTATGGAAATTATTAGAAGAACAATATTCTGCAAATATAAGATGTAGACAGCAATGAAAGATTATTTATTGAATATATTTGGCGTTAATTTTGTAGAAATGTATTATTCAAAATTAAATAAAACTACTTGATGTAATATTATCTCTACTTTATTTCAATTTTAACAAAGATTAAGATCTTTGTTAATTGCCCACCTGAAGATGTTGTAATACAACGAAATCTAGGTCGTGGTAAAGAATTTAAATAAAGTAGAAATAATAATACAGCACGTAGTTTCATTTAATTGTGAAAGATTATTTATAAAAAGTACTACTCATTATTGAAAAGGTAATATTCTCACATTAATACGTAGAAACTTGAAAAATTTGCAGCTTGAGGAAGCTCTCGGAATATAATAACTCCAGTGCTGATTATTCGGAATACGCAAAATTCCCGTGGCTAATTAAACCTCGGTTTCCGCAGGGGTAGTCTCACCGTCGTATGTCTCTATTACCGAACGCCCCAAGCTTCTGCCGAGTTTAAGTTCCCCTTGGAACTCCAAAGTTATAATTTTATTAAATCTAAAATTTCCGTAGTTTTCCCTAAGAATATAATTTAAGCGAGAAAGTATTAAAATTATTCTTCTCCTTTTAATTTAATATTATAAATCTATCTCGCCACATGTTTCAGAAAAGCAGTGAAAACATGTAATTGTTAATACTTATGATAATTATTAATTGAATATATTTGGCGTTAATTTTGTAGAAATTCATTATTCACAATTAAATTAGACTACGTGATGTAGTATTATTTCTACTTTCTTTAAGTTCTTTACCACGATAACGAATACAACGAAACCTAGGTCGTGGTATTGAACTTAAAGAAAGTAGAAATAATACTACATCACGTAGTTTCATTTAATTGTGAATTAATTTTTAGTTTCATTATATATTCTGCGACTCTTCTAAAAGGTTGCTTCATATAGAAAAACACGACATTTCTTTAATCCATATTTTGTAAGTGGATTAAAGAAATGTTGTGCACATGACTATCAACTCCATGTTACGTAGGTGTGCTTCTCTGGGAGTGTACAATAAGCAAAAAAATCTGTGCAAATCTTTCCAGCTTTGGCTAATCAAGAAAGTAGGGATTTGGATATTTACGAGTATTTATGACTAACCATTACATGCTTTAAAATATGTTCCGGATTCATAAGAATATTAGTTTTCGGTCAATTATCATATAAAAAGAAAAAGTAAAACAAGTCTGTATATTAAATACATTATCTAAAAAAACTCGCACGACTTTGAATAAATTATAATCGTTTTGATTTCAAATTATGTCAGTCTGTTTGTTTGCATGAGTATCATATTAATACTGTAAGAGGTGTATTTGGCAGCATTTTTAATACTCGCTAGTCCCATGAGGAAAATTAGGTATACATTTTTTCAACATGATATTGAGAATTAGAGAAATAAAAAAATATATATTAGTCTCCGGATTAAAAGTAAATGATTCAAATTTCTAAGAACAAACATGTCCTTTAAATATTATGTACAACCGTTTCTCTTTCCTTTTCACTACACAATTAGTTTCTTTTTTTGGTATTGAAACGTCATAATCTGTTAGTATATGACTTTTCAATATCTAAAAAAATTATTAAAAATTTCTAGAATATTTGAAACCACAATTTGTTAAGTTAATGTAATTCCTCGCCGAATTTGGTTCTTTACTACAACAAATATTCCTATTAATTTATTGTGTAAAGTAAATCGCGAGCAACAACCATATGTTGAGAAAATGTATTACCAAAATAAATACACAACCAAAATTTAACCGATAGAATTGTCAAAAAACGTAATCATAGCAACGATATCAATGCGACAGTATATTTTAGTGTACACGCACGGTCTTCCCTATTATAATGTATATAGAAAAAAATTTAATTTTGGCCAGATCTTCGTAATTGCAATAATGATTTTAATAAAAAATGATAGACACCGATTGTGTTCAAGGCAAAAAAAATTGATATTTGTCTGGGTTCAATAAAAATGCAATAAGTTTTCGTGAAATTTTGGTTCTCAAACCATCAAAATATACTGTTTACATAATCGTATATTTTTATGATTTGATGATTTGAGTGCCGCCAAATAGTACGAAGTAAAATAAGTTTGAAGGAAATCGGACAGTCCGGTCAATTTCGATACGGCTTTTAAGGCACACGGACAGTAAACACACAGGTACGTGCATATTCATTATCATTTTGCCCTCAAACATACTATCTTCCTGATTTTTATGAAAACATCCAGTAGTGTGACTAGACGCTAGAGTTATACTTTAATTATTTTTATGAAAGTAAAAAAGAAATCTGTGAGAGTGATATTTAATAAAAAAATTTTAACTTCAGACATAACTCAGCGTAACTAAGTTGAGCTTGAACATATTTAGACAACGTCCAATCGTCCCCGAGTCGATCGTTCAAAATAAGGTCTCATAAACTAGTCGCAAAACATTTCCAAACACGTTCATGAAAACAAAAGTTTGTATAAACCGAAGATAGCAACCAGGCAGACAGTGTAGCCGGTAGGCTTACACTAGCCCGTAAAGGCTGAATTCTAAAAAGGCCATTTGTCCCAAAGTTATGTCTCTGAAAACTTTAAGCATTCGCCCAAATACTGGTCGTTATACAAGCAAATGGTCTAGGAGCCACGAAGGTTTGAGACACTGACGTCTAAATACCCTGCGGTAAAAACTTCTCCATCCGGTAAAAGCTTTATATGGAGCACATTCTGGCATTAGGTTGGTGACCACTTTTACAGCTTTTTTAGATTAATACTCCTTAAAAATCGGCAGTTTCATTAAAGTTATATAAAACGTTTCAATGATTCCATAAACGTTTAAACGTCCCTTAGGTTTAAAAATACACTTCAAGAGTAAAATAACTGTTTATTGAACGAGTTTAAAACGAAAATATATTTCATACTAGGTTTATTTTCCTATTTCGGCTGACTAAAGAAAGGGAGTTTTATTTTTTTTTTGGATTTATATATCAAAAATTTTGCGCTAACCAGATATAAGTTTGAAACGGAACCATTGACAATATCGACATAAATTATTGGTATATGTTATCTATCTAAATATGATAAGTACATCTTCCATGGTACAGAATTTAATTTGATTCTATACATTAGATACGAAAATTATCCAAAATAAAAAGAAATGTAAATATAAATCGAAAGTTTGCGTTTACATTTAGACTATCCACATCGCGAGGCTAAAGCATTCATATTTCTAAATTAATTTAGAATTCATTGAAATTGTTATTTCGTAATCCAATTTCACAGAAATATCATATGTAAAATTTAATATGAACAAATTGCGATCCACAACACTGTGGGGAACAACTTGCTCGTCGAACGACGCAAAAACTTGACAGAACTCTCGTCTACAACAACACAAGAAAGGCGCACAAAATTAATTATTCAAAAGTATGCAAATCGACCCGACGGGCACTCCTGACGGCAATTTTATAAATTAGTTGTGAGATTTGTATTTTTCCGCCGCCTGGCCGGAAGGTGGAGAGTTTTGCGAGCTTTCGAAAGTTGGTAATTAACCGGCGGGCGCGGGTCATTAATATCGGTTATCTCGAGCTTTATATCCGAGCTTTCGCCTACGTGCTGCACTGGCCCCGACTTATCTCGGGGCGAGCGACTGGATCCAGACCGCGATTTATACGTATAATGATATAGGATACCTATAAACATCGAGCAAATGAAGCTTTCCGCTTTTCTTTCACATTTCACCTCTCGCGTTTCTGTGAAATGAAAAGTTTGACGCGGCTAATATGCAAAAATCTGCCAATTACTTTTTTTAACAAAGGAATCGTTTATGTACTTAATCGTTTTAAACATCGGCTTCCTTCGAATTACGTTTATTTACGCGGAAGCTTTATAAACGTATGTTTTCCCTTAAGAACGTTTTACATCGCAGGATATCTCGTTTTATTAAAATCACGGAATTTATAATTACGTAGATGGAAACCTTCGATATAATGGTCACAAAGAGATTTCTATGTACGTAGTTGTATTTGGTATACACTGTGTATTAAGTATATATATTGACTTTTAAGGAAAGTACCGAAATGTCCGTCTTTGTTCGGCTTATTTCGAGTTTTCTGTAGGAACGTGAAATTGCTCGTTTAATGGTATTAGATTTGTTTAGATGTATATATATATATATATATATATACATATATATATATATATATATATATATATATATATATATATATATATACATATATATATATATATATATATATATATATATATTGAGATTTTATTTGTTTGTCTGCGAAATATCAAAAAAGTAATAAAATAAAAAAACGCGCGCGACAAGTTCCCTCTGTTACAATTAAAATTATTTTGAGGATAATTTTCTTTTATACGGGATGCTGATAATTTTCATACATTATTGACTTCCTCAGTTATCTATCTCTCTGTTTTTTTTAATATTCCATACAAAATATTATCAAGCTAGTTTCTAAAATATAAACGAATGTTATATTTTAGATTTTCACATTTAGTCATTTGGTACCTCCTCCCCCCAGTTTAAAATTGTGAGTGAATATTTACGAGTATATTCAGATAAATACTAAGTACAGCTGTATTCAACATAAAATTTTAGGTTTCGTGATTTCCGTGAAAATATGTTGTGACAAATAAACTGTAAATTTCTCATAACTTTTGTTTTTACGACTTGGCTTTTTAGATTAATTTTTTTACAAATGAATGCTGGGGATGAAATGGAGAATTTAAAAAAAAAACAATTTCAATACCATCTTGTGGAGTTATTTCTTTGTAGTACAATTTTCATTGTAGTTAATTTAATAATAACTTAATTCTTTTCTAGCTATTGAATACCCTTAACACTTCACAGAAATTCAGATTACGTTTGCAATATCATCGCTCGCACCCTTTACTGAACATCTACAACCAAACCGATCGCTTCATTTCATCTCAGCATCTACCTCGAGGCGGCCAACCGTACCGTCAATTAAAATTAAACAAAAGCACCGACGATAAATGAGCATCAAATATCTCTACAGAAATAACTCGACCGTGGACAAATTCCGCATGGCAAACCCACAACGGACATTGACTCGCTCAAGTTTAGTAAGTTAGTTGGTTTGCTTATTAGATCGGAAGTGAGAGAGTGCCTAACTACTGATTGTCCGTTAACGCTTGCCAAGCGATAAGATTAGCTTCATTGAGAATAGTCTAATGAGCGCCATTCTGTTGAGTGATAAAGCGTTCAATAATACACTGGCCTTCAAAATATATCTCGAAATGAAAACAGCCTTTAAAGACTTTTTAAAATAATTATGGTCAAGCTATAAAGTAAATACTTATCTTGTTTAAAGGATATCTTTTCTAAAATACTTACAGGAGCCTACTATAATAACAGATGTGTTATTATTCAAAACACTACAGGCATAGGATTGATATTAATTCTTCAATTCATCATTAATTTTCACTGGAAAGAAGAAAAAAGTTCATACCGTTTACATAAACTTCATAAATAAATAAAGGAAATTGCAAAATTTAATTTCATGTATTGGTTATGGATTTCCATAACAGCAATTGAGTATTCTATCTGTATAATGTATTTCAGGAATTAATTAATTTCACTTCTGTTTTCTTTATTTTCTTTTTAATTCTTCCTACTCCCTTTCTTACCAATAATTTTGTAATTTATTTTTTTACCAATTTATACAAAAAAGATCCTTTTTTGATTGTTCATTTTATTATGTGTTGTACACATAATGCCTTAGTCAACATTGCTGAAAATTTCTAATCGAAAGACAATGCTCAAGAAATCACAAATTTGTCTAATTAGTTTTTATATTTAAGACAAATAAATAAATATTAACTTTTGTTGTATATTTATGCAGAAAACCTTTTTTATTCGACGATATATCTACGATTTTTCCCACGAACTAAACACCTATTCTCGTTTTAATTACAGGATGTTGGTTGATTGGCATGGCTAGATTTTTTTTTGAATTCCTCGAAAACATAAGATGATAATAATATATAGAATTTTTTATATAAGCCTTAATCACTGAAAAATAATTTAGTATTAATTGAAAAAATACTTTTCTATGTCATAATTCCGAGTAAATTCATTATCATAAAGAGAACCTTAATGAAAACTTAAGAAAATTACTGAATTATCAATGTTGAATTTTTTTTTCTTTTTCCATTGATTTATCTGAGTGATTATTCCATTACGTGACAATATTAAAATTTAATATTATATTGCTTTAATTACCTGTTAATACCAAGAATGTTCTTGCTCAATTTAATTTAAATTTTAATAAAACATTAACAGAGGAATAAAATCTCAGTAAAACGAGACCAATATCTACAGCCATTTAGAGCCAATGCAGATCTCAAATTACCCGTATTTACAAATTACATCGTAAAATTCAGTGCTCGATTTATTAAAGCCGATTTTGGCACATCTCCAATTAGCATTTCTCAGGAGCTGCAAGCCAACGAAACTCAGGACTTAAAGAGTCAAGCGTTTTGATTTACACGATTATTAAGAGTCAGTGCTGATCTTACATCACACGTATTTACAAACGACGTCATAAACTTTAACACATGATTCAGTAAAGCCGATTTCGGCACCTCTCCTAATAGCTTTTGTCAGGAGCTGCAAGCTAACGGAAATCAGGGATATCATGTAAGCTCTTTTAAGTTTAACAAGATTATCTATACTATTAATAAAATTGTAACAGAATGAATTCTGTACATGGAAAATATTTAAAAAACAGTGATTGATTTAGCACAAAGAATGATAATAGAACTCAGAAAACCTGTTTTTAGGATTTTTGTCTGTTTGTATGTTAGTTTGTTCGTCAACCATGCTATATCTACTGGACAGATTTTGATGAAATTTGGCCCGGTAATCGTTTATACCCAAGAGCAAAAAATTCTAATAATATTTCTTATTCCGAATTTCAGCGAGTGAACCCTTGGGTCAGTGAACCCTTGGAGCCAGTATTTAAATAAATTTATAATCATTTGTAAAAAAATATAATTTATTGTAATAGGTAATCGTTTGAAATTCCAGATTAGAGTAATTGTAATCAATAAAATCACCAATCACGTAATTGCAATTTCATTAATGTGTGTGTGAGGAAAACATCTTTGACGTATTATTAAACTGATAATACTATATTGAATATATTTAGCGTTAATTTTGTAGAAATTCATTATTCACAATTAAATGTAGTACTATTTCTACTTTCTTTAATTTCTTCAGGTGGGCTATATATACTATAGCAAAGATTCTTTGCTAATATCCCCCCTGAAGATGTTGTAATACAACGAAACCTAGGTCGTGGTAAAGAAATTAAAGAAAGTAGAAGTAATACTACATCACGTAGTTTCATTTAATTGTAATAATACTATATTATAACTAATAATTCTCGTACGTAGTTTAAATACCGTATACATATTTGTAATAAAAACCAATATATTGGATTAATGGAATCACGTAATCATACCTACTCATTGCCTGGAATGTTAATTACAAGTAATTTAATTACTTTGGCGAATCTAATTACTTCGTAATCACATGACAAGATTAAGCCTAACTCTGATCCTTACAAAAAAATTTGTGTTAAGACATTGTGTCTTATCTAACATTAGTTAATACATGACACTTAAGCTTAATTGGAAAAATATGTATTAATTGAAAGAATATCAAACGGCAACCATCATTCTCACTTACTTCGACTCATACGTGCATCAGCACACGTTTATCTAATTACACAGTCGCACATGGATAATCACGAAAACCACAAATCTCCACAAGACAATCAAAGTACTTCATCTTACATAATCTCCAGCTTCAGCGCGAAGACTCTTAAACCCCCGGTAATACCGGAGACCCACCCTCCGATCACGTTTACCGGTCAACGCATGTAAAGCCCTCCTTACTATTCGCGAGCGAGATAAAGCTCACGTCAAGGAGATTCGTCTAATACTGCTCGATCCACCCTACAAGGGTGACCAAATGGAATATTTAAAAAGCTGTGTTTGCTCAATATAATAGCTTGGATAGCAAATAAATTGATCAAGTTGCTATTTAATTCATTATGACCAACTTCCTGAGGTATAAGTGTACTTCCAAGTACGTTTTTTTTGTTCGGTAAACATTTCAATCGATCTCTTTGTATGGAAATCGGAATAAAGAAACAGAGACTAGCTTTAGGAGAATGCCTGAAGAATCACACAACTACGAGAATCTGATCTCGAACTGTCCAAAAAGAACTGTTCAACAAAGCCCAATAACTGTCGAACAAGAACTAGTTTGACGATAGATTAGAATACTTGGCTGAAATTATAGATAAATGAGAAGAGATCGAGAAGGTCGCTGAATGATAAGAGCTGAAGTCAATAAAGGATGACTAACTGATGATTTATTAAACCATTAATTACAAATTGATTACAATTGTTGGTGCGATTGCTGATTACTTTTTATTTAAATTTACATTTAGAGAGCACGAAAAACTATCTGTGTGTCTTGAAATAGACTGACTCACATCTACGTTCGTGCCGTTATTTATACTAAGCTTGAAGCTTCTAGAATATTCGAAATTTGTAAGCTGATCTACGTTAAAAACCCAAATCTTGCACTGTTTGGAAAACAATTTCACCGTTTGTACGTGAGTTCAAGTAAACATGTTAAATGATTTATTTAAAAAAATCGTAAAAGTTAATTTAAATTTGATTTATTTAATTTGATACATGTTGCAAATTTGATTGATTTAATTTGATACATGTTGCAAATTTGATTGATTTAATTTGATACATGTTGCAAATTTGACTGATTTAATTTGACACATGTTGCAAATTTGATTGATTTAATTTGATACATGTTGCAAATTTGATTGATTTAATTTGATACATGTTGCAAATTTTATTGATTTAATTTGATCCATGTTGCAAATTTTATTGATTTAATTTGATACATGTTGCAAATTTGATTGATTTAATTTGATACATGTTGCAAATTTGATTTATTTAATTTGATACATGTTGCCAATTTGACTGATTTAATTTGATACATGCTGCAAATTTTATTGATTTAATTTGATACATGTTGCAAATTTGATTGATTTAATTTGACACATGTTGCATGTTGAAGGTAATTTAATTTGATACATGTTGCAAAAATATTTGATACATGTTGCATACGCTACAATATGTGGCTTGTCGATTGGCGATTACTCGGTGACTACAGCTTACCAGAACAATAATATGTCAACAACGACAACTCTTCAACTGTATATGCGTGGCTTATTTATACCCTTTGCCGTTGAACCTGTCAGAATTTTCCATCATATTCTACGAATTTTTCTTCGAACGTAAATAATGATAAATCCTCGAAGATTCGACATCTGTTATTTGTCGTCAAAATATCGCCAAGGAGTGCTTTTCGTTTAACAAATAAATTTACAAATATAAAAAAAAAACAAAATCTTCGTAATCAATTATCTATAAACGAGATCGATTTATTATCTACTGCTTGCTCGTTTATAGCGACTTTTTCAAGATAAACGAAAGGGTAAAAAAGTGTTGAGAAATAAAAACATCGTAAATTTTAAATGATTACTAAAGACGAGTTAATAACAAAATGAAGAATAGAGTTAAAAAAATTCTGGTTTAAAGAAGTAAACACAACACATCAGGAATAGATTGTAAAGAAGAAAATAGAGAGAAACAACAAAGGAAAAATATTATCAAGCTCATTGATCTATACCTGAATCAATTTGAGTTCAAAATCCGGTTGCATCAATGCGCAACGTTGATTCATCACGGATCTCGGCTCCATTTTGGAAAATTGGGAGGGTGGGGAGGGCATGGCGCTTTGATTTTTGAGACACAATGAATGTATATTATTACGAGAATTGTTCTCTACAACACAATTTCGTTAAAAGTTCGAAATTTCCTTTAGCTTGTTCTCCCTCGCTCTATAACTTTTACGAAAATATGTAACTACGGTAATACTTTATTAATACTCATTACAAAACAAAGTTTCTGGTCGTAACTGTCTGTCTATACGTAGATAATTTTTCAGTAATTAGTTAAAGCAATTTGTTCCAGTTATCATTATTTATTCAGGAAGAAATTTTAAATGTATAATTTATGAATATTTCGGGAAAATTATTCGACCTATGACGATAAAAGTTAAGTATCTTTCCGGCGAAGTCGGAAAAGAAGCATTCATCTAAGAGGTGGAAAGAGACATTATAACGATATATGGCAGCATTATTATTGCCAATAGTTCTACCATTAAGTCTGCCGCAGCATAGCATATAGCACATATGTACTAATCTGTATTAAACTAAATAGACGAAATATCATCTTCCTCAACATATACAGATCAAATTTTTTTACACCGTATTTTTCTAATGAATAGTTTACGGTTGGGAAAGCGGTTTCGCCAATGACAGTGTTGTTAAGGAAGTAAAATTACACGATTCTTTCACATTTTTTTTACTCACTGTTAGCACATGATTCTTCTGAAATCGTTGCCTAGCCTTAGAGTTACACTCAAGTTAACAATCGTTTAACGCGAGTGGCACGTAGCTCACATATAGTTACATGCACTATATGTGAGCTACGTGCCACTCGCATTAAGTGTATGAAACTGTTGGCTTTCAAATTGTCGTTTCATAATTAATTCCTATTAAAAAACTGTAACAAAATCTATATATTAATACGTGAGAAAATTTTGTACCCCTTTTTAAGCACACTGCGCGTACGGAGAGGTGTGAGATTTGGTATAGTTAAAGTTTATATGGAGAGCGAGTGCAGAGAGCTAAAATTTACATATACAATATGTGTTACAAATACATGAAATTATAGATAACAAATACATTAAAAATGAATTGTTTAAGTTTAACAATAAAAGATTCATTGTTTACGTTCGTACTGTTAATGTCAAACACATAATAGTCTGTGGTTAAACAATCGCACAGAGTAAAGATTGTCGCCAAAGAATTTTAAAATGTCAGATTGACTGAATAAATTTCGAGCTGTGAATTTTGTGTGATGTTACTAATTATGCGAGCTATGAATTTTGTGTGATGTTACTAATTGTGCGAGCTGTGAATGTTGTGTGATGTTACTACTACTGTATTGCAAGGAATTAAGGCAAAGAACATATACTATTGACGAATTTGTACACGCAGCTGAAGTAGTAGAACGAAATTTAAAAAAAATATACGCATTGATTATAGAGTTAAACACTTTGACAAAGAACCTCAATAACATTTAAACTTAAAAATGTAATGAATTTAGGTAGAATTTCAACCGCTGAGTAATCACTAGTATTAACGATAACGGTAAAAGCTAGTTATTTTATTGTTGATTATTAATATTTCATTATAAAAAAGATTTTTTTTCATAAAATATTATTTTTCGGAGCACTTCAAAACTTATGTGTTAATCCATTTTCATCTAGTTTTTTTATATAGGATGTAGAGTAACGCTTTTATAGACGATTAAACAACGAAGTTTAAACTATTCGATATTTCTTATAGATTTTTGTGCCAACTGTGACTTTTAAAGGTTAATTTTTTTCTGATAAAGGTGAAAATAAAATGAAATTATTATTCAGTTCTCTGTTACTTGTGTTATCCTTGATAACATTAACTGTTAATTACTAGTAAAACTCCCCTTGCGAGGGTACACACTTAGGCATATATAAAATATAAACATTTAAAACTATATAGCATTTCTACACTACATACATCTGTCAATTTATTCTTCACCGTATAAATATATCGCTTTGTATATTGTTCACGATACCACACGTACGACTTTAGTCGGGTATATCTCAAAAGTTATGGAATATAGAGCATCTCAAAAACATTAATAGTAGTCGTACGATTTTAGTCGGGAATATCTCAAAGGTTATGGAATATAGAACATCTCAAAAACATGGGTAGTTGTCGTACGACATTAGTCGGGAATATCTCAAAGGTTATGGAACATAGAACATCTCAAAAACATGGGTAGTTATCGTACGACATTAGTCGGGAATATCTCAAAGTTATGGAGTATAGAACATCTGAAAAACATAGATAGTAGTCGTACGACTTTAGCCGGGAATATCTCAAAGTTATGGAGTATAGAACATTTCGAAAACACGGATAGTAGTCGTACGACTTTAGTCGGGAATATATCGAAGGTTATGGAATTTAGAACATCTCAAAAACACGGATAGTAGTCGTTGCCGTGGTGATCCCAAGGCATAGGCCTTTTGGCGGTGCAGTGTACTGCGAGGTTCCAGGTTTGTTTCCCGGCCGCTCGTCGAGTGAGGCTGGACTTGTGTTCTGGTTGGTTTCAAGAGATTCCTCTCGTAACCATAAGTCCACCTTATGTATCGACTCTTTACGTTAAAGTACATAAATAAATAAATTAATTTCGTTTAAAATGTTATTAACACTGTTTCCCTTTCATAATTATGATTTAGCAGTTTCGGACGAAGAAGAAGAAGGAAGTTTATTTTTATGAAAACTTTCCGCAATATCTTTAAAATTATTTTACATAAATTTTTAAAATAAATAGTTTTACAATCCACATAAGTCGCGCCCTTTATTGATATCCTACAATCTTTCGGAGGACTCAACGTTAGTTAGTAGTTGGGGGAGTTTAAAAAAATCGAGAATTACATTTATCTCCTCAAAATGTCTATATGAATGAATTATTGAGGTCTAAGCGGGTTAATAAGCCTTATCTATTTAAAAACTTTACATTTATACGTCTAACGATGCAATCGATCGATCGAATAGATCGAAGTACGGTCGAATTTCGACCACCGGGCGACCACCAGTACACATATATATATATATATATATATATATATATATATATATATATATATATATATATCAAATATGGTGAACGTATGTAACAAATATATAGACCACATTTAAAACAAGGTAAAGCGCATTAAGTTAGACAACACAATTAGGACGTAGCACTTTACAGCATCCCGCTGAATAACTGACACTTCAAATCACACTTCATGAAGTCACCCTATACTCGGACAAGGGTCGGGATCCGACCGACCGCGTCGGGAAACTTCGCAACTTGACGCCGCTGAACGAAATGTTCCGCTCTCCCGAGGGGCGGGAACGAATTCAACTTCGCGGTTCTCGCCATTTGAATAATGAATTGATTAAGATTTTCGGTTGATGTGTCTAACAAACTTGTGCCTATATAGCAATGAAAGTGGGTTTCTGTCTAAATGCGAACTGATAGAATATTAGCACAAGAGCAAAATATAATACGGTATACGTAGATCTATTGGTCACCCTCTTAGACTTCGAGATTGCCTCTAATCGGGCGGTATTTTTCAAAATCTCTTAAAATATTTTGTACAAATGATCTTATCGAATCACATGCAATATCGCTATTAATCTGATTTTCGATAAATTAATCGAGAATATATAATTTTTAAAATTACACTTCTTTAGGAGCGTTATGAAAAAATCACGAGAGTTGAATTTTACGAATGCAACAAAAAATGGACAGAATGAAGTTGCTCATTATGCGACAAAAATCTATAAGAAGTTAACAGGATGAAGTTGCTAACTGAACATATATTTATATAGTTCATTTGACAGACGAATGGTCCGCTATTTTATTTTTCTGCTGGCTTTCCATCTAACCATCTGCTAGACCGGTTTCATATACACGTGTTTAAGTTAAATCGAATGCTGAGTGTTAATTTAAGTTTTTTAAAATAATTCAATTTTATTTTAAAATTAAGTTTAAATTTAATTTAATAAATAATAGAAGTATTAATAATAATATTTTTTTTAAAGATTGATTTTATGACAAAAAGATAAAGTTTTTTACTACTTTGTATGAGAAAATAAATTTTAATTTTTACAATTTAATTATTTTATTGAATTTAGATTTTACCAACCGTATTTATAATCATGCTCCAGTTCTTTTATTATTTCGTTCCCACTAACTATTTGCGTGATAAATAAAGTTATTCTTGTATTATGCCAACGAAGTTAAACTTCTAACGTGTGAATATAAGTACAAGCATAATTTTTTTTCGCAAAAAGTAGAGGAATTGCTAAAAATATATGTTATTGCAGGTAAACTTATTGTAATAAACTAATAGATGGGGTTACTATAATTCTTTTAACTGTCCGTAATAAATAATACACAAAGAAGTCGTTTTCCCTCAAGGTGTTTGTTTATAATGAGACAAATATGGGCACGAAATTTTCAGACTAATTTATTCGGACGTTGTCATTTAACACAAGCTGCAAGAGGCACGCATGTGAATACACCCAGTAATTTATATGAATAGAATATTTTCGGTAGTCGCAGGGACATTTTATTTGGGACATAGCTATAAGTTAAGGTGTGTATGAAAAGAAATAAATTATAGCTTTAAAATTTTTTCGTATCGCTTCAGAAATAATCTGACTATTTTTTAAAATTTCCACTGCTTTGATTTTATTTCCAAAATATTTTAAAAAACGGGTTTTAGAAATAGCTGTTAAACACTATGGTGCAATTTTCCCAACTAAACAGTATATAATAATAACAGAACTTCACTTTAGTCCGAGGTTCGTAATCGAATATTGAGAAAAAGAAGAAAAATATTTTTTAATCCTCTTTTTCTCATTTTTTCATCGCACATCAAACACCCTTTACTTTATACATCGTTTTCTCATACATCGTACCTTGGGATGAAATTTTCTCATAAACATCGTAAAGTGGCGTGTCACTGAAAATGCATTTTCAAAAGCAATTAAATGTATCGAGTGATATTTTTTGATCTCTTTCCTACGATATGAGATTATTTCAGACAGCTTGCATCAATGAATTAAAGACATAGGCAAGTTATTGGTCGTAGAAGGTTCCACAGACTTTACAGCGGGTGTCTACGAAAATAATTTTCCCGAAAATAACTCGAACAATTTACACAATTTGTGTCTCGCTTTATTACGAAACAAAACCTACGTAATTATCTACGCATAAATGGCTAAAAAACTCTAAATCAATGCATGTCCGAAACGTACATAGCTGATCCTAAGCATAAATTGTTTCTATTAAAACCAACTAATACCAGTCAAACTATCATTTTTAAATATTTGCGTTCATAATAGAAGTATGTCTAACGAAATTAAAAGAAAAAATATCATAGCTAAGTATGCCCTACTAGTTTATGAGTAACAGTTTATCGACTTATGATATGTAGTTGGGTCTGTAAAACGTACATGGAAACTCTGTACAAGTTACTTAAATTAACTGTAAAAATAACTTTGTATTTTATAATGTGTATTTATTATATCTGTGAAAGTGGTATTAAACAATATTTTTATATATTTTCATAGAAAGAAATAAATTTAAATATGCACTATATTTACGCTGCGGAAAAATTCATATTTGCTAAAAGTTTATTAGAAGTTACACACACGATGTAAAGTGTTTCCGTCCCAAAACATTAACAAAAATAACCTCCTTTATTAACCACACAAATTATAAATTATTGAAATATATTCCAACCTTGATTTACGATCTAGCAAAAATATTACTATCATAACATATTTTCCAGGCCTTCGTCATTTATAACAATCTAGAGGTTACACACACGATGTAAAGTGTATCCGTCTCAAAACATTAACAAAAATAACCTCTTTCAATATCCATACAAATTATAAATTATTGAAATATATTCCAACCTCGTTTTACGATCTGGCAAAAATATTATTATCATAACATTTTTTCCAGACCTTCGTCATTTGTAACAAGTTAGAAGTTACACACACGATGTAAAGTGTTTCCGTCCCAAAATATTAACAAAAATAACCTCTTTCAATATCCATACAAATTATAAATTATTGCAATATATTCCAACCTCGTTTTACGATCTGACAAAAATATTATTATCATAACATTTTTTAAAGGCCTTCGTCAGTTATAACAAGTTAGAAGTTACACACACAATGTAAAGTGTTTCCATCCCAAAACATTAACAAAAATAACCTCTTTCAATAACCACACAAATTATAAATTATTGAAATATATTCCAACCACGTTTTACGATCTGGCAAAAATATTACTAACATAACATATTTTCCAGGCCTTCGTCATTTATAACAAGCTAGAGGTTACACATACGATATAAAGTGTATCCGTCTCAAAATATTAACAAAAATAACCTCTTTCAATATCCATACAAATTATAAATTATTGAAATATATTCCAACCTCGTTTTACGATCTGGCAAAAATATTACTATCATAACATTTTTTTCAGACCTTCGTCATTTATAACAAGGTACTAATAGCCGCAATTAGTTCCCAACTTTAAAGCCTCTAAAACAATTTTCAATATAATTTGCCGCAGAAGCCCCGTAGAGGTTCATTCAACCCTTTGCCCCCACCGTTTCTTATTAATATCAAGTGCACGAGCCAAATAAAAATAAGCGAACTCAAATTGTGCGACATCAGAGGCTCGCGGACGCGGCGCTAAAAATGCCGATATATTAAACATTTATGGACGAAGTGGAATTAATTAATAAATTTATCTTATATAAAACCAAATATTAATTAAATTAATATAAAATTAAACATATTTTAAATAAGATTAGCAATTTCTAAATGTAAATTTTTTTTATTATATTTAGCTATTAGATGGTAAGGTAGGGTCTATCGAATATTAAGTACGTTGTTTAAACAGGAGATTACTCAGTTTAATAGAAGAAAGAAAGAGTTTAATAGAGGAAGTTTACTCAGTTTAATAGATGATGTAATTAATACCTGGTATGAAGCAAATTGCACATACCTTATGCTACAAATATCTTCCTCGATAAGATTTCAATACTAGCACGTTCCGAAAATTAAATCCACTTACAGGTAAAAAACCCAACGCTTCGCGCCAAATAAATTATTTTTCAGTCTTTAATTTGCAATCCTAAGGTTTTCCAGTTTTGTGAAATTCCAAGAAAATTCATAACATCCTCCACGCCTCTCAACAATCTCATATATTTACAACCAATTTGCATACATTTATACATGAACTCGTTTATTTACAACTAGTATACATGAATTATAAACATGAATAAGACTAATCCATACATAACCAGTATACACGAACTCGTATATTTACAACTAGTATACATAAACTGTAAACATGAATAAGGCTAATCTAGATAGGTGCAGGCCCAACATATTTTTTAGGGTTGCGGACCTTGAACTGAACCGATTTTCTTAGAAACTATGCGGCGTAGAAACTTGAAATTTGACACTATAACTCCAGGATTTTGCATTTACTTTTTTTTATTAAAAAATCATAAAAATTAAAGAGTAGTTAAATCAAATATTATTTTTTTAAATTCTGAGTATAATGTGGGGTATCATTTGAAAAATTTCATTAGGAAAAGCACAAAAATAAAATGTTTCTTTTCATAATTTTAAATTGCCTATTTAACAACAAATGCAAAAATACAGCATTTCCCTTCCCCTTATTATCAAAACCACTGAAAAAGTAATCTGAAAAAATAGGGTTGGTAAAATCTGACTAGAAGTTTAGAGAAAAAGTATAGAGGATTATAAGTAAACTATAGCTTAAAACTTAAAGTTTTTAAAGAAGCACTATATTTTTACGTTGTTAAAAGTTAATAATAGTAAATAGTTTAATAGAAATACTATATACCCTCAAATGTGTTATATTATCTCCTAGAGCTACAATAATAGGGAATGTTTTCTTCCTTCATAATTTTATCGTTATTTTTGATAAACTTTCTTTAGACTCAACTCTAAAAGTTCAATATATCTACGTAGAGGATTTTTTTCAATTTAAAAAAAGTTAAAAAACAAAACTGAAATATACAGAAATATAAAATTAACCCACAATAATGTACATCCATAAACGTTTTTTAAGGACGATGTGAGCAAATCAAATCGCGGGTCAATATTAATTGTGAACCTTAAAACTTTTTATAACAACTAACATTCTTGCAATAGTAATACTTCTATCAATGAATAAGAAGAGTTGAAAACTTAAGTGAATTTTGGTTCGCAACATTGGCAATTTTTTTCTAACTTTTACTTACAGTTCTTTTACTGCCTTTAATTAAAAACTTTTCAACTAAACTTTTAACTTTCACTTCACTTCAGTTTTCCACCTAGAATTGTCAACTTCCAAGAATGCAAATCAACTAACAAAAATCGCTACAAACACACTAATCACTTTTCTTGCGCTGTAACGAAAGGTGTATTAAATTAAATGAGGCCGAGACACGCTGCGCCGCGTCCTGCCACCCTAATATAACTCCCCCGTTGCTTTCCCCGCGAGAGTAATTTATTCATAATAGGGTGGCCGGAGGGCTCACGCGCGGCGCGGTTCAAAAATGTAAAAAAATTAGACACAACGTCCTAAATTTTAATGAGGCCCAGTCTCGACCTTCGTAAAACGAATGGGGCACTTGGTATTCGGCCCGTGAGCTGGGCCTCTGCAATCATGGCGAATTATAAACGCTGATGGGGATGGTTCCGTGTCACATTGCGTGTTCCTCAATTCTGTAATTCAGCAAAACGTGTAGCGATACCCGTCTTGCACAAATATTAATAGAAATATCGCAATAAGACACTAGTTTGTTTAAGATTATTTTCTACAAAAAACAGATCACCATAAAAAAATCTACCAAGCACAAGTCGAACTCGCACTACGAGGGTTCCATACACATATAGGCATTTAGAAACATTTAAACATTTAAGAGTACATAGTATCTAATTAAATGACAAAAATTTACTTTCCACTAAGTGAGTATATTGCCTATTACATTTTTCACAGGCGTAAAAGCAAATTAATTATAAAAATGTATAATTTAAAATAGAATTAAAAATGATTGATTAGGCTGACTTTCAAAACTGTAGGTCGACCGGAAGTACCTTATAGATTTTGATGATCAGTCAGTAAGACCATTAAATGAATAAAAAAAATTCTTAAATGACCGTATCTTTTTGTTGCGTGAATAAAAAACAACTTTATAACAATGTAGGGCTATAGGTCTTAATATAGGTTACTAATTTCAACCTAATATATCAAGTCATTTCTGAGAATGGGGATTTTGACAGACAGGCTGAAGAACGGATGGACAGATAATCAAGTGATTTTATAAGGGTCCCGTTTCTGTTCAATTTAGGGTATGGAACCCTAAAATTAAAAAAAAAATAGACAGTTGAAGAGATTACTGCAAAATTGTCGACAAAAATTTTAGAATACTATTACCAAAGAAGTCAATTGAGCAAAAAAAACTTGTCTAGCACGAGTAGAACTCGCACTACGAGAGTTCCAGACACATTTCGAAATTTATAAATATTTAATGGTGCATGACATCAATATTAAACTATTTACAAAATTTTAATTTTTTTTAATGAAAATACATTGGCTACTATATACTTGATAGGCGCATATATATAAAAAAAAACCCTTTTTATATGAAAAACTAACGATTTTCGGAAGTTTTCCTTCACTTGTGTCTTGTTTATGAAACCTTGCTTCTTTCCGTTTCTAAGCTAATGGAAAGTACCTAGTAATTTATTTGAGAGTGTCATATGCGGCATAGATGGCTGTATTCAGGTTTTTTCTTGATTGTGTTGACCTAGATTTTTTTACAGTTCCAAGAGACCGTAGACCTAAACATTTGATATTAAATTAAACTTAATACCTCCACACTTTTCGGAGAGAAAGGATCTTAATCGAACGACAGACGGACAACGAATTGATTCTTAAAGGTTCTTCTTTCCTTTTGAGGTACGGAACTCTAAAAATCATAGATATTCAATGTCAATCAATGTACGCAATATATTTAGCATTATTATTGTAGCATCAAGAGTGTATACAGGTATATACGGGAAGATATATTGTTTCGATTTAATTGTTATGTCGTATGTTCAACTTAGATTACATGCGGAATAGAGGTCTTCAAAGTATGTTGTTGAAGTTAGCGACCTCTTCAAAGTGTGTCATTCAAGTTAGCGACCTCTTCAAAGTGTGTCATTAAAGTTCATTCCACGTGAACGAGTGATAATGAATATTTACGGGTATCTGTAGCCCTACCCAGCTGATGTAAATCAATAAAGTTCTTACTTAAATAGCGGTGTAGCCTGATTCGTTTGCAGCTCCTCAATTACCAAATATTCTAAGAATTTAGACTTATTACATAATCTAAAAGTGTTGCATATTTTCTACTCTAATGTCACATCGCTTTAAAAGTGCCTTCTAAATTTTAGTTTTCCACTATATGTTGTCCATCAAATACAGTTGAATTATTAATCAATAAAAAAGGTGATATGTTATTGTGACCATACGGTGACCATTATTCATATGGTGGCCATAAGTCATATCATGACCTATATTATAATATATATATATATATATATATATATATATATATATATATAATCTTTTTAGATTAAGATACTTTTTTATCGTCGTCTGTTATGACAATATATTCCTATTGAAATAATATTATTAGTTTATTATAATTACTTTTATAACGAGACATACGTAGTGACTTGCAAAGGTATATTATTCATTAATACTTTTTTGTCCATAAAACCACTTAAATTTGTATAAATTTTATTTTCCCAATGATATTGGTTTTTCACTTAATTAATTTCCGTGCTCCGTGCACCTTTATCCCGATTACTAACCTTCAATTTATTTACTTCGTCAAATAATCTTCTTAACGGATTACAGATATCAGATTCAATTCTACTGTTTAGACCTTCTTCTATCAGTCTTTACTACAAAAATGTTGGAAAGAAAACAATTTAAAGTTCCATAATTATAGTTCCTTTTAAACATCGTTTTTCTTTGATCTTAAAGAATTTTCTTCTTTTCCTTTAAATGGTATTATTGAAAATGGGCCTACGATGCACTATCGACCAAAATTTATCCTAAAGCAGTAGACAAAACTCAACTTAGCGCCCTCTACTTGTACGCGTAAACCGCATGCCGCACGCACCGCGGTCGCGACGCTAACCGAGCATTAAGACATAATTACCACAGGGCGTTGTCCGCCCTACAAGCCGTTGCCCGCCCTATCTCCGCCCAAAGCTCACCCCACCGAAAGCTCATTTTAAAAAAGCCCAAAAAACTTCTAATTAAAGCCTCCGTCGAGATGGAGATATCTTGGCCCGCCGGCCACATTTCGCCCGTGCGTTTGGCATTTATCTTGCAAGTTTCATAATAATTGCGCCCGTCGTAACGAGTGCCATGATTATGCCGCGGGCGGATTCGGGGTGATTAAATAGGGTCATTATTTACTTGCAATTAGGCATGTTGGGCCCGCCCAGCGTACCTTGTAGGGTCGCGGAAAGAAGTAAAATGTGACGGTAATTAGAATACTGTTTACGATTATAGGTAATTGGATAAGCCGAAATATAGTGAAAGGCTTTGTTTTGTTTATTGGCGCCATGAAAAAAATTTAAAACAAAACAGGATCGCTATTTCTGTTCTAAAACTTTCTCTAAAAACATAAAATAAATTTAGCGTTGTTTTCAAAAGCTTTTTGTCTGGATTTAGCTTTTGCCTGGATTTAAAACGGTTTATAATGTATGAAATTAATACTTTCAAAGGTTTGTATATTTATTTAATGGTATTGATAAAGTAAATATTTATAATTATCAACGGCTTTCCTGATCATGAATGCCGATAGTTATAGCAAAATAGTAATAGAAAAGTTCGCAATAAATAGAATTTGCATATAAATTGTTTTAATCGGTACATAGGTATAAATTAAAGTTAAACCTTGGTGAAACATTATTAAGAAATCCATGTATTAAATATCTTTACCTTTGCGTGGTGGGTTGCAAAATGGTTAAACCCATCGACTTATAATTCCTTAACCTTACAATTTTTAAATATATGCTACAAAAACTTACAATATTTTGATGTACTATGTTAATCTTAAAAAGAGAAAAAAAAATTGATTTTTAATTTGTCTTTTAGTCAAGCGGCATTATGATCCATCTGATAAACAACCACGAAACAAAATTTTACTTTGTTAAAAAAATTGCTGGTTTATAGACTTATGTATCTTTCATTTATTACTTTAAATCGAAAAATAAATAAAAAAGTGAGTAAGTAAGAAGTTTAAGACAAAATGAACCACCTATTTGGAAATAGATTAAATAAATAACTCTAGCTTTTCACGTTTCAATTTCTATTTTTCTTTATAAAGAAGTTATTATCCACCTTTGTCGCGTGACAAATTTTCCGTTGCCCGCTCAGATGTTTCCACCGATAGCAATCTCTATGTTCTAGCACTTGCAGGAAACGTTTGATGTTGTTAATAGAAACCTACCAATTACATTATTTTCTTGCATCACAATTCCTGCTAAAGCTAGTAGGAAAAACTGCATTTTCCATAGTATTTCTGTTAAACTATTTATATATATATATATATATATATATATATATATATATATTAATTTTTCACAATATGAACATATTGCGATATATTATGTGCTATAACTTTTTCCACAGGTGTAAATACATGGTACCTATTACAAAAAAATATAAAATCCAGAATGATCGCTATAGTTTTCCTGTAATCTTCCAATCAGACTTTATCAATCCTGATTTGTTCACGATTTCTAGTTCAGTAATTTCGGAAGTAATTGGAATGAATTTTATATTTTATAGAATATCTTTCTAAATATCCAATTTAAAATTGTGAAAAAAATATATATTCCTCATAATAAATCCTTTCAAATGATATTCCACACACTATATATATATATATAATATATATATATATATATATATATATATATATATATATATACATATATATATATATATATATATATACACACACACATATATATATATATATATATACACACACACACATATATATATATATATATATATATAAAATGAGAAAAATATAAATTTAAGACCTTCATTTCCTCATTAGTTCTTATACGAATATTTCAAAAAAGCTAATAGTGTAAAATATGTGGGTGAACAAGATATATTATTATGCAAACTTTCAAGTTTATATATCTATATCTACACCTAAAATCAACGCTATATTTTCCCTACAACTTTTGTATGAGTTTCTAAAAACCCACATTTACTTCTTAAATTTTAGGTTGAGAAGTTCCTGAATTAATGCGGGGCGACACATCTTTTTGGCATATTTCTCAGTATATCTCTGAAGATATAATATTAAAAATTGTGAAAACTATTTTTTGAGACCCTTATAACTACCCTTTGCAAACGACATCCGCACTATGCACGAAATTAAAACAAAATCTCTCGTACGTTTAATTTGCCCTCCCCAAAAATTACAATTGCAGTGTGTGGGCATTGCCTCTTCAAAACACTCTATTACCTATTTCACATAGTCGTGCCCGGAGCCAAAAACGCCAAATGAATCAAATTTGAATTTTACTTTGAGTTGAGATGTGCACGGGTTATTATATTTAATTACTGAGCCAAATTACACGTTTCTATGTCAAGCGGTTCCTGAGAAAAACGGCTCTGACAAACATACGGACATACAAGTGGGTGGTCGATTTTATAATTACTTCTAAGATACTGAACTCTAAGAATCAAGAAAGCTTGAAAAAAATTCTTAAAGCTTCCAAGAACTTCGATCATTTGGAGCGCCTAAATTATGAAAGGATATTAAAAAAACGATAAATTTACTTTCAATTAACATGAAGCCGTGTCCTTTCTTATCACGCCTTGGATAGGTAGGATATGGCGTGAAGTTATAGCACGACAGAACTTAAATTCGTTTTATTTAAAATAGAACGAATAAAATTTTAATTTAAATAAATTAAACACCAGTTACAAGGGAATATGAAAGGCATAAGGTCAAGATAAGAAATATATAAATAAAAAAAATATACTACACAGTGTAAAATTTTTTTTTACCATTGCATTCTATCCATGTATTCTTTGATAAGGAGGTAGATTAAAGACACTAAGGAGTATTTCCTTAGTTTGCATAGGAGCTTATTATTGTATCAAGTTTGAAAAAATTCAGAAGAATTTTTTAAGATACTAATATAGTAAAAACGAAGTCAAATCCTTTTATTCTCCTCTGCTTTTTCAGTCCTCAGAATAGTAAATTTTCATTCTCTCTAGTTTCAAAAGGATTTTACATTTTCAAACGGTTAAACAGAAATATATCGTTATTCCGGAAGAATAGTAACTGCTAAAATCTCAATTTTAGAGAAGAGCAAAAAAAAAAATTTTGGATAAAAAACGAATATTTTTCTTTAATATAATTTTAACCAGAATATAGTGACTAAATATAAATAATATAATGACTATTCTTAGCAATTTTTTTACTTTAACCTTTTTGCGGTTTTAGTACTCGCGTCGATATTCATCTGGAACATTGATAAGATGGCCATTTTCCAAATTGAATATATTAGGGCGCGTGAAAACAAATTTTTCACTGGGTTTTCAATTTCACTGCCTTTTTATAGATAAAAGTACACCACTATTTAAGCATATGAATCTTATAAAAGCTTGACTTGTGTTCAAAATTAGTTAGCTATGTTCAAAATTAGTGAGTGTGGTTTATTGTTTTAATATTCCGCTATGTTCAAAATTAATGAGTGTGGTTTATTGTTTTAATATTCCGCTATGTTCAAAATTAGTGAGCATGGTTTATTGTTTTTATATTCCGCTATGTTCAAAATTAGTGAGTGTGTTTTATTGTTTTATTATTCCGCTATGTTCAAAACTAGTGAGTGTGGTTTATTGTTTTAATATTCCGCTATATTCAAAATTAGTGAGTGTGGTTTATTGTTTTAATATTCCGCTGAGTTCAGAATTAGTGAGTGTGGTTTATTTGTTTAGATTTTACTTTATTAAATGTTTTTCTTTTTTTTAGATCCATTTTACAATTGTATGACTGCTACTATTATTTACCTCTTTCTTATTGCACGTTGATAACTTGTAATATATTGATAATTTTAAATGATAATTAAATAAATAAATATTGACAAAGATAAATTTGGTATAATAATTAAGTAATATATTTTATTTACTTTAAAATACATACTTAAATAATTTAATATTATAATATACTAATATGGACCAAAACTTCGAAAAAAAATATAGTTATCTGATTAAAAACTAAAAAAAATATTATTTACCAACTAAACAGCCAATATCTATTTGCGCTTTTCTGTTATATACTCTATACTGCAGTTGCCGTATCACAACTATCCAACCTACATAATACACAAGAAAAAAAAGCATGAATTCTGTACCATCCATAGACAACAACATTAAAATCTATTCGTTCATTAAACCTATGGAAGTTTCGGTGCTACGAAAATGATCACCAAAACTGGCGACCCTGAATTATTTTCAACAGAAGTCTCGTTCAACTCGTATAAATATCGGCCTTTGGAAAAAAAACACTGCAAAGTCACTTTCAACATTTTAAAATATGTCAAATTTTAACCGTCATGAATCTACTATATATATTACAGCGGAAATTTTGTAAATACGCTATTAACTGAAATCTCATCTCAATATAGAGAATATAATCTTGAGATATTATTTTATGGTTTTATTTATTTATTAGCTCATAACAAGATAAACACAGAACTGATGTGAATAGATTTATGGCTTACAATTAGGATACAAAGCCTTATACAAGGCGCCATCGAATTAAACCAATAAGGAATTAAGAAAATCCGTATACAACCGGAAACGTTATCGGAAAAATTTACATAAAGGAATTTATTACTTAACAAAATAAAGCTTTCAGATTATAATATTAGAACCACACAAAGTGACGTAGACTTTCATTTTAATAATGCTAGTGCCGAAAGTATAGTATTATTTTACCTATAAAAATGATGATTTATAAAAAAGACAAATTAATATATTTTTCTGATATATGTTCGGAAAGATATTGCTGCAATAACCAAATATAAAATATCGTTGGTAAAACTAAAAGTGCGCGCTCCTAGTTTCTTTAATTTTTATTAAATTAACAATTGCAAGAAACGTTAAAAATGAAAAAAAACAGTTTACAGCAGAGAAAAGAAGTAATAACATCCGCACAAACGGACTGAGAACAGACGCTAAATGCGAAAAAGGAAGTTTTTGTATAAAATTTTTCATAAAAATTAAACTATTTAATAAATCATTGAGAAAATAGATATCTTCTATTCTGATAGTTAACTAATCGATAGAATTTATTAAGTTAATTATTCGAACCTATAGCATGTCCTCATCATTAGTACGCAGAGACCAGCGGATAAAGACGAATGTAATTTTTCACAACTAAATGAAACTATGACACGTAGTATTATATTTATATATATATATATATATATATATATATATATATATATATATATATTTATAAATAAAGTAGAAATAATACTACATCACGTAGTTTCATAACTTAAATCGTTATAATTATTTACAAAAAAACAATTAAGAATGGGATCCTTTTAAAAATAATATCTCCTCTTCCCAAAACTCTACATTAAACATTGATTACCTGTAAATTATCAATTATTCACTTTTGTTTACTTATATCATCAAACATCGAGTCTGGAAAACTAGTCGACAATAACGCACACACGCTAGGTGTGCACTTGAAGAAAATTCACATATGAAACAGCCACAAAATGATCTAGAAACAAACGAACAGAAAGACAAATGAAAACTTAAGAAATCTTCAAATTGGGTATTTGACTAATTTTTTTTATTTCATTAATCATAATTTCAAGGTGCAAGCTGATGAAGAGCGAACATTTTTTTTAATAATCTTAAAAATTTACCGAGTTATAAAAGTTTAAATTTAACCTTTAGAGAAGAACGGCAATACTGTGTTGTAAGGTCATTTTTAATATTGCACATTATATTCTACGAGAGGAAAAGAGACAGGGATATACCCAACTCTATCCGTATCTTCAAATTTAGAAACCTACAACTGGCTTGTTTTTCAATAAATCTTTGAATTTTTTTCAAGACTGGTTTTTAATTAACTTATATTCCACAATATTGTACGAAAATATCAAAATTTTGAATGAGTACCGTATTCTTATGTTACGTCTATTTATTTTTACTTAATATCTACAAAATAGAAAATTATTATGAAGCAAAGCAATATTGATAACATCGCTCAAATCCATCACCTAGTTTCGTCTTCATATAAAAATGCTGACAAAGGCGGGCGATACTCTCGCCTAACTACCAAAGCCACTATGCAAATAAATATTCACTCAGAAAGCGAAACCTTGAAATTTTAATAAAACCCGTGCGTTCAATACCCAGCCGGCCCCGCCGTTCAATATTTACCGGACGAGGGCGTATATGAACACATCCTATTTAAGTACTATTAATACCTGTTATATATGTCCCTTGTAGACGCTTTCTAAATGATTAAGTGTATTCTAAAGAACAGGGCAGCAAAACATTTCTGTCAGCGAAGACTAATCGTCTAGGACGTACCTATTCACAGTCTTTTGTCAACCAAATAATAGTTTCAGACATTATTATTAATGACAATGTATTTCTGAAACTGGATGTCGATTATAAGCTATGTGTAGCTACTTGCTCATGTACAGTGACATGATAATATATCTTAATAATTTTTTTACTCAAAATTATAAAATTGAAAATATTTTAAATGTGAAAATGCATTTGAATACAAATGAAAAGCGGTGACGCAATTAGAATTAAAACTGTGTGGAAAAAAATTGAAATCTTTAAAGAACGAATTACGTTTCGTGAAAAATTAAGTAAATGCAAAACGTTGCGTTTTAGTTTTGATACACAACAGTAGCGATATTTCGCAAATTAGCCAGTCTGCAATTTTGTTCAAGACCAAAGACTTGAAAGTTTCGTATACATATGGAATTTCTATTGATTTCATATACTTACTAAACTTGGCTACATCAGCAATCTAATGGGACTCCAGGTCCTTGAATCGTCTATAGTAGTTATTATAGTAGTTCACAACTTTTCCCATTTTTCTCAACTTTCAACATTTTCTGTTGTTAAGCTTCAATAACCTGCATATATTGTAAACTTACTTGTATTCAGTGAAAAATTCGGAGTACCTTTATCACATATCTCTGTATTTCTTCCTTCTTTACTAACTTGAAGTAGAGTAAAATGCTATTTTTATGCGATCGTTGAAATTAAACAACGTCGGGCGCGGTAAGTACATGGATAAGTGACCGCATAGAAACATCACATAACGACAGTTTTCTTTTAACAAGTTTCATTTTCAGACAAAATTTCAGACAAACACTTATATATTTATTTTTTTCAAAAACAGATCACTTGTACTAATCGATGTAAGAATGAACATCTACTCAAATACTACGATAGTACCACAGTATAACACTCTAACTGGCAAATTGACAAGACAACAAAAAATATTTCAGACGGCGAGAGGGAAAATAAACGACTTCATTACAAACTACAACAGGTTTCGGATGGGCTGAATCTATCACAGCCGAGCCGAAATACTATAATTAAAAAAGCATCCACACTTCGTCCACGACGCGCCCGCCCAATCGGCCCGCCCCGATAGTAATTAAGCCCGCCACAATTACACTCGGGAAATTACATTATCCGCCTCGCGCTCGCTCCGTAATATATTAACGAAGCCGAGCACACACGCCGCTGTGCCCACGCGAAACAAACGTAAATAAATAATAAGAGAACAGACAGTGTGTCCCCCGCAAAAACGGCGGTGCGTCATCAAATTAAACATCGGCGGGCAGGTCGCTTACAAGCGTCGCTTAATGTCGCAGGAAAATAAAGAAAGCGAGGACGGAGATGGAACAAAAAAAGGGAAGAGGAGGAGGAAAAGCAAAGAAAGACATGGAAAAATGTGCGTAGCGAGTGAGTAATAAGAATGACAACAAAGGGATTGGGCCGAGCGAGGCGTGACATACAGTGAGCGTAAGAAAACGTAGGAAATTGTTTGTTTTACGACGGAAAAAAAGCGAATGAAACAGAACGAAAGGTGGAGACGTCTGAATAAGTTATACGGGGCGTCCGGCAAGACGCTTGGTTATGATGTAATTTCTTAAATAATCCAAATTCGAAGGGGAAAAAGCATAAAATATGACATGACACGCAAAATAATTAGTATTTTTCCAAAAAAACCTTTCGAAGGTTTAACAAATGATTCAAATTTTCGTCGGCCAAATGTCATGTTCAACGATAACAATTGAAAAGTAAAATATGGAGTATTTCCGTTTGAACTTAGAAAATTTGGAGATTCGATTAAAAAGATTAAACAAAAAACATCAAAATGTATGACGAATAAAAAATATTACAAATTAATACTAATTCATTAAATGGTTGTATTTTTTATTTCTAAATTACAGTAACATCAGACTTGACGTTCTTAGTTAGGTAATAAATATTTAAACCTGGATTTACGAGTAAGTGTAAACATCGCGGAAGACGGCAAATATCCACATCAATAATAAGTGCATGTAAACCAGAACAATATTTAGGACATAAAAAAACTAAGCATAAAATTTAAAAAAAAAATTTGAAACTTAATCACTCGATCAGTTGTTTGTGACGACACTATGGACAAGAATTGTGAACAAAATCTGAAAAAAAACACAAAAAAATAATGTGGAAATACTTAGCGAAGGAAAATGTTGCATCAGGTTTAAGTACCGTTTAAGAAGATGGACGATTGAGTATTTGGACCGATAAGTAAGTTTTACCGCGTTTATGGGAAAGCGATATCTTTAATAGATGGCCTGAAAATATATGCAATACAGCAACGTGGTCAACGTTTTAAGAATAGTTTAGAAGGAATACGGAAAATTAAACACTAACTGGACGATACTTGAAGTATTCGACTGATGACGGAGAGATCCTAAACTATGCTGAATCAAGAAATACGGCTACAAAGGCAGTCAAGATTCAAAAAAATTGTTGAATAATTTTAATTTCAATTTGAAAAAATGACAAAACAACAAAAATATATACAAGAAGAATATAAAAATATTAAGAAATTTGTGACTACTGCAGATGTATGATTCAAGAAACAAAAATTAAACTATCAAAAATTAAAACAGAATTAAGCTGGTTAAATTCAAGAAACAGAAAGTAGAATACACCGCTAGTTAAATGAAACTTAATAAATATGTCTAATTAGATTAACAATTTTGTTATTTTTACGCTAAAAAGATGCAAATAGACTGAGCTGCAATACATAGATTATTACTATGATTAACAAATAAAAAGTAAAATCTAAAAAAGTTCTCATTTGTATTTTTGTAACGACTATGATATTGATAGTCTTAATTCTTTTTTCGTATCAAACGTTAGCAATCAATATTCATATTTTTTAGAATAACGTATTCAGCAATTTAATATATGTCTAGCAATTTATATTATGTTACTAAATCATATTATATTATGTTACTAAAGTATGGTAATCAATTTATATTATGTTACTAAATTACATGACGAACAATTTATATTATGTTACTAAATCATTTTTAATATTTTATTAGCTGCCAAAAACATTAAGAAACCTTATGTCAGCAATATTATATCGGATTAGAACATGTTCTTAAAGGATATTCGTAAGTAATCGTGTCAACGTAGCACATTAAATATTACATTGAAAGGTGAATTTCGCTGACAAAAGCGCTGAAAAGGGATCTCTTAGAAGGCTGTAACAAAAGATCGAGCGAACTGCGACATCGAAGGATAGGTACTAAGTCCAACGGGCAAACGAAAATAGAAAAATGTATATCATGGCAGCAAATGGCAGTGTTACAGCGAAAGGAGAAATGTTGTACTGAACTTAAACTAGCACAGGACAGGACATGATCCTACTTTAAAGTAAACGAAATATGTACACATATAACTATTCCATTAACTCACAATTAGGAGCTTGTGCTAATCTGAATTAGTCAATACTAGGCAAAAAGAAAATTTTCAGTCAGTGAACAGGGTATAAACGCTGGCCGTCTTGACTCACAAGGAAAATTCTTCTAAAATCTTATAATGAAAAAAAAAATGTGTTATTTACTGGTTTCATTAAATTTTGAAGTCAATTAATTTTCGTGCGGCTTGAGTTTTCCTCCTCGATTTTAATATTCTGTCTCCGGAAAAAGTAACAGGGTATGATTAATATGAAGTAAAGATGCGGAAAATACGGGTAAAAATGGTGATCAGACCAAAGTGTTTTTAAACGAGGGAAACTCAGGAAACCAAATAACAGGTGACCACATAGACCGGTGAACGGCACTGCATAGTTACTAATTTTGCTTGCCCTAATGAATGGGGACAAAGAATCACAGTTAAGATTATTAATTAGAAAATCTGAATGTTTGTTTTTCAGTTTGGATGTTTGTTTACTGTAACCAAAAACTTGTCTTCATTTTGTTTTTATTTTTAATTTTCAAATTTTTTAAAATTTTTCTTTCCTCAAGATCTAATTTTTATATTCTGAAATCAAAATAAGCAAAAGCGTTGGTCAAAATTTAGTGTAACACAATCCATTCGATATGTTATTCGAAGATACATTTTCAGAGTCGTAACTAGCTACCGTAGGTATATTTTGAATCCTTAATTATGAAAATTATTACTTAACAGTTATTAAAATTCTGCGTACCCCATCACCCAATACCTCGTTGAGTTCAAGTAGCTGCTCCTATTCGGGAAAACTATGATGGAAACTCTACTGGAAATGAAAAATAGCATTAAATTTATCTGAATTAAAAATATATATTTTTAATTTCAATAAACGTTAACATATTAATTTACCACTGATATGAAATGTTAATCTCCATATTCTGTAATTGTATGTTATCTATACAAAATTCAAGCAAAATATAAGTAGTCCAGTAGAATCATGTTTCAACTAACATTGTAAAAAAGTAAGTATAACATGGTATTAATTGATTTTCCGATTTTTTCGTCTTATCCTGATGTACCATGAATATCGTAATAAAAGATTACCCTCTTTTGTCTTTCTATAATAGTTTCAGTAGTCGCGGATTACTCGGAGTTCAGCTGCATTAATGGTATCAAAGATAAATCGAAACGATCTGTCTCTTTGATATTGTACGCTGGATTTATAAAGAGATTAACGAGTGATGTCTACGCGAAAGTTAAGGAGTTAGCAGGAATTCGTTAACTCCTCAATCCACGTTAAAATATAATTATTAATTCAGTTTCTTTTACTTGAAAATATTAACTAGTTCATTTTGGCGCAAACATCATAATTGAATAATTTATTATGTACATACGTACCTGTTCCCCGAAATAGGTACGTGTACACATGTACCTATACATACATATTATTATACTATTTAATAACATGTGGATTTTTTCCCATTTACTATGAAATAAAACCACTCATTAATCTAATTCAGAACTTTCAAACTTTAATTGGTGAAAATTATTTTATTTTAGAATAAATATTTCATTTCAAAATCTCATCTGGAACAGGTCATGACTCACCTCATGCTTCACACGTGTGTAAAGTATCTTTGATGTCTTCTAGGAACAACCCTTAACTAGCATTGCTTCTATAGACGGAGTGCTATAAAAGTCACCATAGAAACATTCGAAATTTCGCAATTATTTAAAACATAAGAATGAGAACAAAGGAATTTGCGGTCGAAACGCGTTGAAATCTAAAATTTGACCTAAGTCTTGTCAGAATAACGATATTACGATTTTCCAATTTTAAGATAATATCGATAAAAGATCATTAAGAGAAATGAATAAAAAAAAATACATTTAAATCAACAATATAATAGACGTACACTATATCCTCTGATCAGTGATGAAAGAATATAAAATTAGTGATTTTATTGAGGAATGAATTACCGGAGAGATTTTAAAACATACATTAGGTAACAGTTTAAACTTCCGGCGGCTTTGAAATATTGAAAAATTTATCAAAATGGGAAATAGCCTAACTTTTTGACTATATTCATTACACAAAATCTATACAAATTACTAAAAGACGCGATATTCGCCTATTTTCATAAAAACAAACATAACTGCGGATGCGGATATTCGCAAAAGCGAAGGTTCGTTACGTCCCTAATACTGACCAACGGCCGACCCAGACGAAAGTGATGCGACCAACTATCTAACTGTACGGCCACCCGGCCCGGGGGAGTGCCAAGTAAAAATGTATCCGGAAGCGAGGGAGGGCGGGGCGCGACGGCGAACGGCCGGCGGCGGAAGCGCGCTCGCCGGATGACGTTGAAAAACAACTCTTTCCGATAATGCCCGCCCGTACCTGCAACGCGCCCGCCGACGAGCGGAGAAGAATGGAATGGTCGCTGCGAGAGAAACAAAAAAGGGCGAAAGATATTTGTTAACATCGATTGTATTTATGCTGGCGCTGTGAGAAGGAACACGATGGGTGTATGTGTGTGTTAGTGTCTGTCAATGAATGGTGAAGACCGTAGAACACGACAAATAATCGTTTCATTTTCGCTCACTGTAATGTGTGGAAATCGCGGATGTCATAACGAATATTTCTGTAATAACTTTTCCAAATTTAAATTCACTAAAGACCTGTATGGACAGCGACACTAATTGCGACACGTGTCGGACACTAATGTCCAGCCGTTCATATATAAGGCGGTTTTAACACTAAACCAAGTGTCGAAAAAAATGTCGCAAGCGCAGACAGTGGTGTTCACACACAGACACTCGATGTGTACACTAAGTGTGTACACACCAAAGTGTCGTAGTACAAACGCAGCTTAAGTTGTTAATATTAAATATTTATCTAGCGACGTCATCACTAACTCCCGTCGTCTCAGCGAAAATTTGTCCGCCAAAACTTGTGTTTCTTTCAAATTCATATCGGATTATAGCACAGAAACTCAAACCACTGCATAAAAATATTTGTATTTAAATTACTTTAAAATTGAATTGATATCTTGTTTTAGAGGACGGTAAAGGAAAAACATGTTTCGGTTTCGAAAAAAAAAGAGGAAAGTCTTCATAGTATTATTTATACACGAATTTTGTTCAT
Source organism: Druceiella hillmani (assembly GCA_039881145.1). Lineage (NCBI taxonomy): Eukaryota > Metazoa > Arthropoda > Insecta > Lepidoptera > Hepialidae > Druceiella > Druceiella hillmani. The sequence continues at coordinate 2,296,655 of JAYKKI010000023.1, read as the reverse complement.
TATAAAAGCGCAGAAATTCATACAGAAGAACTTTAATATTAGGAATAAGTAATTGATTTAGGTTGAATTTGGATTATTAACATTATAATGTGAGAATGTGACCAAATATTTGTTCCTTGTGGCAGTCGTTGTGTGGAAACACAAGTCGACCAGAATCCGCATAAAAGTTTAACTCTGATATGATTTCCGCCGCATTACTTCCGGTTCCTGACAATACCTAAGGGCTCATTTTCCCTCATCACACCACAGTCAGTTTCGTTTCCAGAAAGTGAAATAAAGACTTAAACTTCAATAAAAAGTTAAATTCGGAATAAAAATATCCTTCAGAAACAATGAGATAAATAGAAAATTCTCAGAATAAAGTTGTTATTAACAAGACAACAATCGAATACAAGCAAAATGTAACATTATTAATTATATTTCCAATCGACACCATCAAACTATCGCTTCAATAGAAGGTTATATTTCACTTGTTTTTGTCAACGGATTTGCTTACCTAGATTTTTCATTAGCGCAGTGAATTTTTTTGCTAGTAATAAACAATTTAACAATACGATATTTTGCAGATATTTGGACCAATAAATAACAACAAAATACTTAATCAAACTATTGAAACTTCTTTGAATACTCTGCAAACAAACGAACAGAAAAATACACAAAAAGGCGACAAGAATTCGGAAAAAAATTTCGGCTTCTACTTAACAATCCCTCCTTCCTCGTAATATGTTTAACGTACGAAATTTTGTCTTCCTTCTCACTCCCGCGCGCTCCAAACGATTTTAAACGTTATTATCATTTAGCTGCCTTAAATTTTGTTCCGCAATTTTTCCACCTTGAAATGAGTCTTTAACCTATTTAATGATTTAAATATTATCCATAAATATAAAATCGAGTTAAAACAAATAAAATGTATTAAAGATCTTTTAAGTTTTTTTGACGATTATTTCAATATTTTATATTAATTTGTTGTCCTCACAACCTGCTGAAGTCTATCCTCTACCTAAGAGATGAAAAATGGTAAGTTCGTAACGGGGTAATTTCCAATTAACTCGTTTACTACTCGTATTTGTCTATTTATCCTCCATCTTACATGACAGTTTGTCTTTTAAGTTCATATATAATAGTCATACGTATATGTTACGTTATGAAAAATTGTTAGTTCGCGATGGGGTAATTTCCAATTAACTCGTTTACTACTTATATTTGTCTATTTATGATAGTTGTCTATAAAGTTCGTACATAACAGTCATACGTGTATATTATATGAAAAAAATTAATAGTTCGCAATGGGGTAATTTCCAATTAACTCGTTTATTACTCGTATTTGTCTATTTATCGACAATCTTATGTAATAGTTTGTCTTTTAAGTGCGTACATAATAGTCACACGTGTACATAATACTAATAATAATCATACTAATATTTAACGACCATTTTACATGATAGTTTGTCTTTTAAGTTTTTACGTAATAGTCCTACGAACAAAACTGTAACTTCAGAATAGCTGAACGATTTTGGATTAGACATATATTTATAATTGGATTTTGGATTAGACATATATGAAATAATTAGTGTCTTAGATAAAAAAATTATATTAAAAAATTATATAACAATTTTAATCAACTTCACATTCTTTGTGAAAGTTCGCTCCACAGATTTTCTTCCAACGCCCAGCGCAGTATTGACTAATGTCGCCGCGACGCCGAATACGCCCCGGATAAGATCGCGAGCATTTGCCTTAATCAAAGTATTTTCGAGAGTCCCTTTTTAAGCACTTAAGAAGCGGGTGGCGCGTGAAATAAATTAAACGTCGGTTTGAATATTTGTCAAAGACAAAGCTCCGATTGCACGTCTTGCTTAGACGTCTCATAGTTTGGTACCATGTTTAGTCAGATGAGATTTAAGTAAACGTTTAAGAAACGATAATTAGGGTTATATATTAAACTTAAGGCCACGAGGACTACGTTCTTCAAATTATCTCACTCTAGAGGTTTTTCACCTTTTTTAATACTCTTTCGATATTTATGTTACTAAACTGTCATCAGTATGTCTACGTCGTCAACATAATTTAATACCACGAGGACTACTTTCTTCAAATTACCCAGCTTCCGAGGTTTGACACCTTTTCTAATACTCCTTCAATCCTTGTGCTACTAAACCATCGTCAGTATATCTACATCGTCAGTATAAATTAAGACCACGAGGACTATGTACATCAAATTGTCTCGTCAATTACGACATGTTACATCTTTTCTAATACTCCTTCAATCTCTATGCTACTAAACTATCGTCAGAGTATCTATATCGTCAATATAATCTAGTAGTCCTGGTAGTCTTAAGACCACGAGGACTACTTTCTTCAACTTATACAACTCCCGAGATCTCCCTTAGATCTCTATGCTACTAAACTATCGTAAATATATGTACACGTAGGTCTCTACAAGTTTTATTTTCTAGTTATCATTCGCCTCATTTATTATATCCTTTTACATTACAGGAAAAGAAGAAAATCATCTTTTTTATTTTAATTCTAAATTAGTTTTTGAACTCACAAAATATTATAGTCTATTATTAAAAACATTACCATTTTATTTGATTGAGATAAATTACTTGTTGATAAATTATTTCGTGAAGTAAATAAATATATTAATAAAATTATGAAACAATTTATGCATATAATAAAATAGTAACGAGACCGTTCTGCGCGTGTAGTTTTATAATTCTCTTCAAGATTTTATTTTTAATATTTTGTTATTAATTTAATAACGAATTCACGTTTATGTATTGGTAACTATAGTATTATCACTATCTATGAAACTGTAGGAAACTCTCCAAGTATATCCTAGCTGGAGAAACTTTGGTCTAGAAATTTGTAACATTACATGATTTTTCCCATGCTAGTAGCGAGTATAATTCCTACTTACATAAATAAATATTAAGGTTCCTTAAAGAGACTCCATTTTTCATTAAAGTTGGACAGTTCGGATTCGATTTTTCATTAAGGTCGGACCGTTTCTGCGCGTGCATTACATAAAAACTAATGAAGCGATTGTAATGAAAATAAATTGTATTATATGAATTTAATTAACAGCGACATCTGTTCATTTCATAAGCAACCATTATAAAATAGGCAGTTTTATAATTCTCCACTAGATGGTGGTGTTTATTTTATTTTTTATACTTTTTAATAAATTTAATAATGCATTCACGTTTGTATATTGGTAACTACAGTATCAACACTGTCTATCAGACTCTAGTCTAGTCTAGTCTGTTTAGGAAACTCTCCTGAGTACATCGTGACTTTTCCCGTGCAAGTAGCGGTTATCATTTCAACTTACATAAATAAATATTGAGGTTCCTTAAAAAGACTCGATTTTTCATTAAAGTTGGACAGTTGGGGTTCTTTTTACCATATTCCATCCTTAAGGCTACCCCGCCTTAGCTTTTAATATACTCTACACTGATATATAGGTACGGAAGGATATTAAAAGTTGGTATTAAGTATACTTCCAATTATTTACAGCAACACTATTGACAAACAATTACTTACGTCATTTAAGGGTTTCGTAACTTAAAAGGAAAAACAGAATTCTTATAAGATTACTAGCATATCCTTCGATTCGCCTTTCCGCTGTATTTCTCAGAAACCGCTTGACATGGAAATTTGATACAGTAATAAAGCATATTACCCCACATATATATCAGTAGATTACATTAAAAAATAATTATATGGTAATTGTGGGTTTGAGAATTTTTTTTAAATTCCATATACAGTATGGGATATAAATTAAAAGGTTTATAATGGCCTCAAATAAATTTTGTTCGTAATTTTATGTAGTATGTATATACTGAAAGTATAATCTCTACTTTATTTCCGAAATTATTGAACCTAAAATAGGAACGAAACAGAGTTTTTACGCAAAAATATAACGGATATTCCAAGTCTCATAGTTTATATACATATCCCGGCTACATAATTATATTAGGCAGTAGTATGTATATCTTCAGAGATATACTGAAAGTATAATCCCTTCTTTATTTTCGAAATTATTGAACCTAAAAATAGGAACAAAACGGAGTTTTTACGCAAAAACATAACGAATATTCCAAGTCTCATTGTTAATATACATATCTCGGCTACATAATTATATTAGGCAGTAGTCATCTTCAGAGATATACTGAAAGTATAACCCCTTATTTATTTCCGAAATTATTTAACATAAAAATAGAAACAAAACGGAGTTTTTACGCAAAAGCTATAGAACAAATATAATTCCAAGTCTCATAGTCTATATACGTATCCTGCCTATCTAATTATATTAGGCAGTATTTTATATCTATTACGATAGGAAATCCATATCAGTGACGACTTATGACGAATAAAATAATTTCACATCAAACGAGGTACGCAACGGCTGATTTTTGGTTCAGACTAGCACTTGGCTGTTTACTTTAGATCGTATTTAAAGACAATTAGTATATTAATAAGTATGAACATTTTTATTTATTTTACATTTCATTACCAATAAACAGACCAAACAAATAGAACGTATAATAGATAACAACGACATGTCGGGTTTCGTAAATTTTATTAAAAAAAAATCTTATTTAAATAACCGGGGTTAGATTGGTGAGAATTTCGCTAAGATTCAATACAACATAGCGCTACCTGTTGCAAAAATATGATGGTTATAAAAGGAGAAAACTTATAGGATATTAAGTACAAGAGTTTTCCTAATATTGCATAACATGTCATTCTATCTTCGGAAAATATAAAATATATTATGTAAAGGTAATAATAGAATACAGGTGTTTCTTATTTACGCGAATATATTTAAATAACCGAGGTTAGATTGGTGAGAATTTCGTTAAGATTCAATACAACATAGCGCTACCTGTTGCAAAAATATGATGGTTATAAAAGGAGAAAAGTTACAGGATATTAAGTACAAGAGTTTTCCCAATATTGAATAACATATCATTCTATCTTCGGAAAATATAAAATATATTATGCAAAGGTAATAATAGAATACAGGTGTTTCTTATTTACGCGAATGTATTTAAATAACCGGGGTTAGATTGGTGGGAACTTTCGCTATGATTCAATACAACATAGCGCTACCTGTTGCAAAAATATGATGGTTATAAAAGAAGAAAAATTATCGGATATTAAGTACAAGAGTTTTCCGAATATCATTCTGCCTTTGGAAAATATAAAATATATTATGTAAAGGTAATAATAGAATACAGGTGTATCTTACTTACGCGAATGTATTTAAATAACCGAGGTTAGATTGGTGAGAACTTTCGCTATGATTCAATACAACATAGCGCTAAGTGTTGCAAAAATATGATGATTATAAAAGCAGAAAAGTTGTCTGATATTAAGTACAAGAGTTTTCCGAATATTGCATAACATAACATTCTATTTTTGGAAAAAATAAAATACGTTATGTAAAGGCAATACATAAAAGAATACACGTGTTTCTTATTTACGCGAACGTTATATATACGTTCACTTATTGGAAAATTTACACACACAAAAAGCGAAGCAACACAGAAATTACTGCAATCAGTGTCGAATCATGGGAACAAGAGAAACTGAAATGAACATTGAAATGTATTCAATGTTTATTTCAGTTGAACATATTGAAAGCGACGAGGCCTATATATGCAGGTTGACTCGATAAAGATGTATTCCCTAACGGAAGTACGCGATATCTCGAATACGACGTGTGCAAGGCGGAATGACAGAACGGTTTATATAAAATTCTTGTATGTTTCGTTTGTTATTTTTTTATTTCTTTGTATTATATGAAATGTATGAGTCCTTCAGATATTTGGACTCAAAAATATGACCACTTTTTGAGTTTTGATCACGGCTCGAATGTTTGGCGATTCGTGATCAATGAAATATTTATATTCTTTCACTTTATTTACATGTGGATTATTTCAAACAATTTATCTATCAGATTCACGGACTTACTTGTCCGTGAATCTGATAGATGAATAACTTCTGTTTACTTTATGAAATCCTATGCACTCTGATTAACCCGCAGATTTTTCTTCCGTTCGTTTCCTGTTTACTTCATCCCTTATCGTTTCCCACCGACAGGTCAAATTTAGACCTTTTATTTATTAATCTTTACTTTTCAATTGTCTTTTTTAAATTTTTTTTTTCAAAATGCAATCTTTTGCAGTTGAGCTCGGCAATAATTCATTGCATTCTTTGGTTATAGTTATAGAAGAAATTGGTCTTGTAACAATAACTCCACCATAAATGCAAGTATTTTACTAAAGACTAAGTAAATAAACACGAGAAAACTCAAAGCCAGATTCTATACCAGTTCTCGAGTTTACGTGAGATTATATGTAGATAGTTTAGCACATTCAGTAAGGCAAGTGACTGAACGTTTTACCTATAATTTGATCTAAAAAATGTAACGCATTTTCAATACTGAAAACTGTCGATATTCGTATTTTCCAGGTTTGTCGAATTTTCCAGATTTGTTAAAGAACATTAAAAATTGTTTAGTAGCATTTTTAGCGTTCTTGAAGTCTCGAAAAACGGAATAGTTATCTATCTTGCCATATTTTTTCAGTGGTCCATTTAGACATATGTTGTCACAGCGATCGTTTGACGGAAGCAAATTATAAACATTTGTATACATGGTTGTGGAAAAACTAAACACAAACATTAGATACAAAATTAGATAAGGTCAAATGACAGATTATACAGGTGTGTGATGAGAAAACTAATAAAAAGGAGAAATCCAAGTTGTGTTTCTATACTAAAAATGTACTAAAGCTCGTTAAAACATTAGCAAGAAAAATCGAAAATGTGATATTTTTTAACATCATACCTGTTAAAGGTAATGAATTGTCATATTTGCAATAAAAACAATAGACGTTTTAATTTTTTTTTAAATTGACTTTCAAATTTATTGTAATTTAACACAAGTATACTGCTGTGGAAGCATATAATGAAGAAATATTCATATGATCATACGTTAAATAAATGAAAATTAAACAACGTTTTTATATTTTACTCATCTCAATAATCCACTCTCACGAGAATCAGTAAATTAGAATGTTAATTGTCCTAAAACTGTCTTTTAGTTTTGACTGCTTGTTTACAAAACCAATATAAGCAAACAAATAAACTAAAATATGTTAAAATCCATGAATCCAACTAAAATATTTCTTTAATCAATTAAAAACAGACAGCTTCTATGAGAGATTATCTATTTTTTTTGGAAGTTAATTAAAAAGTTGTGATATTTCAGAGAAATTGACCTCAGCAGCAGAGCTGCTTCAAATTTGGTTCATATTTTCTACAGCTGAAAATTATATCTATACCATGTCTATCTAATCACGTTTCAATTCTGAAACCGTCTCGTCAGAGCCGACGTATTCTCGTGCTAATTTCGGTGACATCACCGCGTACGTACAGAGCGTTCTAAGGAATCGGGATAATTACACATGTGTACTACAAAGTTGTGATATTTCAGACAAATTGACATCAGTAACAGTGCCGGAAACAATATTACTTAAAATTTTATTCATGTTATCTACAGCTGAAAATTATATCTATACGATATCTATCTAATCATGTTTTAATTCTGAACTCGTCTCGTCAGTGCCGACGTATTCGCGTGCTAATTTCGGTGACATCACCGCGTACGTACAGACCGTTTGGGGGAATCGTGATAATTACACATGTGTACCACAACTCCGATGCACATAAAACGCCGCATCGTTCGAAGAATGGTGATAAAGGCACCATGGCGAAATACGTATCGTGCTTTTATGGTCTGGTGAGACCAAATTGGAGAGCAGTTTCGTAAATGTTTTGTTCCATATGTAAGCACCTGTTCTATCTGATTCTTTTTTTTTTATTTTGATTTTTATTTTTTTCGTCAAGCTTAACTTCCTCATAATGTATGGGAAACTTATTTTTTCATTTTCTCTAGTTAAGAGTGTCATTTGTAGGATATTTTTTTTCATTTTCTCTATTTAAAATAAGCCTTTCTGGACTCACTCTAAATTATACATATAACTTATTTCAAATAAATGATATTTCTCCCTTATGCAAGTGTTATGTAAATGATATTCATAACATATTTTAATATCTTTTATTAAATAATATTGTATTTGATTTTATATTTGAATATTTGATTAAAATCTTGAAACATTCTTCGTACATATATTCTAAATATTTATATTGAAAGTAGAAATTAGGAGACTTCCTAATTTCCAGGAGAGGACGTAAATATCAAGTCTCAATAAAGTTGCTCTCGAAAGCAAATGGCGTTTAATAATTCAATCAGCTTTCAATTTCAGTTCCAGTTTTACAGTATCAAAAACATTTACATTAAACATTTAAGGGTACGTAGTTATTCTAATTAAACTATTTTTAAATATAATTTTTTACGATGTAAATATATTGCCCCCTATATCTTTTATAGGTGTAAAAACAAACTAATTATAAAAATGTATAATTTCGCATAGAATTAAGAATCATTGATTTTTGGACTTGACCTCCCATATGCACACTTTCAATATTGTAGGTCAACCGGATGTATTGTATATGTTTCGATGATTAGTGAGTAAGTCTATTGCACGAACAAAAAAATACGGTTTAAAGAGCCATATCTTTTTATTGCGTAAACCAAAGAACTTTAAATTTTTTACCTCAGTATACGACATTAATTTCAACTTGATATCTCAAGTTGTTTCTGAGAAATATTGCTTTAACAGACGGATGAACAACCGAGTAATCCTATAAGGGTTCAATTTTTATTATTTAGTGGGACGGAACCCTAAAAATAGAAGAATAATAGTACTTGCCTCTTCTGTAGTACTCAGGGAAGTTTCAGCAAGAAAAATAAGCCAAATACTAACACATATTACCATCTATTTACTGCCGATCACTGCCGCCATAGAACTTAAGATGACTTAGTTCTCAAAACCATTTTTATCTTACACCAATTATACATTGGTATACTAATCGTTTCATATAGGATTAACTATTAAATAAATAGAACTCAAAAGTCACATTTGAATTACATAATGCAAATTGTACAGGTCATTCGAGACAATAATAAATAAACTGATATAGGATATGGGCAAAAGTTTACGTGGTGTTGGACGCGAGTGTTACAAGAATAACAAACCTGTCAAGTACGAGTGGAATTCACACTAAGAGGGTTCCGTACACACTTAAGCACTTATAAACATTTAAGGGTACATGGGATTTTAATTAAACTATTTACAAATTAGCTGCGCCCGCGACTTCGTACGTATGGAATTCGGAGTTAGAAAAGTTATTAGGAATTTTTTTGTGTTTTTTTTCTTTCTCTCTCTCTCAGAACTCTATGAGCAGAAAGTTACTAAAAACGCTAACAACCAAATCGTTGGCGACTAAACCGCCATTAGCGTGTATAACGAATTGGTTCTGACATTAGCGCGTATTACGAACGTAAACTAAAGTGAATCGATTGAAATGAAACTAAATTTATTAAGCCTAAATTTTAGCGCCTAATCCAAATACGTCACTGAAAACCGCATCAAGTGTGTTCAGCAATTGTTCAACAAAGGTGCATATAGACAAACACACAAACAGAGAAAAACTCTAAAAACCGTTGTTTTAGGCTTAGTAGCGTGTTTTAGTGTCACTTAGTTTCACTTAAAAATATTCAATGTACAAACTCAGTTCTTTACAATTTTATTATACGTATAGATTATATTAAAGATACACGAAACTTCAGACATTTTAGCACTTTATAAAATATTTATGCCGTTAATGTAGATATTATTCTGACACTATGTAAAGCAAGACATGAAGAAGTTGCTTTTAACTGCAACATACTTTATAGCATCTTTATTCCAGAACGAAACTAGTGGTTTCATTTGAATAACACCGTATTTTGATCTCAAGTAAGAAACGTAAAAATGTATGTAGGGATAATATACGTTCTTGTTTTCCAACCCATTTTTCCATTTCTGAAGTTACAATTTTCTATACTTTATATTACCGTTTGCTTACGTCGAATTGAAGACTAAGAGATTCAGTTTTATTTACGATTGTATTATATATATAGATTATAAATTTTTCACAACGTAAATATTTTTAATATGGAGCATTTTTAAGAAAAATGTAATATCTAGGATAATCGCTCTGGTTTTCCCACAACCTTCCCGTCTTGTAAAAGTCATATTTTTAATAATTTTAAGTCGAGTAATTTCGAGAAATGTAGGGAAGGGGGGCGTAACATTTTCTATTACTAATTATTCCCCTAGAATTCCTATAAAACATTATTGAATGTTATCTACTGAGACATGTGCGGGTAAATATGTTATATACTGTGCAAAAATTACAAGTTATCTATTGAGATATGTGTTATTTATTGAGATATGTGCGGGTAAATATGTTTTATTACTATGCCAAAATATTAAATTATCTCACAATTAAATGAAACTACGTGATGTAGTATTATTTCTACTTTCTTTAATTTCTTTACCACGACCTAGGTTTCGTTGTATTACATCTTCAGGTGGGATATTAGCAAAGATCTTTGCTTTAAAGGAAAATAGCTTTTTTGTTTTATATTATGATCAGGCATTTTATGTTGTTTATATTGATTATTTTTTCTAATAGTTTCTAAAAGGCCATTACAAACATCGTTAGATTTTTAGCGTTATTTTAATTGTTTATTAACAATTCTTATAAATATAAATAAATAAATATAAATAAATATGTATTATATTTAAAGTACGAAAAATTATAAATATGGGTGATTAACGAGAAATAGCTTTTTTGTTTTATATTCTGATCACGCATTTTAATTGTTTTATTGTTTTTTTTTCCTGAATTGGTTGGTTTTTTATATTATAAAAAGGCCCATTTTCGCCGATTTCTCTAACGTCAGATTGTTGAAAGTAGCGTAATTCATGCTCCCAACATGTGGTGAAAATATGCGCTTTCGAATGGCCAGAAAATGCATTCACACACTTCTGGTAAGCAAGTTCTCAGATGTTGGGATTGTGCGTAGCCGAAAATCGGAAGAGTGAGTACCCAAAAGTCGAATGATTGCGTCCCCGAATGTCGGGAGAGTGTGTTTGCGAATATCGGAGTGCTTACCCGGAAATTGGATGATGCTTCCTGAATGTGGGAAGAGTGTATCGTACAATGCTCGCATTTTGTGACATATATTCATTAACCGATTTATATTTCAATATCTTTCATACAAAATTAATTGAAAACATACGTTACGTCATCGAAAAGCTCTTATACTGCATACATAGGTAGCTAAAAAACAAAATGAACACGTACCGGACGGAATTTTCCTTCATTGATTGTAATGCTCCCTGATCAGGCTTACAACTAACTATGCGGTTTTTCTACAAAATTAAGTTACGTTAAAACTTAATCGAAAAAAAGATTACGCCACAGAAAAACTCTTATACTACGTACATAGGTAGCTAAAAATCAAACTGAATACATACCGGATGGAATTTTTCGTCATTGATTGTAATGCTGCCTGATACAGCTTACAACTTGCTACGCGTAAACAAATTTTCCTACAAAACTCTACGAAATTAAGTTACGTTAAAACTTGAACGAAAACCAACGTTACGTCACCGAAAAACTCTTATACTGCATACATAGATAGCTAGAAATCAAACTGAACACATACGGAACGAAATTTTCCTTCATTTATGGACATTAAAAGCTAACGATGAACTATCACGCGATGTAATGAAATATGGTAAAACTGTTTTTATGGACGTTCAGTTTGGCGAACGGCGGGCACTTTGGACATACCATTACTTACTTTAGAGCATTATAAACTTTTTACGAAGGTAAGTGCGTACGATTGATAAAAGAATAAACAAAATATTTTGTGTGTACACAAAATGTTGCTAATTTATAACAAAAAAATATAGATTTCTAAAGGTATTATACAGGTTCCCTGTTATTAGAAAATTTTTAATCCAGAAATTTTGTACCTTTTAATCAAGTTATTGTTTTAATACACTCTGTTACGTTTCAATATTTTACTTCTTTAAAAATGCAAGAAGCATATATTTGTAATATTAAAGTAAAACATGTCAAAGTTTTTGTCCAACTATTCAAGCAATAATCGCGTCTCTTCCGAAATTCGTATAAGTGGTTAGTTAAAAGTTTAATTAGCCATCCCATGAATTACATTCTTAGTAACCGTAACCAGTTATTTTTTGGATTTTTGTAGTAGTGCTTTTCTTTATTATTTCTAAATTCTCCCCATAAGAACTGACTCCACGAAAGTTACTCTTTCTACTTGATATTTTCACATACCACAACCCTACCACTCGATAGCCATACATAATACAAATAGTTTCTGATACTTCCTTATCATAGTAATAAATCGTCGCGTCCGGTATAAACGAACATTTTTAACCAAACCTGTTTTGTTTGTTTTCAACAACTATCTCTATAACTGCTTTCACTGAGCGTTGAATCGATAAAATATACCTAAATAGATGATTTCATAATAATTAACTTTTTGTTCTGTTGTGAAGTTATTCCACCTTTTGAAATATAACTCGAATAACCTACTAATTCCTTAGAATACAATATACAATCAAATTCCATAAATTCAAATAAATGTTTATAGGAAAGGAATGGAATTAATTTCTGTAATTTATAATGGAACAACCTGTATATCCATAATAAATTACGCAACGAATGAGCTTAACAACAATAATCCTAAAACTCTCTAACATATAGTTTAAATTTTTAATATATGTAAGTGATGTAATAAAAAAGAAATAATTATTTATAAATTTTATAACCTCATAAATACATCTAACTCAGTTTGAGCTAGAGCGCCTCGCACTAGACCGATTTTATTACTTTAGCTAGGTCACATCAATCGATATTGTGACGCAATACAGCAAGCGACAAATCCTTAAGTCGGAAGCCCTCCATCGATGCTCGACGCCCACGGCTAAGCGCCTTGGTCGGCTTCGTTTACTCCAGGTCAAACTGAATTGTAACTGCAATGAATGCGTAATTCAAGCAGTTTGATTTCTGCTTGGGATCTATATAATCTACCCAAGTCTGCTTAAGAAATTAATTTAAACTAATGTATACCATCTAGAATATTGCCGAAGTTAACTTGTTAAATGTGGTAAGCAATTTTAATTCTTATATACGGATAATCACTAAGCATTTTAAATAGTTGTCTTAATTTGGAAAAGTAATTGCATTAAGGAAAACCTGTCAAGTACGAGTAGAACTCGCGCTACGAGAGCTCAGTTCGTTTAATCAATTAGAAACATTCAGGTGCTTATAAATATACAATGTAGTTTTTCTACTAAATTATTTCAAAGCAATAATTTTAATGCATATATATATATATATATATATATATATATATATATATATATATATATATATATATATGTATATATATATATATATATATATGTATATATATATATATATATATATATATATATATTATCATCTGATATCTAGAATAGTCAATATAGTTGTCCTACAACATTTACGTAGGCTAAGGAAGCTTAGGAAAAGGAGGGCAAATCCTATACATATTTTAGGCTGGTTATAAGGACACATATCTTTTATTTATGCATATTTTTAGGCTAGTTATAAGGACACATATTTTTTTATTTATGCATATATTTAGGCTATTTACAACCACATATATTTTTCATTTATGCATACTTTTAGGCTAGTTAAAACTATCTTTATAAGGACACATATGTTTTATTTACACATATTTTTAGGCTAGTTATAAGGTTCTCAAAAAATGTTTTTGAGATCCTTATTTCAAGCAGTGCTCCATTTCATATATTTAAAAAAAATTTTTTAAATACTTCATTGTTCGTCCTGAAATTTCAATATGGAATATTTTTGAGTTTAACTATTGGGATAGAAGAGGGTTATTATGCTTTACTATTAGGCTAAGTTTCAAGTTCCTACGTCAAATAATTTATAAAAAAGAAGGCTGCAAATTAAGACATAAACGTGAATGATCTTATAAGGGTCTTGCTTTTCCTTTTGGGGTACAGAAAAATAAGATCCAAACTATGTATGAACGAATTTTGGATAAATCCAAAAAAAAATATAAGAAAACCCAATGGCACCGAAAGTCTTAAGAGAATATCCTCAAAATAAATTAGTATAATAAAAATTAGAACAAAGCACGAATTTCACATAAAAGCAGAATGATAGAGGAAATATAACTAAAAATATTTTAACATTATAGTTAACCAGTATTGATAAAAAAATACTGAAATATAACTATATAACGAAGCTGGATTACTAAATGAATTCAAAAATAACAACAAGTAACTGAAACTTCCAAGTAACTGAAACTTACAAGTAAAGGAAATTTTAATAATTCTAATGCTATCAGCTGTTTCGCACGTTATATCTGTCAAAAGTAAACTGTCAAAATTTTGTCTACTTATTGTCGATTTATTTATCTATTTGATTACTAATTTTGCGTGTAATTCATCGGTTACAACACTAACGACACACAAAGTTTCATTCATTAGAATATTTTCCTCTTTCTTTCTCTTCTTCTTTCTGCCCATTTACCCCTTACTATATACTTATAAACCGATGCTTAAATTGAAAGCTTTGATCAAAGAAGTTTCACTTCTATCACGTGTACACGGGTTCAATTTTTTTTTAAATTACCAATCAAGATGATGGATTTTCACTAAAATCAAACTTAATTTAATCGATTACTAAAATTAAATTCGAACAATTAAATTAATCGAATTGACATAAGGAATGTCCCTGTGAAATTACATTAAATTCTGTTGAAGTTTACGGAATTATTTTATTACACAAACATAGCCGACCGACACTACACTACATAAAAGTAATACTTCTCTTCGCTCAAGCAAGATGTACACCCCACTGTGAGAAGATACACAAATTTATGTTAGACAAAACAAATATTTGACATGCACTCATATAAGCGCCACGAGAAATATAAGGGCTATCCCAAGTCCCGCAAACAATCGCCGTTGCATCGGGAAAAATTGCAATAGCCCAGTTCGTGGTGTATCTTAAAATGCAAATTTGGTTGCATTGTCATTCCACTGAAAATATCTCCGGCGTTATGTTCCCATTTTCTTTATTATGTATATAACCTAAGGTCAATACCCTAAGGTCATATACTCTAAGGAGATAGTGTCTGCAAAAGAGCAAAAGTTGAGAAATATTCGTGAACATTTAAATAGAGGTCAAAAAATACTAAATAACACCGAAGTACCAAGATTTTGAACAGATCTAGTCAAGATAATCATGTATAGAAACGCAAGCAACCTTAGCTCCAGATGTGCTTACTTAGTTGGTAATAATTGCGAATAACTTTCTGAAAATCTCCTCATCGCATACATTTCCAAAGAAAATGTATTCTATGAATACTCATTAATAGCCTAAAGTTGCGGAATAAATTATACTCCGTCTTACAAAGTACTATGTAGATATATATTTCGAGAGACGCTTCAAAACTTACACTTTACATAATTTCATATTAAGTTTGCTCTCTACCATGACTACCATATTATGTACCTTTTCTTGTAATTTCTAAATATGTTCTTTTAAACTTCTCCTTTAAACATACGGAGCATAAAAAAGTGAATTAATAAATTTTATTTTTCCTTTACTCCCCTATTAACTTACCAACCAATGAATGTCTTTAATTCAAATTACAAGTACATATTATTACGGCATTTTAAAAGAGGGATCTTAGCAATAAAGAATATCCATCCTCGCGTCATCCAGACCTATTTCTGATGCTATACGTGGAGTACGTATAGCATCAGAAGAGGTCTTCATTTACATAAATTTACCATATCTTATTTCTCTTCCATATTCGTAGCATGATTCACATTTCATATTTTTTCCTTTCATTTATATATTCGAACCATCTCAACAAATCATTCGTAAAATTCCAAATCGATGTTGGTTTTATCCCACTTCCCTTACATTCTCATCCTCTAATCCATCGTTCTAAATTATTTTGAACATAATCCCCGCTAATATAATTTCTAACATTTTCTTTCGTCATATCTAGACGAAAATCTACGATTCATTTCAACGAACACAATCCCCTATATCGAAATCCTATTATATGTGGCTTCTCATTTACCAACGCTTGCTTCAATTAATTTGTCTGTTGTTTTCGGGAAATCAAATATACCTACGAGCAAACAACCACAGGCTATCTAAAATAAATTAAATGGACGGGTACGAAAATCCAATTAACACTAACGATTATTTAATGTGATCTCGCTTTGGAAAACGCATCACATATATAGAATCGTGACCGTCTAAACATACGGTAGATTAAATAATAATATTGTCAACCTCAACAACTAACTCATTGTTAACTTGTCGATTAAGTTACGTCATCTTGATGAAAATACTAAAGTTAACTGTTAACCAGACAAGATCAAGTGTGCCAAAGCCATTATAATACAATTTTAATTATTATTTCAATATACATAACATCCAATTTCTATGCAATGGGTCATCACTATTGCCTAGATTTGGGACCATTGGTAACAAATGTCCAAACTTTAACATTTGACCTTTCAGATATAATGTCAAAATTTAAATATCTTAACATTGTTTTTAAAATATTCATTTATTAACTATAGCTATTAACTATAACTATAACTATAGCATTTATTAACTATATATATATTATGTTAATGTTACATTAAAAGTAATCTGAAAGTTTTAATTTGTTTATAGGTGATGCAATTATTAACTAATCGTTTTTGCGTAAACTTTTGAGAGCATGTTGAGAGAGTGATAGAAGTAAACAAAATCTACAGTAATATTTTCCATTAAATGCAATACGGACAGAATATTCCTGTCGGTTTAAGAGATTGTAAGATCGGCCTAAGAGTACTAAAAAATGCATGACTCTTAAAACTTTGTTGTCACTACGATATCATATGATCTTTCAGTATGATTATGATTCATATTTGTTTATAGAAAATCTAACCAAAATCACAGTAATATTTTCCTATTACGTGCAATACCGAAAGAACACTCCTATCGATCTAAGAGATTCGAAGGTCAGCCTAAGAGTGCTAAAAAGAATGCATGAGCGTTAAAACTATGTTGTTACCGCGACGTTATCTGATCTTCCAGTATAATAATGAGTAATTTTTGTTCATGGAAAATCGAATCACAATCACTATTATTTTCCCATTAAGTGCAGTATCGAAAGGAAAACTATCGGTCTAAGAAATTCTAAGGTTAGCCTAAAAGTGTTAAAAAAATTACATGACTCTTAAAACTATGTTATCACCATGACACCATCAAATCTTACAGTATAATGAAGAGTTATTTTTGTTTATAGAAAATCGAAGCAAATTCAATGGAATAATTCAAATTCACAGAAAAACATTGAGACGCGGATAATTTACTCTTCAGCGTTTCCACAAATTGGGTTTTTGAAATCCACATTTCACGTTTTTTCTTCAGCTTGCAGGAGCAGAATGCGTCTTCAGGTCTTGTTACTCAATGCTATCCAGTAAAAGTGCTAGTAAATTGTGTTCTGTAATCTCAACCTTATAGTTAACCATTCTTAGTGATAGGTGAGAATATCAAAATTACAATTTACGTCTCATCCTCACGTATCATTGTAGTTGAATTTAACGCATCTTACACTCTAATTGCTAGTTATAACCAAAATTATATTAAACAAATATTCCCAACGCTTAAAATCGCCTTCTATAGTTACCCAATGCTTTCTAGTAAAAATGCTAGTAAATTGTATTCTGTAATCTCAGTCTTAGTGCTAACCATTCTGTGATAAGTGAAAATATCAAAATTACAATTTACGTCTCATCCTCACGTATCATTGTAGTTGAATTTAACGCATCTTACACTCTAATTGCTAGTTATAACCAAAATGCTCTTAAACAAATAATCAAAACGTTTAAAATCGCGTTCTACCTTATTTACATCCAACTAACTAAAGTAGTAAAGAGAAAGAGAGAGAGTTATCAGCATATCTAACTTCTGTTTATAACACTGAAAGTATTTTCCTTCTCTTTCACACAAAACAGCCGACGCGATTACCTACAAACCTAGAAAAATAAGGCCGCGTAATTGCACTCATACAGACTTGAGTTTGATAATTCCTAAACGCTGCTACGAAACGTCAATGACCTTTAGCGGCCTTTTCATTATTTCTAACGTGACCGCCAATTAAACGCCTCTTGATAGGACAGCTCGAGTTAAAATTATTTTAATAGATATAATGGATGACACGATGTGCGAAATTGACAAATGTTAATAAACACATACGTTACGCTAATACTTGACAATTAACACGTTAACAGCAATATTCCGCATAGCAATATTCCGTTGACCACTCCTGTGGCGTCATTTGGTTATCTAATTAAGGTGTTTATGCAATCTACGATAATGTTAACATTTATTTAATCATTAGCTGGGTTAGTAACTTCGGGCGTTTTTCACGTGGGCCGTTGGAAAATATTATTAACAAGATTATTATTAACTGTAATGTTGAAAATTATAATACATTGAATATTGAATATATTTGGCGTTAATTTTGCAGAAATTCATTATTCACAATGAAAGGAAACTACGTGATGTAGTATTATTTCTATTTTCTTTAAGTTCTTTACCACGACCTAGGTTTCGTAGTATTACATCCTCAGGTGGGCTATTAGCAACGATCTTTGCTAATAGCCCACCTGCTTAAAGAAACTTAAAGAAAGTAGAATTAATACTACATCATGCAGTTTCATTTAATTGTAAATTATACACGTAAAGTCATATGTAATCATTACAAAATAAAACTTTTTTCAAAATTTGGTTATGAAACAAATCCTCCATATTAAGAGTCTCTCACGTCATGCTTGAAAAATGGACACAAAAAAGTCCAAAGTCCAAAAACAATATTTTTTGTTCTATTACTTTTATGATGTCTTATCTTTTATGATGTCTTTTACGACGTCTTATCTATGGTTACTTCGTAAATACCTTACAAGTCAATATTATATTATTATATTATATCAATTATTACATATCAATTATGCGGATTTAATTATTTAATGATATGTATAGAATATTTGACATTATTTTCTCCATGATAATTTAAAATCAATAATTTTTTATATTTACGATATACGTAATTTACAATTACGATAAATGTATCTGCAGTGAGACGGCACTATTTGCGTATTTAGTATTTGAATATAAGAAATGAATATTCTATGAACACCCTACGTCCTACTAACCTCTTTAATAAATATCCGAAAAATGGCTATTATATAACTAATATTTCGGTCTATTGTCTCTTTATTGTAATAGTACGATTTCTACTTTCTGTAATAGTACATTGTTATACAATATATACTTGTTCTTCTTTCTCTTAAGCTTAACGTTGTAGCATAATGTGGCATTGAAAAATCATGACAAATTGGATAAACTGGAAACTATGTTCTCAGGCTTACGTTACTATATAAAAATGATTCCCTATGACCTTTAAATACGAGCAAAACTCGCAGTACCAGAGTTTAATTTACTCTCATGAATATTTAAAAAAAATCGACATTTAAAATTACGTAGTATTTCTGTTAAACTATTTGTAAATATTGATTTCATTTTTCTTTAAATAAATATATTGCGCATTATATATTATACAGGTATAAAACAAGTAACTTGGTTGACATCATTGATGCATATTGACCAAAATAGTTTTATATTGAAGTCGTAACGTGCTTATTCCGATTTCTCTTTTAGATTTTTAACAATCGTGATGGAAAAATTACAAAGGAAATTATTACCAAATATTATGGATATCATTTTCAAAGACCTTCTCCATGACACTTATTAAACGAGATTCATGAGAAAATAGTTTTTACCCCCAAATTAGATCCGATACCTCGAAAAAATTTAAAACCTATATTCACGTAATTGAATACAACTTCACTACATAAAACGCAGATAACTATATTTTTCCGTAAAATATCATCACAATCGATTTTAAATTGAAAAGTTACATTGCTGTGACATATGAATGGACAGGCGCAGACGGACATGACAAAAATTTAAGAGTTACTTTTATTTTCATTTAGTTACGGAACTTCAACGACTGGTTTTTCCATTTTTTCATTTCCTTTTATATTAGAGAACACATAAGTTTTTGATTATACAATTTTGAAAATGAAGAACAAAAAAGAGTGCCATGTACTTTTACACAAATTTTAGAAAATAAGATGGACAAACGTCCGATTTTATTTGAGCTTTTATCATTCAAGGTACGGGTTCCTAAATCCACCAGAATGCGTCCAAAACCCGAAATCAAATTTGTAAATGCTTATACGTTTACCTGTTTCGCTCTCTGACAGAAACGTGAGTTGAAGAAATGAGCTATAGAATATATCTTGTTTTAGCAGCATCCCAACTATGCAAACGAGTTCAATCTACTAAGTATTCTCTGCATGATTTCACACCTCAGCGAATTTACACCCGAACGTTTAAACACGTGTGCACCTGTGCTCGTCATCAAACATGTCCTACGAAACCAAAGCAACGTACAACAACGAGATTCGACCGACGGCCTAATAGAGATGGATCAACGTGTCGGATCGTGTCGGATTCGAGGCTACGATTACTCTCCGTAATCCGATTACGGAGCTCGGGGATAGGATGAGCTGATACGCAAACAGCTTAAGTCATAGCTTTTTATCATCGCTGCGTGTGACGCTAAAGAAATGTTGCTAGGCAACGATATCGTTCTAAGTTATTTGCGCCCAGCACTACTTTGCTTTAAATTTTGTAGGAACACAATTGATACATTTGATACCAGATGTCTTTGCTATTTTTACAGAGGTATGGACTTTGGAAAATACTAAAAAATTGGTCCAATGAACTTTTATTTCTCGAAATAAAATAATACCGTACTTGTGAAGACTATCTTTTACCAGCAGCTTCATTCGCATGGTTAGAATTCAAATTTAAAGGGGGAAATTAAAACATGCAACGTCATCTGGAATTTTGAAATGAAATAAAATTCTAAATACTTATTTTCGTTATTTAAACTACAAATGAGAAGAAAAACAAAAATAAATCACGTCTATTCATTGTTCCCTTACGACGTTATTTCTTTATTCCGTTTATATATTTTTTTCAGTTTCAGAAAGTTTTATAGGATAAAAAGTATCAGCCTATATTATTACCTGGCTCCCAAATACCTCTGTGCAAAAATTTAAAGGATCTGTTGAGACGTGAAAGAAGGACAAACAAATATATTTTCGCAATTATAATATTGTTAAGTTAAAAAGTACACAAATACAAGTTCTGAACACTTTGTTAATGGAGAAAATATTATCAATATCTACATGCCACTGAATTTTAAGCAGAATGACGTTAGTAAAATATATTACTACTAGCTCTGCTCCGCGTTTTCACTAACTTAGAATTATTTTAGTTATGGTGTTCTCCCACTTACGGTCATTAAAAGTATCCGCTTCGCTTGCCAAGTGAGTCGTTCGTCAGGTTATGAATGTATTGGCGGGAATACTGGGGAAGATTAGTCAATAAATAAGCAGCTCTATCTCTGTCTCGCTCTATATATATATATATATCTCTCTCTTTAAACGGCACCATTTAGTCAGTGTCTTTTGACCTCTGTTACATTTTGACGTGAATACGTCTTTAAATTTGCTATGGATATTTGCTATGCATATGGGGGCAATCAAAAAAACCTAATGATAACAAAATCGGGGGATACAGTTTGACGTTGCAGTTTCGAATCTATCTTCTACATCAAAAATTATACCACTGGATTGCTAAAGGATCAAAAAATTCATTACAATAAGCGAGAACAGTGATGCATCGCGCGCGTTGGAGGGAGAAGCGCCGCCATTTTGAGGTTATTTTGCTGCGTATCGAGATTTGCAATTAGTATAACTTTTGATTCGGAAAAGCTACGATGTTCGTTTAAGTTTTAATCGTCAGCTGTCGTCAAAATCTATCGATTGTATATAAAACATTAGTTTAAAGTAGTGACAGTGAATATAATAAGGTGTCAGAATAAAAAAATATCAAAAATATATAATGTCGGCCTATACGCGTCGAAAAGCTTTACATAGACGTATTCACGTACAACACACGGCCGTGTCCATAACACAGCCACACCCCATTTTTTTATCGCTGCTTTGCCCCTATTAATTGTATGATCCACCATACCATTCCTCAACGGATAGGATTTCTAGCACAATTTTTTTTTAATCGGACCAAGTTCCAGGGTCTTTTATCCCTGCAGTATAGTCTCATGTAGTCCCAAAGATACAAGCATACTGAATAAATTTAAATAACATAATTAGCTTTTTGATTTGAATTTATCGACTACCTAATACACTACGTTATAGATATACCTACATTTAATTACATTTATTAGAAAACTTTGTTACATAGTTTATTGACTTGTCAAACTTACATTAACAATCTTAGTTTCATAGAAACAATCATAGTTTCACTACAATCATAGAAACAATCATAGAAACAATCATTGTATCACTACAGGAAATAATTAATTGAAAGTCGGGAATTATTGATACACTCGTAGTTATTGTGTTGTCCTAACATGAAGTCATGAAATCCATAATAATGATAATCCAGTGATATCTTCAAGAAATTAATAAGAAAAGAAATAAATCTAATATACATAAATAAATTTGTAATAATTGGTTGATCATACGCAAATTAAAAAAAGTATATACTGATATTTTGGACTTTGAACTTTTTTCAAATGGAATGGTCTGTGAAGTGGACAGTTTTATCTATGTAAAATAATGTCATAAAGTAACAAAATGTTAACGACCTCAACTTTTTTCTCTATGATCGATGATAGAACTCACCGTTACATATAAAGAAATTGTAAACGGATAATTTGACAATCTCTAAAGAGACAATCACCAGTCTTTAAACTGTTCACTAACATTTATTAGGTAACCAGAATTATATACAAAACAAATTTTCAGTAGAATCTAAAAACTAAGTTTAAGAGCCAAATTTCTATAACAGTATTTCATTATATTTTTTTTACATTGCTACTTCAATAAAATTTAGAACAACATTTATGAAAGTGATAAAAATATCACGATCAAAATTGAATAAGACTGTTTTCGTAACACAAAAGGTCTCTGTTTCCCAAAATAATTTTAAGGTGGAAAACTAAATTCTAAATAATATCAACTCAAACCATATTACTTTTAAACACACATACTAAATTTTGCTCTCAGAATATTTGTGAAAATGGTGAATAAAATTAGATATCAAAATAAAACGCCTTCGCACGAAAAGCTCTTACAAGTTTTCCATTTTAAATTTATTTAAAGGTTCTTCTTTAAAATGGGACGAAGATTGGCGTCGGGTGTAAGCATGCTCAAATTATAACTAAAATTTCTCTGATACAAATGACGGGGAAATTAAATAAGATTTTCTTTAGAATTTTCATTTTTGGTTAGAGAGTAAAGATCGAACTGATTCGTAATAAAATATGATATGAACACATACCTTATTCGACAATATAAATATCCTTATCATGGCCAAAGTAATGGATTGTAGACACAAAAGCTCTTGTAGACAGTTAGTTTATTACCTGCAAAGAGAGAGAAGAAAAATTTAATTTATAACCTTGGCGTACATTCATTTTGGATACTAATAACCGTGTGACATAATAGCATTAATTTTTGCCAAACTAATTGATCATTTCATTGTTAATTCACTGTTAATTATTAAACATTTTATTACTATTTATTAGCCCACTATGGAATAAAAATCATAATGTTGTTAAATATAATTGTTCTTAGTTTGTTTGATTACATGCTACAGTTGGAACTTTAGAACGGTTTTAATAAATGTGATTTAAAAAGAAATTTTCACTCATCGAGTGGCAATTGACTGTAAATTACGGTAAAATGAAGTATATAGAATGCAATACTGTTTATGAAAAACTGTTCAAAGGCAGCTTTCTATATACGGTCAACCGGTTCGGAAGAGCCGTTAATATGATTTCAAAAATGTACATATATACTGAACGAGTTTATGGGCAAAGTACTTGAAAAATTGAAAAAGTACTGTATTAACTTCGATTTTAAAGTCAACAGTATCTTTTTACACTTTAGAGCATGCTTGCATGCACAAAAACTGCTAAAACTTATTCTGTGACGACCAGTGCGTCAACTCTTTAAAGAGTCTCACTATATATCTACGAGGCTAAAATATTCCAGATGAATCTTGAAAAATATTAAAATATGAAAAACAGAAGAGCCTAAAATAAACGTTGAGGCTCTAAAATTAAATGGTAATTACGCTAAAGCATTTCAAATAAAAAAATTATAACACAACAACAGCCTGTCTAACTCAAATAAACTAGCAGCACCTACAACAGAAAATCGTCTGACTTCACATTGTTTGCTTAAGGATGGAGGAACTTCAGGAAGAAGTTTTTGGGTAAGCGGTTTAATTGGACGCGTTTAAAATTTAATCTTCATGTTTTTCTTCTTTGGTTCTATGATGCATGCGACTACGTTCATTTTGTTAGCCCATTTTCTTTTGAAATTCCTTTAACGATCCCAAAACAGAAAATTTCGTAGTATTTCCAATTATGTTTTTAAGGTGCTTTTGCTTATTATTCTTAATAGTTAGACAAATTATTCATGATTTTTGATTAGATTAATTTACCCTAGTCCCGTCTAGTTAGCTTTTAATATTTTTTTATTTTTTTTATCTTTTATCGTATTCATAACTTTTTTGGGTATTACTTATCCCCATTATAATTAATGAGTTAATATGCCATAGCAAAAAAAATTTCGTCAAAACATGTTTCACCTGAAAATTCATATTTCTGTGCAAGTAATAAAATACACAGACAGTCTAATATTTCTTCTGGTGTCAAGTCTGATGTAATATTCTGATCTGTGCCCCGTATATAGTGCCCAAGAAATGTAGTGCATTTCAATATATCATCTAATGATTAAGTAATTCAAAACCCTATAAAGTTGCCCAAATAAACGATTGGCGCGCCCACGTAATGCGATGCGAATTTAACGCTTTTATCTCCTCGCGTGAAAAACGTATAAGAATACACCGTAAACGCACATCCTTTCACGTGGACGTGTCTAGGGCGGGCGGCGCCGCCCACCTCGGCTTATTCAATTCAGCCGTTTGTTTGTCAGTTCGAGGTATTAAACGGCACCGGCGCGAATTGAATGAAAACCCAAAGTCATTAGTCGTAATGTTTCTATGACGCTAGTTCCATTTATCTCGCGGGACCCTCGTCACGAGTCGCGCCCGACGGAGCTACGATGCGGCGGTCGTGCGACAGGCGACGCCGGTATTTCGGTATGAATTTCGGTAGCTAATGACTCTAGAGCGCGTTATTTGAAGTCCTATAAGCACTTCAGGCGTTCAAGGTGAAATATGTTTTAAAATAGTTCCACACTTAATGTCATCGTATTTCCGTAGCTTATGACGAATTATCTGTAGCTTCGGAGGTGTTGTATGAAGCATCTGTTTATATAATTTAGGCGTACGTATAGATTAAATGCATGAAACTGTTAAACAAAACATGAAAGTTTTTCAAAACTATATCGGCTTTCTAGGCTTCTTTCATATACTCGTATTTATTTAGTCGCAGATTCAGATGAGATAGTATCGTAGCATTATACTCGTAGCAATCGTAGCATTATATATTACTTAGATTACCACTCAAGATCCGCAATCGATTCATACGAAAAACTAATCGTTAGACTTATATTTTTAATCTATCAATCTACACTCACCCTCCTTTGTCATTTTATATCCTTTTCCCTTTCTCTAGCTTATTTCATATATCCACGTGTAAATACGTGTGTGTATGTTCGTAAAGATATATGTACATATGTGCGTATTATAACATTTTTATATACAATTTTGAATGGTCGGAAATGTACTTATTATTTTTACAGTTGCTTCAGTTTACGGAATAGATTACAATATACCATTACACTATTTCTTATGCGAGTTCTATAGGGGAGAACGCGTTTAGGGAAACGTAGTGTAATAAGCCCCCTATCTAGATGGAGCGACGATTTTCGACAGGTAGTCGGCAGTAATTACACGAGAAGAGCTGAAGATAGAGATCAATGACGCGCGTTGGAAAGTGTCCTATTTCCAGTAGTGGACTGGGAGTACCTGCTGGGATACGGATAGTTTCTTATATATAATTTTAAATGGTCTGAAATGTACTTATTCTTTTTACAGTTGTTTCAGTTTGCAGTAGAGATTGCAATTCACCATGACACTAATTCTTATGCGAGTTCTACAATGGAGATTGCCTTTAGGGAAACGTAGTGTAATACGCCCCCTGGCTAGATGAAGCGGCGATCTGCGACAGGTAGTCGGGAGTCATTACACGAGAAGAGCTGACGATAGAGCTCAATAACGAGCATTGGAAATTGTCCTATTTCCAGTAGTAGACTGGGAGTACCTGGATACTGGCAGTTCATTATATACAATACTAAATGGTCTGAAATGTACTTATTCTTTTTACAGTTACTTCAGTTTGCAGAATAGATTGCAATTCACTATGACACTATCTCTTATGCTAATTCTATAGTGGAGAACGCGTTGAGGCAAACATAGTTATAGTACGCCCTATGGCTAGATGGAGCGACGATTTGGGACAGGAAGTCGGCAGTAATTACACGAGAAGAGCTTAAGATAGAGCTCAATGATGCGCATTGAAAAGTGTCTTATATCCAGTAGTGGACTGGGGGTAGCTCCTGTGATACGGGCAGTTAATGATGATGATTATGACGTCACTATTAACTCTCTTACTAGTAGTTTAGTTGGCTGTATGAGATTGCACTTGCTTGTATTGGGCTAGAAAGTAATTCAGCTCTTTGTAAGCATTTTTCTAATGAACTTCGATATCTAAGTTTGCAGAGGAAATTATGAAGTGTCGGACGCTTTATAAAAAAATTATTAAACAAAACAATTTTTTAAAATAATATATATAAAAGATTGTTAAATATTTATGAATTGCTTGCAATTATAGCTGACTGATGAAATTTTTTAAATTTAATTTTAACCTTTAAAATTTAATTTTAATTATTACGTACTACTTTTAGTTTAAAAGAATCGACAATTTAAGGTTTACCTTACTGTACATTAATAAATGTATTATATTTTAACGTACCCTATTCCAATCTGGACACATCACATTCTTTTAATGTTGCATACAGATTTTTTGTAACTTTCATCATGTATTTCGTGTTTTTTTTTTAAATTTTTTACGTGCCGTTTTTTAATCGCAAAAATTTCTTTCTTTAATTTAATTATGTAAAATTAATATAAATACAAGTGTTGTTATAGGTACTTCTGAGATTCTTTTAAAACAATAACTTACTGATTTTTTTTTAATATTTTTAACGGCTTTCACTTTAGAAATGTTTATATAAAAATATACGATACGAGTGTTATAATTCAAATTTAATTTCTTGTTCTACACGTTTCAATAAACAATACAAGTATAGTAAAAAACATAAATCCCTTTCACTTTCGAAATATTTTTACAAAAAATATACAATACGTGTGTTATAATTCGCATTTTATTTCCTGTTCTACATGTTTCAGTAAACAATACAAGTATAGTAAAAAACATTAATCGCTTTCGCTTTCGAAAAGTTTTTACAAAAAATATACAATGTGAGTGTTATAATTCGCATTTTATTTCCTGTTCTGCACGTTTCAGTAAAATTTTTATCAATGTCCATTGAGGATATCTCGAGATATCTGCCCATAAAAGGCAGATATCAGAATGATTATATCAATATTCCTTTTGCCTTAATGGTTGGGAAATTCTAACAAAGAAAACAATGTACTTTCCATACTTAGAGAGAAAATATGATAAAAGTGTGTGGATGATAAACACAAAAGAGAAAATACGAAACATTCTCTTCTTGATATCAGGACAAAATTCAATTTAGAACTCATGTAACGTCTGACAGCACGCCGTCTCGCTTTAATCACATCAAGGATAACACTGTAGGTTGATTTTGCCAAATTGGTCTAATACGAAAGTGCAATACAAAACTAATCAGACTATTTGCTCGGAACGGTACGAATTTGTTAGTTCAGGATATAACTGGCGTGGGCTTTACGTACCTACTGTCTGTATACCCCAAGTACTTGCAAACATCCGTTACTAAATTAATTTTGTGGTTCTCTTAAGAAAGTTTAGATAAACATTTTGAATAAATCATTTTGCTCTGTTAAATTGTTCAATATCATACCGTATATAGCTTTTAACATAATATAAGTTACCTAATTACTTATTTTAAATAAAGCAGAGTAAACCCAAAATACGAATACAAAAAAGGTTTAACAATATAGGTAATATGAAAAGCGCTTACATTACTCCTATTTTCTTTTGTTTTGTACAGAAAGTTTTTGATTTAGTCCATTCCAGTAAATGTCGTTTCTTTTCTTTTATTTCGAAAATTGTTAATTTTGTAAAAGAATATTTTTTATTCAACATTTTTTAGTTATGAAAATTAATGAAGAATATTTAAATGCAACTACAACTATAAACACACTAAGATGATAAAACAAGGACTTTAAAACAAACTTGAAAATATTGGCAAGTGTTTTTTCACGTAAGTGCACATTGGTATTAGCAACGTGAGCACGGATTACTCGGAGCAATTAAACTAAAAAGGTTGATATAATGGAATTTTATAGGACATACATATGCATACTTACAAATACCTTTCAGGTATGAGTAGAATGAGCACCCGAGTAGGACAAAGGTTCCGTCCACATTGAGGTACTTATAAAAATTTAAGTTTATATAGTATTTCTATTATACTATTTAGCAATATTAATTTGCCACAATGTCAATCTATCGCCTACCATAACTTTCAAACGTGTGAAAACGAGGTGCATATTTAAAAAATTATGACAAACGGAATCATTGCTATAATTTTGCCACAACTTTTGCATAGGCTTCTAAACCTATGTTTTTTTTCTTCACAATTTTAGGTTCAGTAGAGGAGTGGAGCATACATTTTTTTGAATATTCCTTAATATAACTCTGAAGATATAACACTTAAAATTGTGATACAAATATTTTCGAGACCCTAATTAATATAGACCCTTCCAAAGGATGCACTATATTTGGAATTCAAAAAATGTTCTTCGAGCACTTAATCCACCTTAAATTTTGAGTGTTAGCAATTTAGCTTTGTGGATATTTTGAGTGTTAGCAATAATACAGCATATCTCGCCCATATCATGATAGCATGGCGCCCAATTTTCTTAGTTATTCGTTCATAGATAATGATTAAAAAAGAAGATCTAATGATTATAGTATACAACGTTAGAATAAGATAAAATACTCAAAAGACGTATAGCGATAATAATTACTAAATTCTATCTTCGGTAGTATAAACTTAGAATAGAAAGTTATACCTTACATAAATAGGGAACGCATAAAAAACGCTACTAATAAACTCAATACACGACAAGCTCGTCATAACTTTATCTGTCATACACTATTCCGACCTCTACCTAACTTTAATTTTAGTATAATCTAAAAAAAATCGTATTTTTTAAATTTATACGATCGAAACTATCGAGTCGAAATATTATTTGATTTATTGCGTGAAATTGCAGCACGAGCAATATTTATTGAAGATAATTTTTAAATAAAATAAAATTTAGAACTATTCTTTCAAGTAATATTCTTATTTATTGTCAGGACATTTTAGGAGAAATTGTGACATTTTCCCAAAATTCTTCGAGAAATTTTAGATTCATCATCATTTATTCATGCTGTTGTAATAACATTTTCATACGTAGCTCATAACCTTTTCCCAGCATCTCATGCTCTTTTATAAATGGAAAAACAGAGGAAAATTCAACAAGAACGGACACAAGTAAAAACATTATATGAACGATACTCTAAATACGCTATCTGATGTGACAGATGTAATTTGTATTCAGTCATAGACAAAACGTTTTTCTCTATAAAACGCGACGTTGCCATAGCGGATTTTTGACGTAACTTCGGAACAGTTATTCTACTTTTTTGCTGAGTGTATTAGCTGTAATTAATACCTTTATTATGCCAACCTTATAAACGATATAAATATTTTCAGAAGAAGAGTAGTATAATTTAAATTTAAGCATGTTTTATTAGTAACAGCCTAAGTATTGTAATAATATAGTGCGTCATGAAGTCTGTAAACCACAGTCGATAGTTTGTCGCCAATATATCGCAAACTACTTTTGTCACTTAGTGCATCATAAATAACTTGGAGATGACAAACGTCATCGGAAATGATGCGGATACCATATTCTGAACATGTCACCCATTAAGTGAGGAGATCGAGAGCAGAAAACCATCCTGTCAACAGGCTGGAATCAACTCCTGTAGTGCCATAGAAAAAAGGCGATGGAAGGAGATAAATATTTAGACCATAATAATCGTTAAGAGCTAAAAAATAAATGCAAAATACGATGGAAATATAAATCAAACTTTACAGATACCCTGTACTCCCTTTTTTATGAAACATCAGCCTTTATGTGTATCATTTGAGATGAAATTGCGTTGTTTAATTGTATTGTGAGGCTTATAACATATTATTATTGTTGGGTTAAAAAAGTACTGATTATTCCCATCGGCCACCTCCCTTTCCCCTGCCTCCAACCCTTGTCTACTCTATATAAACGCATGTAATTTACTTCATTTTTGTAGGAGAGGTACCAAATCAGATTTTTTTACGCGATCAAAGCTATTTACGGCGTTTTTTTTAAAAAACGAGTTATGGCGTATTATTTTTATAAAATTCTAATAATGTGACCATTTGGAAAGAAACAGGATCGAACTTTCAGAAAAAAATATTTTTTTATTTTGTAGAGTAGATGCCCGAAATTTTAAAGTCAGAACAATTTAAAAAAACAACATATTTAGACTTGTATAAAATACTGCTAAACACCAAATTTCATCGAAATCGGTTAGACCACAGATCGAGTGCCGGATACACAGACATGTTTTTAGTATATCACCAACAATTTGTAAATATCCACAATGAACGTATTAAACAAAATACTTTGGATGTTTCATCATATGTTTTCATCATATATAAATGTACCTTAGTAATTAGAAACTTAGAAGCAAGTTATTACCAACATGCCGATGTTAATGACGTCATTGAATCCATTACCGCCCCCCCCTTCTCCTCACCCACTATAAACTATCAAACACCGTCAATTTGCTAAGCCTAATCGATTCACAGGTCGGTTGATTGAAAGGATCTCGTCGCTTTGTTATCGATATCATTGTTCAAGTAATGAGCCAAGATTTTAGCCGAAATTTAGACAAAATCATGTTTCTGGTATCGACTAAATATGTGTCATTATATTTTTTATTTTTAAACTATTTAAGCATACACAAAACAATAAAGTATACTCATTATTATTATATAATGTATAATCTTTTTTTTTAAATAATTATGCGGAAATCTGAAAAAATATTGTAAATAGGGTCACCAAAATATTTATTTATAAACGTAGCTGATACAGACGATAATGATGGTTTCACGTATAAACAACGTAATTATGCATATAAATTAAAGCTCGTACTCGATTTCGCGAGGACATTATTATTGATTTTACCAATATATATGTCAAAATAATATCCTTTTCCACATATTTTGACTTATATTTCGATATTACTAATACATGCCTAATTACTATCAAATTAGTTAAACTTTACCGAAAGAATTCATTCAAATATCTTTCTCACCATTACACTTGGCCTTATCTTTATTGTTTTTGACAGAAATATATTCAATACGACGTGAAACGTCTTGTATTTACATAAAATATTTCCCAATAAAATATTAACGTTAATATTTAAAAAATAAGATAAATTAAAGAAAATATTTAAACACACACCTGTAACATGCACTTATGAAACTAATTTTTACGGAATAAATAGAATCCAATGTGAATTCAAAATTTCACGCAATTTGCACAAAGCGTTATGACCATATTTAAATGTAAAATGTAATATCTTAATATGTGACAATAACCGTTCGTTTGCCTCTAATTCTAACCGTCCGAGCATCGAGAACTTCATAGGATAACCACAAACACAAGGGACATTTTCACTGGTTTTAAATTTAGCGACTTTTAAAGAAGATAGCGATTTTTAAGGAATAAAATACTTTTGCATCTAATTTATGCTTACGGCTTATAATACTATAGCTGAAAGTAAATATTTCGAAATGCGTTGTTATATCTTAAAGTTTTTTTATTCATGTTTAATACATGCCTTCTTTGGTTTTAAATTATTAAACCATTAACTCTTATTGTCACGAACAGGTTACCTGTAATGTACCGATAAATGTATGCAAATAAATAAATACTGTGTTCAGATAAAATTTAATTTTTTCACTAACAGGTTATGAAATATTTTATAACAAACGTAGGGTAAGCTAAAATTAAATGAAATTTATACAAACCCGGTAAGATTAAAACCAGAGTTTAAACGACCGATGGAGTTTAAGCTTCGGTTTACTAGTAACTTATGAAATAAATGACGGTTTAACTTCGTTTAAAGTTTCAATTCCAAATTATTTTTACTGGCAAGGCTGAGCGGTTTATTCTTCTCTTATTTCAGCTATTCACGTCAGTATCATTACATAAAACCGTCATTCAAAAGTAATATTATTCCAGTAGTTGTTTAGAAAATACTTCATAAATATTAATAACGATGCATTATTAGTTAATTGAAACGAAATAGAAAAAGCGAATTGCGATTCTGATGAAAAAATTGTATTATTGTTGAATGGTCTTAATAATAGTTTACAACGTCCGTACGTCGCAGAGCGTGGATCATGTAATCACTTTAAGTTTTGAAATTATGAAGCTCAACTGCTTTATAATTTCCCTCTCCCTTTTAATAAGATTGTACACTCACTTTTGTATAATTGTTCACAGTTGTAATAATTTTAACACCTATTCACTGTATTCCAATAAAATAAAGCATTTAGTTACTGAATATTTTCAATCTTGTATTTTAAAAATAAGGTTATCTAAGTTTGAATAAACGGTGACTATTAAAACAGTGAAATTACTTTTTTGACATGATAGACAGATTAATTGTAAACTAATATGTGTTGATAGTTGTTTTAAACTGTAATTCATCTTAATATCTTAAATCAGGCAAATCTGATATGGAGTAATTCGGCATTCTAGTCCTACTAAATTGATTTCTTATCATTGTAACAAAAACTATATGGTTGAAAAGACCTAGCATGAATTGACATAAAAATTTCGTCTATCACACTTTTTACATCTTCAATTTTTTTTTCTGCACCAATAAGATGATGACATGAATTACATAAAATTATGACAAAAATCTTGTGTTGAATAAATAAATATGAGTATAAAATCAAAGTATAAACTGCATCCACGACAAGTGGTCATAAATCAAGCGACGGTCGGGTACTTAAACTTTTTAATTAGGTCTTATTACGATGATTGGTATGAAGCCCATTGTTTGCTGCACTCAATTACAGTAAGTAAAGATACGTACACACTCGAAATTGATTGAAGCATTTATTTCTCAATTTATTCTATTCTTTTGGCCTCACTGAAATGCAGTCAGCAGTAAAGAGAATAATATTGCGATAGGTTCAAACTTTTTTTCTCTTATATATAATTCTTCTTTCACATTACCTCAATCTAGCACTGGTGCTTCTTGTGATTCTTTTCGATTTTAGGTGTCAGGATGAATTTTCTTCTTACCTTTATGGGACAGACTCTTCGCAAGTTTATCTTTTAAATATTTAGGTATATATAATTTGATTTCTATATTTTTTTAAAGGAATAAATTTGTTATGGCACTTATCGTACCGTATTACTGCTAACAATATATAAGTTTTAATAGCTATATTTCAGAAAAATGTGAATCCTACATTATATATGCATTGTGTATGTATATGAACCTAAAAATTCCACACCTCTATTTATTTATTATCTATTTACAGATTTAATGCTTAATTTTGCTTTCGTAATTTCCTCGTACATCACAGATATTTTAAGTTACAAATAATTAAATGTTACATTCTTCGCTACCGGATTTCACGCATATATTTCAATTTTATACTTATATTTCAGCTTTTTTTCACGCTGCTGTCAAAATGTGTTTGAACAAAGTTAATTTTTTACAAAAACAAACAATTTGGGCAAATAAAATATAAATATTTCTTTTTAACACCTCTTTGAGAAATTTGAGATTTGACTTGATTTTTATTTATTTCAACTAATAAACAGAATTCTTCCACTTGAGGTGATATTTCAATTTCAATTAAAATTATCTTTTATTACACAATTTGAGCGAATTCATACAAATATTTTCCTCCCTATTGCACTTGGCCTTGTTTTTATCATCTTTTATGGAAATGTATTTAATACAAAATGAAACGTTTCGTATTTTACATAAAATATTACTTAATAACTCTTAACGTTAATGTTTAAAAAAATAAGATAAATTAAAGCAAATATTTAAATACACATCTATAACATGCACATATGAAACTAATTTTTAACGCGTAAACAGAATCCAATGTAAATTCAAAACGCGCAGACTACACAAAGCCTTACGACCATGCACAACTGTAAAATATAACATGTTAATATATGACAATAACCGTCCGGTCCGCCCTTAATTACAACCGTCCGAGCAGCGACAACTTCATAACACAGTAACAAACACAGGGCGCATTTTCACCAGTTTCAAATTTAAAAAGCTTTTTATGGCGCCCTTAAAACACCCTAAAGAGTTAATTGAAGCTTTATTTGGGGGATACAATGAGTAAAACAAATTTTAGTAGGTCCTATAATTACGTTGCATTCAGTAAACTATTATATATTTCGGTATTTTTATTACTAATAATTTAGTAAAGTTAGAAACATATAATGTATAATTACGTGAGGCAATTAAAAGGAAATGATTTATACGAGTAATAAAATATTGAAACATAAATGTAAGTTATTAAACTAAAGATTTTTTCTAGAAAAATTAGTTTGAGGATCTTTAAATAAACAAGAATAAAGTGAACATTTCTGAAAATTATGTCATCATACTAAATGGACTTTAATGGAGATTTTAAAGGGATTTTCAACACTTTATAGCTTTCAGTCGCAGACGCAAAATGTAAATGATATCATGATACCTCGTCGATATGACATTGAGAATCTAGGAAGTAACGTGTATTTTTTTGTTTCTTTGCACTAACATCATGTAAAAAACTACTAAATAAATTTAAATATCTTCCTGTCATTGTTAAATTTTACAATTCTAAATGCCCATCATTTAATTACAATTCTAAATGCCCATCATTTAATTACAATTCTAAATGCCCATCATTTAATTACAATTCTAAATGCCCATCATTTAATATTGAATATATTTGGCTTTAATTTTGTAGAAATTCATTATTCACAATTAAATGAAACTACGTGATGTAGTATTATTTCTACTTTCTTTAATTTCTTTAACCACGACCTAGGTTTCGTTGCATTACAACATCTTCAGGTGGGATATTAGCAAAGATCTAGCAGGTGGGATATTAGCAATCTTTGCTAATATCCCACCTGAAGATGTTGTAATACCACGAAACCTAGGTCGTGGTTAAAGAAATTAAAGAAAGTAGAAATAATACTACATCACGTAGTTTCATTTAATTGTGCCCATCATTTATTTAATAACAAAATAGGAAATAATAAAAATGATGATCACTTCCGATCACATGTTGGTAAATTTGGTCCAGGTATCAGAAACAATCGTAGTAAAAACTGTGCGTATGAAAACGCCTCTGTAACAACAATACCTGTCTTCAATACCTCCCTATGCAGCTATAATCTTAGATTTCTGCAGGAGAACATTATTGGAATCAAATCGACTATATCCTAGTTAGCATTCGCTGAAGATATTTTTTCCGGAATATTTAAATCTTTCCCAAAACCGAATGTGGCTCTGATTACAATTTATTAGTCCCTAAATTCACCCATCCCTTGTTAATATCAAAGAAAATATGAAGAAATTGTTTTTATATAAAGATCTGAAATTTGGTATAGTGATAAGGCACATTGGTAAGTAAAGAAATCGAACATTTTTTTTAAATTTCACGTATCGCATAACATATAAGTTTTTCCTAATTCTATGTAAGTTAATTTTATATATATATATATATATATATATATATATATATATATATATATATATTTACATTCTTTTCTTCAGAAAGCGCTTGACCCAAACACTTAAAATTTGACACAATATTAAGCATATTAATCCGCATCTATGTCAAAGTAAACAGTCCAAAATATTTTTGTACAGAAATTTTAGAGTCCGCCAGTGATTAAACATATATTTTTTTTAAATAAATTAGCTTTACTAAAAGTTTACCAAAACTTTAACCGAAAATATTATAGCAATGATTCTTAATCGCATAGTATTTGAGAAATTCAAAATATTGTTACGTCTTTCAAAGATATACTAGACAATGCGTTTACATAGTGAAATATTGAATATATTTGGCGTCAATTTTGTAGAAATTCATTATTCACAATTAAATGAAACTACGTGATGTAGTATTTTTCACGAGATTTTTCAAAGAATTAATTCTTTACTAACATCCTGCCTTAAGATGTTGTAATACAACGAAACCTAGGTCGTGGTATAGAACTTAAAGAAAGTAGAAATAATACTACGTCACGTAGTTTCATTTAATTGTGAATATGGAAATATAGTATTAATAACAGTAAATAGTTTTATATAAATATTTTTCAACAAGTACTGAATCCTTGTAGTGCTAATTTTACTCGTACTTGATATGTTTTTTTACGATTAATTATCGATTAAGAAAAATCATATTCCAAAATGTATTTTTTAGTTTCAATACGTACAAATATTAAGTGTCAAAGTAATTTCTAAAGACTATCATCAAAGCACGTTTTTATTTTTACAAATTTCTGTATTTACTTATTTTCCGACACAAGCATGAACGCAGTGTAGATTAAAACTATTTGTTACAAGAAAAATAAATGTTAATGAAAATCAAGCTTAAAAATCAAATTTTACAGCAAATTATGATCAAGTTTCAAAAAGTCATATCCAAGTACTGAAATTTCATATTCAATTATGTCTTTTCATATTATTAAAAAGTGTTTTCATATCATATTATTACAAAGTCTTGTAAGGAAAGAAATGAAACCATTAAACGTAATTATAACGCAAAAACACCTAAAAGTGTTTACAATGTTTTTTTTTTACTGATGTTGAAAACTAAACATCATGGTACGAAAGTTATTTATTTGAAGCACGTTGATAATTAATTGGCGAAAAGAGAACAGTACACAATGTTTATAGGGTACGATATAATATTAACAGAAAGTTATTAATAAAAACTAAAAATAACACTATAAAAGATAATAAACAACAGTGGAAATTTTACTGTTAAAACAATATCTCTCACAAAATTTTCATTTTAAGATAAAGGATGACGTCTATAAATAACAAAAAAACTTACGCCCACTTTTATCTGAAGATTGCTTATTTCGTTTGAGTTATCAGCTTCAATAAAGTTAACAGGGATGAATTATATTTTAATAACAGCTCTCAAAATAAGCAAAGGTAATTTTTGGGCATAAGAACAAATTTTTGTTAAACTTTATTAATTTTTCTATCTCCAATATCCTACAATATTATTCACAATTACTTCAAAGACTTATTCAAGGTTGCCGACATATTTTTCATTCAACGAATCATGTGTCCTTTAATTTATAAAATACAATTATTATCAAATGGTATGTACATAAAAATTGTATTTTTAATTCATTCCAAAAATATTGCGAGAGTATTATGTTAGCATCCAGTATGAGTTCATGAAAATCAAAATAGCAGGAGGGTATTTTAGGGCAAAATGAAAGGAGAGTTGAACGAAAAGAAAAATAGGGAATCCGACTATCTTCGGACTTATTTTATTCCCTAGTACTTAGTCGTACGTACGTAACGACACAATTCAGGATTCGGAAAAATCGGCCGTTTAAAAGAAAACATAAAATTAAAACCTATGTTCTCTAAACATTAATGAAAATCTTATTGGGATCAAACCATAGTTATGTTATTTTACAAATCTACGTATTAAATTTTGTTTAGACAATTATTTTGGTGAAACATTGTAATCTGTACTTGGTATTTTCTCGGGTCTTATTATTATATTAAATTCATTTTTAATTTAAAAATCTGATACGGTGTTAAATTAGGTAACAATTCAAAAAATACATGATTCATGTAACCACACATACGTGTAAAAAACGTGAATTTTCTTGTTTCTAACTTTTTATCAAACTTTATTTTGTCACTTTAACACGAGTGTACCTGTATGATCCCTATAATTTTTGTATCGGACAATTTCGTTTGGTGAATTTTCCGCCAAACCGCACGTTTTCTTTATTTATTTCGGCAGTTTTTCCTTCAACTCATATTTCTTGAATATTGTTACTTCACGCAATACGTGACGACTTTCTACACATATTCTGCTGACTTCTCACTTACATCACATTTATTATGTTGGCATCCCACTTTCGTTTCCAAAATAGTAAAAAAAAAACCTGCTGTTTTTATCTCTACCAATATTTTCAAGGTGTTAAAAAGAAGCGATATTCTACGTGAATATCACTGAATTAATGCAAAGACTTAATTTAATTCGTTTCATTCGCTTTAAAATAAAATCAACTAAAATCTGAAACTTAGTCAAAAGGATAATTTTTATTCATATAATTTTATGTCTCAATAATCATCATCATATCATCATCATCATCATCATATATATTAATACGCTAAGGTTAAGATGTTACACTCCCTTTTTAGAAAAAACCTCACAACTAATCCACATAAATTATATATCATTTTATAGATAATTGCTTGCTCTACCGGCATCCACATCTAAAAAATTTATTATTGCTATTGTTTTTGCAAATTAATTAATTATTAAAATTATATACACAAAACAGCAATGCTGCCATCTAACGGCTCAACGTCAATATGATTGACGGTCGGTAAAATTTTTGTTTAATTTCAAATCCACTCACGTATAAATAAAGTGGCGCTTTAGCTCAATGCTTTTGATACTTGCGCCTCTATATGTCAATTTTAGTAAAATATTTGTTTGATCTGTCATCTGAGCTTCATAATGGAATAAATAATGCGAAGACTTCGCACGGGTCACGCTAGTTACTAATAATATATCTAGACAAAGGTAACACAAGAAGACTGAGTGTACCATTTTCAACAACATATTAATGGTAACAAAGTTATCGATACTTTTAGAGCGCATTTTTTTTATTCTTCGATATTTCCTCCTGATTTTGAAATGGAGCATAAATCATAGTATGGCTGATAGCAGATTTTACGCTTTCACTCAATTATTTCATTAATGTTGAAGATAAATTTACAAAGAATGTTTTTTCGAAGTTCTTGCTTTTGATTTGCAGTTTTTCATTACATCCATGTAAAATTACTTGTATCAAAATCCTATTGATAAAATAATAATACGTATTGATTTCCAAGTCCTAGTGTTGAAGTATATAACATACGCCCCTGAGAAACGAATACATTTTAAAAAAATGCATTTATATGGAAAATAAATGACTTTTTAAATTGTTTATATCTACGTTGTTCATCGTCCTAAGTTATCCAAAGTTATTTTTAGTGTTTAGTACAAAAAAGAAAGTAACCCCATAATATTAAAAAATCGTAAGAGTCTATTGGTCCGAAATAATCAAAGCATTTAAAATTTTATTTGATGTAAAGGTAATATTTAATTCACCATAGGCATAACCTTTTTTTTATAAAAATAAAGTTTGCTTCAAACACTTAAACTAATGAAAAAATATCGATAACTCTCTCGATTATCTCTTAAAAGATGATGATGACAAAATGATTGTTATTACCCTTTCCTAGATAGACTCTCCACCAAAATAAATAGAAAACATATTAAACAATAGTACAGACATAAGCAATCGTTGTTGATGTACCAGTTCACCTTAAAAATGATATATTTTTCTGAGCAACGCAAGGTGATGAGTTTAGTAAGCAAATACACAAGTAAATAAAATAGAAAAACATCAAACAATAATACAGACACAAAGCAATCTTTGTTGTTGTACCAGTCCACCTTAAAAATGATATATTTTTCTGAGTAACGCAAGTTGATGAGTTTAGTAAGCAAATACACAAGTAAATAAAATAGAAAAACATCAAACAATAATACAGACACAAAGTAATCCTTGTTGTTGTACCAGTTCAACTTAAAAATGATATATTTTTCTGAGTAACGCAAGTTGATGAGTTTAGTAAGCAAATACACAAGTAAATAAAATAGAAAAACATCAAACATTAATACAGATACAAAGCAATCCTTGTTGTTGTACCTTAAAAATGATATATTTTTCAGAGCCACGCAAGGTGATCAGCTTAGTAAGCAAATACAATACAGCATCCGTTGTGCATATAATTTTTCCTGCTTGCCTTCCATGCCGCGACAATTCGTATTGAATATATCCAAGAGAAGCCCAATCCACACGCACGAGCCTCGTACTCCTTCTTTACGTAATACCTTCCACGGCCTCGCGCAGGCCTCGCGTCAGCCACTTTTGCGTAAAAGCTACGTTAATACGAGAAACATATCCGCGTCAAAGCCACGAAACATCTCACAAAACAACGACACGCACCGCCCGAGAAGATGTGCAGATCCCGCGGCGCGTTTCGCCTCATTAATTTGCTAATCAAAGGCATTCTGCTGTGCGTCTCTCGGGCTTAATTTGATTTGATAAGTTTCGTCGTCGAGTAAATGAAATGTAGCGCCGTCTAGTTGACTTACGTCTGCCTGTTGGCGGGAGTTATTACAGATGCTGAAGTCGCTTTTGGCACAGTATTATACACCCACCGAAGCGACGGTATATCCCCTGTGTCCTTTATCGTGACGTGACACATTCAGCAAATTGTGTTGCGGATCAACACTTTGTATTCGCAATATGAGATATTTCAGGATTACAAAAACAATCTATCAAGTGGGAGTCGAAATCACACGACGAGGGTTTCGTAAATATTTAGGTACTTTTAAAGGTTTATCGGTACATATTATTTCTATTAAATTATTCACAAATATTAATTTTTCACAATGTAAATATATTGCCTAGCATATCTTTTACAGGCGCATATTTAAAAAAAATTACAATTCCTAATATAACTATAAATAATTGATTTTTGAATTTTCCCCTTTACTTGTGCTATAAGACCTCCATTTACGCTGGTTTTCAAGATTGTATGTCAACCGGAAGTACCCTATAGGTTTTGATGTGAAAATATGTTTTAAAGGGCCATAGCTTTCTGTTGCGCGAACAAAGAAACTTGAAATTTACAGCAATGTAAGACTATAGGCCTCGATATACGATATTAATATAAATTTTATATTTTACGCTGTTTGTGAGAAAAAGGGCTTGAGCAGACAAACGGAAGGACAGGGGGATAACCAAATGTTCCTTTAAGGGTTCAGTTTTATTTAATTTTGACGGACGAAACCCTAAAAATTGATCGACGTCGCTTAAATTTTGAATTAGTTTTATGCGATCAGTCGAGCGTTTTGGCGTAGCGTTAATTTTACTCAATAGAAGAATTAAAAAAAATTAGGACTCTTTGAGATTTTGAAATAAAACTGTCTTTATATGATGTAATATTGCCTTGTCTTTATATGATGTAATATTGACATTGCATATACACGTTACGTCAACACTATTTCTTAATTCAAATTTATTACCCAACGCATCTATATGGGTACGGTGAAATATAAATGTGGTATTTAAAGAAACCCTGAACGTAAATACACGGCGATCACTGCACATGTTTGAGCGAAAGGTCCTCAGAGCTATCTTTAGCCCACTGCAAGAAGAGGGTAGATGGAGGAGCAGATATAATTTTGAACTGTATAAACTTTACGGACAACCACAAATTACCACAATTACCCGACATTTAATTATATAAAAATTTTTATTTACGTTCAAAATTTTAAATTAATAAATTATTTTGCAAAACACGTAATAAATTTTCTAAGCGCACGAGAGTGAGCTAGGCGTGGAAACAGGTGAGTGAGTGACTCAAACGAATCAGTTGTACACTGATTCACTAAGCTAAGTTACTCACTTGAAATTTTATTAATTCACTTAACTCTTCCATTCAAAAACATTTCGACTAACAAAATAATGAGTGGATGGTTGCATCTTGCGTTGTGTTGACTCAATGACTCGCTCGGTATTAGCCTTACCGAAATGATGCTTCACTGTTTGGTACGCATTCATTTTCCGTATTAGGTTCATCCCTTTCCAACTCATAAAATCACGCAGAGAGTAAAAAGTAATTCAATAATACTGAAAGCATAATGTTACTACCCAAATATACGTGTGCATTTAGTTGACGGTCCTAACCCTGTAAAGTTTAAAAGTATAAAAATATATAAAAGGTAACGTAAAGTATAAAAATAAATAAAAGGTAACGTAACAGCTATTTGATTTAGAATAAAATTAATTGCAATGTATCTCAACCGACACAGATCTACTCACATCTTCACAAACTTGACATCGACTAACCACATCTTAGCAAATTCTTGCAAAGCCTGTCACGTAAATATATAAATATATTAACTAGTATAATTTTCACACACATAATAAATATACATCTCAAAACACAAAGTTACTTTTGCTGTTGATTAAGTTATCTGTACGAAGTATTTATAAACTTTTTACAGACTTAACTACGTGTCATAATTTGGTTGATCATTACCCATAAACTAATAAAGTCAACTTAGCTGTGAAAATATACTTTTTTAATTTCGTTATGTAAACTACTATTTTGAATACTTTTAGGTATTCAAAAATATCGGTTTAGCTGGTAATTGTTGAGATACAATGAAACTAATAAAACAAATTCGAACCAATTTGACTCCTCTATATATCTAAGTACTGAAATCTACATTTGATATTAATAGAGGTGCAAATTTATTTTTAGGAACCTGGAATTATAAAATATCTAAGCAGAAAAAATCAAATTCAAACCTCAGTATTGCAAACATGTCTTCCAATGAAAACGTCTGGAGTTTTATGTGGGTTAATATGCTTCATAAAATTTTAAGTTTCTATGCCATACGGTGTCTGATTATTAACAGGCAAAGGGGCTAAAGTACAAAGGACATTTTAAAATGGTTTCGTTACAAGATATCGATGTGAGTGACCATACAATTTTCTCTAATCACATCATTTTTGTAACCAGGTCTACATTAATAATCATAATATCCTGGTACCAGGATAGAGTTTCTGGTCTATATTGTAATATTTTGTATTTCAATAAATATTAAGACTACCTTTAACTACAACAGTTTGTAAGTAATAAGTACTGAAAACATAAGTTTTGGCTAACACGATCCTCTATATTATCACTTTAAAATAATTTATAATTAAATAAATCTTGTACTCATATGATCAAATATATATATATATATATATATATATATATATATATATATATATATATATACATATATATATATACATATATATATATATATATATATATATATACATATATATATATATATATATATATATATATATATATTACATACATTGTTATATATAAACACCTAAGTTAAACAAGCAAAACACAAAAACTTAAACAACGTCCCGGAAAATAACATCTCAACCGAAAAGCTCGAAACGAAAATCAATATATCCAACAAAGAAAACAGCGACACTGACAAACCGCACTCCTTAAGAATGCACGAAGTACCACTCATAAT
The DNA here is from genome assembly GCA_039881145.1 of Druceiella hillmani. Lineage (NCBI taxonomy): Eukaryota > Metazoa > Arthropoda > Insecta > Lepidoptera > Hepialidae > Druceiella > Druceiella hillmani. The sequence goes on along the minus strand of JAYKKI010000023.1, from coordinate 2,252,658 downwards.
AAACACACGTCTAACGCATCATTTACAAACCCTTACCAGCAGGTAGACCATAAACCGGCCACACAACGGAGGGAACGGAAATAAAACGGGAATAACCCGCCTGTGACAGATTGATGGTCCGCCAAGCCGGACGCCCCGCGCGGCCTGAATACAGCCTCAAGATGGATGGACGCCTCCGCTTTGTGCGGGCGAAGACGCCCGATGTGTTATTGGAAATATCTCGGCGTAACGGCCTCAATACATTTCGTTTTATCGGTCGGCAGGTGTCTTGAGTATTGGCGAAATGAAAAACAAAAATTTACGAATATAACCCGAGAAATGAGAACCTCGGATGGGTCTCGCCCAGACATTAGGCGTGATTTATCGAGATAGACGTTCCGAGTTCATGCCGATTCGTGTTAGTTTGGACGTTTGGCTGGCTATCGGCGCGTTAATGGGAAACATGACCAGAATTTTCCTCATAACTAAAACAAGGGTAAAGGAATCAAATGTATCCGGAAAAATGAATAGTAAATTATTGATTTTTATCTCGACTTCAACTGACATATAAATAGACAAATAAATCTACAAGTTAAAAAATCTACTATTCAATGTTCAAATTTTTTTTCAAATATTACCCTGTGTCGTCACCATTCTCAATACGTACGATCCATACCTGTTCAGGTGACAGTACTGACTGATCTATACTTTCTAACTTCGCTTGTCAAGACTTCAGGTGATACTAAGACAAACAAGTAAGAATAAACTTAATAAGTAATAGTTTAACTGCACTACGAGGTTTTGCGTACACACTTAAACGCATATAAATATTTAAGCGAATATAGTATTAATATTAAACTATTTACAAATATTAATATAATTTCTCACCAAGTAGATATATAAATATATTGTCTAGTATTTATATCTTTCAAAGACATAATATATGATACTAGCGTGACCCGTGCGAAGTCTTCACATTATTTATTCCATTATGAAGCTCAGATGACAAATCAAACAAATATTTTACTAAAATTGACATATAGAGGCGCAAGTATCAAAAGCATTGAGCTAAAGCGCCACTTTATTTATACGTGAGTGGATTTGAAATTAAACAAAAATTTTACCGACCGTCAATCATATTGACGTTGAGCCGTTAGATGGCAGCATTGCTGTTTTGTGTATATAGTTTTAATAATTAATTAATTTGCAAAAACGATAGCAATAATAAATTTTTTAGTTGTGGATGCCGGTAGAGCAAGCAATTATCTATAAAATGATATATAATTTATGTGGATTAGTTGTGAGGTTTTTTTCTAAAAAAGGAGTGTAACATCTTAACCTTAGCGTATTAATATACATGATGATGATGATGATGATGATGATTGATAATTGATGCTATTCTATGAGGTTATAGAATGCAAAGTATTCAGGTGTATATTTATGGAATGTCAAGAATATCTAATGGTTGGAACAAGGTTATATAACCAAATAATTATAATATTGAAAAAAGGAGGAAAATCCGCTCAAATCCCACTTCCGCTATTATCTTGTGTAATATTTAAATGCTGTTGGAAGTTTCTACGAGATAATCTCTTCAGATTGCCCACCTGAAGTAGTTGTCACACAACGAAACCTAGATCATTGTTAAAAATTTAAATGAAGCAGAGATAATACTACATCACGTAGTTTCATTTATCGTTAATAAAAATTAAGTGATAATGGATTTCAACAAACTTAACGTGAAATATATACAATATAATAAATATACATATTAAATTGTAAGTTATATTTGGAGTAGGTTTAAATCAGTGATATGGAATTTCTATAAACTTTTTAGAAAATCCATGTCATAAAATTGGTTAAGTATTACTAATAAACTAGTAAAACTTACTTATCTCTGCAAATATTCCGTTTAATTTCATTTTACATACTACTATTGTGAATACTTTCCTAATATTCAAAAATAGTGACTTAGCTGATAGGGATTGAGAACAAGTAACTCTAGCAAAAATGAAAGTTTTAAATTTCTATTCAACGATAACCTACATTATATCATGGGGTATGCAAATAAAAAAAATACACACTCACTTTACAATCAAGGAAGTTACTCTTAAAAAAAACTGTTTTTAAAGATTTAATTAATAATTTTGTAGGCGTTATAAATATGTATAAACATGCCTAATATCAACTTTATTGCACTAATAGTCTCCGAGTAAATTGGTTGTGATGAACAGAAGAACATGACAAATGGAAAAATTGAAATATGAATATCGATATAACATAGATTTATTTAAAAAATCGACATATAGATTTCATTTCTAATTATTAGTGTAAAATTTGTAAATACCATTAAAAGGTGGCGTTAGCTGTAAATTTATTTAACGACTGTTGTACACTACACAAAAAAGTCGATCGACCGGTGGAAATTGAATTCACGTCTTCTAGCTACGGTACCAACCATTACAAAAAGGCCAATTATACCGACCTGTACAAACTATTATTATGGTGTTAATCTTCGGTTGTGATGAATAGGATAACACGGCGAAAGTGTTCCTAATTTGGCTACGGAACCTTAAAAATGAGTCTTAATGAAAATGCAAGATCTTAATGAAAATGCATACGTAAAGATTAAGGAATCCGAGATGGGTATATTCGGAAGTAGCAAGTCAGTAGATAAAAGGTGAAAGTCTAAAATAAATGTGTCTTACCTTGTTTAACCAAGAGGCATCCTCAAAATGAGGAAATTTTATTTAAGTGACGCTGTTATTTTAAAAAATGAGAAGTACTATTGAACATACAATTTTGATTAAACACCATTTTCAGCTAAAACTTCACTCGTAGCAGTTATAAAAGACCCTAATATCTTTCTTTTCGTTATTCATCTAACTCCATCAAATCCCAAGCCGACCTAAACTTCACCGCTCCGACCGCCTCTTTCCCCAAAATAATGCCTAATCTGAAAGCTCGCATCCGACATAAAACAACTCGGGCCGAACAAACACTCGTAATGGGGCCTGCGGTCGGCGCTGGGGCCTCAAAAATCGGCCGCAATCGGCCCATTACAGCCGTTTAGCGGCACGCACGGCGGTCGCGTGCGCCGTCGCTGTTTACACGCCGCCGGTGCGCCGGTATCTACTGTGCGTCGAGGTCCGCCGCGAAAAGGGGCTATCTCGAAACACATTATCGCAAGTTTCCATTATTTATTAGAGCGAACGTGAACATTTTACTAGGATCTTAGTAGTCGTAACACGTTCTTTGCGTTTATCTTTACCTAACCATTCTGAGGTTGCATTTTCTTATTCGTGAAAGCTTTCCATCTTTATTTATCTTTATATCAACGTACATACTACATACTCCGCCTAGGTAAAATGAAGGATAATTAAATAGAAAGTTTAGAGAGAGTATGTCAATAAACAAAAAAATATGTCAATACGTTTATTCTCGCGACGCGACTGCAAATGCAAGAGGTTTATTGCAAATGCGAGGGGTTAAGTTTAACGACCATTGCTTGTGCATAATGCTTCTTAATAAATTTGACGGGATGTTGGATTGTTCTAAGTCACAACGTTGCAAAACGGATTCTAGATAGAGAATAAGCGCGTCCAATTTATCTAATAAACAAAAAATTATGTCAATACTTTTATTCTCCCGACGCGACTACAAATGCAAGAGGGTGTTTATTAAGTTTAATGGCCACTGCTTGCGCATAATGCTTCTTAAACAATTTGACGGGATGTTGCATTGGTCGAAGTAACAACGTTGCAGGACGGATTCTAGATAGAGAATAAGCGCGTCCAATTTATCTAATAAACAAAAAATTATGTCAATACTTTTATTCTTCCGACGCGACTGCAAATGCAAGAGGGTGTTTATTAAGTTTAAGGGAAACTGCTTGCGCATAATGCTTCTTAAAAAATTTGACGGGAAGTTGGATTGGTCGAAGTAACAACGTTGCAAGACGGATTCTAGATAGAGAATATCCACGTCCAATTTATCTAATAAACAAAAAATCGACATATAATTCAAATGGCTGAACAAGTTTCATTGAATGCTGAATGCAAAGATTACTTACGATCTGACAATTAACTTTTTTTCTATTTATTGACCTCAGTGACGTTTCACGCAACGTTTTATAGTTATGCAACGACAGCGTGCGTTTCTAAATGAAACAAAAAATTATCTTTATGGCTTTCTATAATAGTTACCAGCGAATTAAAGGAATTTAATCGAAAAAACTACTTGATGAAAAAGAGAAGGAGGGAGAGGGATAGAGAGTGTGGAAGAAATTGAGGGACGAAGGGTGAAAGTGCGGAGGAGAGTGAGGCAACAAATGTGGGAGGGAGGAAAGAATTTAGGGAGTGGGGAAGTAAAGTTAATAACTTTTTAAGAATGATGTGAGAGGAGAGATAGAAAGTGAATGAGACAACTGCTGCTTACTATTCTTATTTACTCGAAGAATTTTAGCACACAATACATTACATTCTTTCTAAAGTTATAAATTTGTACTTTAAAATATTCCGCATCTTATCTGTACGAAATATAACATAAAGTTTACCCGTTTTATGGCTTTCACAAACATAGTACAAGTTCGAAGAGAGACTAACACAATTTTTCGGTATTATGCCCCGGTGTGATTCGACGAATAATACCACGTAGGCACTCTTTCAATGTAAAGAGAACGATTCATAATCACAACGTATAATAAAAATTAAAAACTACATTTCCTTTGATACCTTCGGCTCCTGTAAAATCTCCTTTAATACTTTCAGTTCATGTAAAAGTAACAACAGTTGGCAAGTGAGTTTCAAAATAGTATTAAATTAAATCGATACTTGGATATCGTGAATAACTTACTTTATGGAAGTGCTTCGTACTTTTCATAATCTGAAAGACTATCCATAAAATATCGTCATCCGGCACGTAATCGAACACAAACCTCCAGTTTAATGACTAACTTATTTTAACAAACACTTAAACAAGGCGAATTAGTTAGAAAAAATATGGAATAAACTCAACTGGCCGATAGTCGGAATTCATCCGATTATCGCGCAATCGAGTATTGGGCAATTAAGGGTCATGTAATATTCAAGATGTTTTTGTTTAAAAATTCACATAATATTCATAAAGTATCTAGATTGCGCTTGCAATTGTTATTATTCAATATTTCTTACTATATTACAACTGCCTAACTAGCTTTAACGCGTTTCCTTAGGCATAAATCAGACGAAGGACTTTTGTGTGTGCCGACAACTGCCGACTTTTGCTGGACAAGATCGGTCGCCCATTTTCCATCGACTCAATGCACACGTCGAGAGATGCGCCCTACCAACTAATTGTCTCCCTTGTCCATTAGCGCGTGTTCAGTTGTATGTTCTATCCTTTTCTCCGTGCGAACTAGCGCTTTTTAACTTGTACTTTCGAAATCGGCCATAGTCGCTCAGACTTTGTTATAAAACCGATATCTGTAGAATCCGTGCATTTAAGTATTAAATATTGTCGGCCCGATTATCATCGATTGTCTGCGTTTATGCTTGTTACTTAACCAATAAGATATTTCGTAACATTAGTATACTTTAAAAGAATGTAACACTCGCATGTAAATATTTAGATATATATATATATATATATATATATATATATATATATGTGTGTGTGTGTGTGTGTGTACGAATAGATATATACACATATTACATGCTTTAACATATTTTGTTTCATTTAATGTTTACAGATGAGAAATCTGTACCTGCGACTTGAAGCTGATATAGCTCACATCACGTAAGCTTATTCTACCATATTTTAACGAATTCTGATATCAGCGATTTGGCCCTCAACTTACCCTCATGCAGCTATTTTATAACTTTATACCATATGTATATTAATTTTATCATGTATGTTACACATCAAGTTGTCAGGTTTTAGTCCTGGTTTCATTATAATATATGTTTTACCAGTGGCAAATATGGTACATAATTTAAACACGTAAGTCCCTATTCAATTGGCACGACGACTAACCACAAACAGCCCAGCTTAATATCCAGCGCGCGGCGCACCCATCCACCGGCTGAACACTTCTCCACGCTCTGCGTCTCGAGGTGGTCGCGTCACAGACGAATGCCTCGTCCCTTGGCAGCCACTAATGAAATAACGCACGACTTCAAAACGACGATGATTACTAATACTCGTAACAGGAAATTACAAGTGATTTATGAAGAAATTCTTGCATGAAATTTCTGATTTGGGACAAAAATACTCATGAGTAAATTTAATCGTGCAGCGAAGCTGAATCTCTCAACATTAATCGTCCATTTAAGTAACATTTTGGCTTATTATATTGTAGAAATTAAATCACCACGAACTGACAAAAAAGGCTGTTATATATTTTTCTTCAGACATGAACCGTGACCGTGTTTTCTCAAGAAATCAAATAGTCCAGTCAAAATAAAAACTACACAGCCAAAATTTCGACAGAGTTGAAATTCGAGCCTTAAAATGTTAATTTTAAATGAAATATCAAAAATTTTAGTCAAGGCCAAAGTTAAAAAGAGATTTTCTATGCGTACCTTATTATTTATCCTTATTAACTTGTTATATAATTCTCTTCATATTGGTTAAGTTTAACCGCTAAATTACATGAAATAAGTTTAAGTCCAGTTCCAGTCATCTAATATTAAACGCTTTGCATAATTTCAGCACTTTCTTCTATATATAGCATCAAAAATTACGAAGTTTTTCGGTGTTACTTAATTACCTATCGCAATTTTATTAATTTTTAATCTTACTTAGTTTTATAATTTGCTAAGAGGTGATATTTTAAAAATTAACTTGTCTAACAATTTTCTTATCCTCTATATGTCTCTTTAGAGAAGAATTTAAAGACAACTAAACATACATTTCCAGTCTTAATCTATTTACACGACTAGATCTACGACTAACATGGTCCGTCGATTCTTCCAACTCCATTTTCGCCGCCCTCAATTAGCGCCGCCCGGCTGGCTCCGTGCGAGTAATTACAACGCTCACATATTCGACTCGAGCACGTTAATGCCTAACTGGAGAATTCGCCCTTAGCACTGCCCCCAACAATCCCTCTATTGGGGGCAGTTTCGCACGAACAAAATCGTTACAATTATTACAGTATTATGGGGGTAAAAGAGAAAGCGAGATAATTATTTAGCTACTATTTTGACTAGTAGTAGTTAATGACTGCAAGATTTGTGGTATACGGGAAGACTTTGCATCTAAATATACTTTAGTATTCGGTATTCACATATTTATTCGTCGCATAGCTTAAAGGGTAGATTCTCGATACTGGGATGTGGCATGTTACATGGTATTGTTTCCAATGGAAAACAAACAAAAAAGCCATTACACTCAAACAATAAAGTATTTACAGCCTTAATCGATTCGTATTATTGGTACAAGCAATATTTCAAACATATACGTCCAATAAATCCTTAACAACTTCTTAACTAATTGCGATGAAACAAACTTAAAGTTAATTCAAAGATATTAGTAGAGACACATTCCAAAACTGGTTTACATTTTCCAGTTAACGTAAGAAGTCGTTTCAGAAAGAAAGGCAAATAGATAATGTATCCAATCCGCTCTTTTTAAAGCACTTGAAAAAACTGACACAAAAAAAAATTAATGTGTCGTCAAAATCCTGAGATATTTAAAGTTTTACTATATCAAAAGGAAAGCCATCAGGCACCAGCACTTCCATTTTATTATGTTCTATCTTTTTAACCATTACGACAACTTTATTCAAAGTCATCGTAAATCTTATTCCGAAAGTAATTTAAAATTAACAAAAGAAGTCATTTCAAACAGAAAGATATACAGACAAAGGTATCCCATACACGCTTTTGAAATTACAAGAAAAAATAGACACCTCGGGCTCCGTTGGAATAAAATAAAATATGTAATATATAATAAATAAAACATAAAATGTTATGATGTTTATTATATAACTATAAATATAATACGCCTTCGCACCATTCACGATGAGAACCTTCCTCAATCCTTTTTTCACCAAATTTAGTACATTGATTCCGCCATGTTTATATTTACGTCAACAATACGCACAATCTCCGCGCGTGACCAAACCAACAGTCAAGCGGTGGACCGGGTGAAGCCGCACGGTCTATCAAGCCGACTGCATATGAAATATGTTTCTGACGGTCGGCATGACTGAGAGTCTTCATTTGTGTGGCGTATTGGGCGTTTGTGATTTGTTTTACAGGAAGAGATCGCGCATGTGCCAATAAAGAAGTATGGTAATTCCTCTTTCTTTTTTGGACAACATTACCATATAATGCGAACCCAAATAAACCAACCCGAGTGGATAAAAGATCCAAAACAAATAAAACATGTTTTTAACAGAAAGTAGCTTTCTGTTGTGTACTCGCATTTCAAAATTGCACATTTGACCAATACTATACGATTATCTTTGTCGTATAGTTTCGATTTTATTACTGTGTAATTTAATTGGTATTTACCCTTTACGCTTTAATTATATTATTACCTAAGCTAATACTGTTGGAAGAAATCAAGATCATTAACACAAAGTGGCTAAACCCTCCATTACTCTTATTGCAAAATCGCAAAACAAAACTGATACGGTCATTTTTATCGCATATTACTGTATATTGTAATTGGTCTTTACCCGATTATCCTCCAATTATATCATTATCTAAACTAATACTGTTGGAAGAAATCAAGATGTAAGAGATCAAGACAATCATTGAATAAGTACTTCAATGCAAAATTATTTCAATAAACTTGTATTAATAAATGAAAGAGAACCAATAGAGAAGACATATTTCTTATATATGTGAAAGATATATTCTTCAATATATTTTTACAGTAAAAAATAATATTAAAATATTCCAAAGCTTAGTAAATTTTCACAGTAAATATAATAGTATAATATTGAAAAGCTTAATAAAAATATTTAGTGCAATTAAGCGTCTATTCATTTATATGTATTTATGTACATAGGGAAACTTCGTAGAGCGTGTTTTACTCGTACTTAACAGTAAAACACGTGCATTTAAGTAGAGGGAATCCAAGTGCTGATTTTATTTGATCAACCCATCACATGGATGATCTGCCACGCAGTCTGTTTCCTTCCACCCTTCACCGGATCATCAAACGCTCTATGGAGTCGTTGTTTCGCCTCAAGACATAGCCAAAGAACTTCAAAATTCAAGACTACTAGGGTTGATAGACGCTGCGTGATGCCGAGAAGTATGGAGGTGTTTGTACGAAATTACCAGCATTTTCCTCCAGCACCACATCTATAGGGCATCTATTTTATATATATATATATATATATATATATATATATATATATACATATACACATATATATACACATATATTATATGTTTCATCGAAACAATGCACCGTTTGTTGCTGACATATCAAATATTTTGCAGAAAAAAGGTAAAGCAACAAGTAAAAGCGTATTTACATTATACTGATATGATATGTAAAATGAGATGTAAAATGAGATTGCGAAAAACAGCGACAAAACTAAAATAACTTCTTACCAGATAGATACCTATATTGACAAGGTGAGCCTGTTAATCTGAGAGGTAGGGCGTATATACTGTAGTCCGTATGAAATATTTGTGTGGGACGGATATACATTCTTATGACATTAGGTACTCGTATATATTGCTTGCAAAATACGCATTCCGTCTTTGTTCGTGATGACTCAACTACTATAAGAGGAAAAGAAGCAAAGCGATGACGTACCTACTCCAGCTATTCCGTTCATCTTATAAAAGCCTTCTTAAGAATGAAATAGACGTAATAGGCTAATATTCGTTTCATGTATTACGCTCATATTCGTTAATATTCCATATACTCGTACTTTGTGGTTCCTCCATACCAGGTATTCTCCAGTCGGTCTAAATTGCTTATTGACATTTGTCGAGCATATATTCATTTATACTCTGAAAGTCAGTGACAAAAAGTTTTATAAGAACAGAAATTATATACTATATGTAGAACGTTAACACAGATTTTCTTTTTCAGCAAACTTTTTCCAGTTATTTTCAAAGCTTAGGGTAAAAGTTAATTAATGTTGATAAAAATGTGTTCCGTTTGATTTTTTTTTTGAATTTTTTGTTTAATTTAATTCAAATTAATGAAAGCCCAAAATATGTTCAAATATATGTATGCAATTGAATCAGCATCCGATTTTGTATTTGGTAACCGCAGTTTATAATTAAATAAGCTTTGCTGGTGAATTGCATATCTATGTAATTTCATTTACGAAGAGTTTGTAAATTATAATGTATCAAGAAATTATTTGTAGGTGCAAATATATATATTTAAGGTGCAATTGATTCAAACTTGTCTTGTTTAATTTGAATGCACTATCAAAATGTTCATTGAATCAGCCCTTATCGTATTGGATATAAGCGGCGGTTCAAAACCTTACTCGTGTTGAGGTATACTTAATTTGGGAATAGGAATACAATTGGAAGAGTTACCCTGATTGACGCAAATGCCATCCTGTTTGGAAACTAGGACCTTGGAAGTTCCCGGCTCTCATCTGTAAGGAGTTCGTGGGAATGCAAAGATCAGCAATTTTGAAATGCTTTGAATTAATTAACAAAATACATTGCAATTAAAAACTTCGCAATGTGCCAGCCCTAAAAATAATAATCGCCTTATATGTAATCAGTATTTAAAGGGACAATATTTTCTATAACAGATAGTCCTCAGCTTGTATAAAGTATGAAGAAAAATTAACAATATTTTATATAGCATCGCTTGTTATAGACAGATACTGCTGGAAAATCCGGTATATAACAAGTCAAAAAATATCGAATACTTTGTATCAAACGTTACGTTGCGTACTAAACGAACACCCGATAAGCAAGTATGCGTGCGGTCTAGTATTATGTAACGACCTGTTATGTACTTATTATTTTTACATACTTCGAGACTGGGTCACCAAGTGTGAAAAATGCTTATATCGTATACCCCTAATTAACATTATTAAAATGTTAACTGAACCATTACACTAATAAAGAGTCCGTTAACACAATTTGTATTATTCTTACAGCAGTATTTGTTTAGATAATGCTTATAATTAATGGATAAAGGGTACGGATTAATTATATTACATTATTGAATATATTTGGCGTTAATTTTGTACAAATTCATTATTCACAATGTGACGTAGTATTATTTCTACTTTCTTTAATTTCTTTACCACGACCTAGGTTTCGTTTTATTACAACATCTTCAGGTGGGTCTGGAATCTTTGCTAATATCCCACCTGAAGATGGTGTAATACAACGAAACCTAGGTCATGAAAAAGAAATTAAAGAAAGTAGAAATAATACTACATCACGTAGTTTCATTTAATTGTGAATATTACATTATGTTAAAAGTAAAAAAAAGCTGACAAAGATAAACACGTCTAGGTTATTAATATTGTAATTTTGCAATAATGAGTACTTTTACCTACGGTGTGTCAAAAATATATCCTCCTTGTCTTATTTCCCTCCATCCCTTCATGGTTGTTTCATTTGTGTTCGTAGTATGTAGTAATATGGGCCTCAAGTTCATTTATCTAATTGATATACGTAGTCAACGTTCACATATAATAAATCAATGAATGAATATATATGTACTACCCCTTTGTTTAGTATGTAAATTTTACTTAAATACTAAATATATGGGTAGTGTGGGCAAATGATATTTTTAAATCTACTCTGACCAAACCCATTTTCGACCTCCAACAGTCATAACCATAACAGTTAAATAAAACACAAGGCGCAGTGGGGAACGTTACATATATGTACTACCCATATGTTTAGTATTTAAATTTTACTTACATACTAAACATATGGGTAGTGTGGGCAAATTATATTTTTAAATCTACTCTGACCAAACCCATTTTCAACCTCCAGCAGTCGTAACCATAACAGTTAAATAAAACACAAGGCCCAGTAGGAACGTAAAAACGGATGTAACAAAGTAAAACAATTACAGGAAAGTAATCAGGCAAATACTCGAGCCCGCCTCCATCGAGTTAAGTCGTTTTATCGATAAACTAATGAAATTGAAACCGTACGCGTATCGGGCGCCGTTTGACGTAATTTGCAATTATAATTACGCTCGACGCAACTATAATATCCATTAGCCCGTATTAAATTTCGAACCGCGTCGGCAGCACGCCTCGTGCGCCGACTAATGCGGGGTCATCGGCTAGTCCGCTAACTAGACGCTTACGTTTAAGACCATCGTCTAAAGCGAACGTGTTGACGACTATGACGACAGTCTTACGATATGCCGCGATAATTAATAGGTTGTGACATACGTACGGACTCGTGGGCGTGAAAAGATGTAACATTACGAAAATGACGAAGAAAGAAATTATATAAAAGGCAAGAGTAGCTGTAACCACTGATACAAATGTACTTGTATGAATAATTACGTAAAAATGAGAATTTGAGCCATGTAATAAGGTGAATTTAATCGCACGAAAAAAAACACTATATTATTTACTTAGAATCTAGAGTAATCCAGAAGGGGTATAGGCACATATCTCTTGGCGACTACCTGAAGCCAAAAATCGTCTCCCCCTCCACCGTGTTTCATCTACATAGTGTTTTATGTCATCTACATAGTGTTTGTCCATCTACTTACGCACATAGTGTTACCAGGAGAATAAATTTACCCACTATCTCTGGGAAATCGACGCACATAAATATATCTGCTTGCGGCAGTACGATACGACATATCTATCCATTTATGTGGTGCATTATTTGGGTTATATTAAGTATTATTATGGCCCCCATTTTAAATTTTTAAAATTTCCAACCACAAGCAATAGCCGAAGAATTTATGTTAAAATTATTAAACACTTTGTCCTATTTTACCATTTAATTTATTAAAATAAGTATTAAAATACATTGTTATTAAAATACATTAAAAGAAAACAATTAACATAGTGTCTTAAAGTAAAAAAAGAGATTAAAAAGCCCGCTATAACAATTTGAAAATAATCGGTCCCGTACTAAAAAAAACTCAAAATGGGAAGAAACATTTTTTTTTATATTAATTAGCATTCAATATCGTGGTGACATTTCTACTTACTTTAAATAATATCCGTTTGCATTTTCGGGAAATTAAAGATGGCAAAAATGAATGAATGTAACATTTGTTTCTTCCACGCATCTCCTAATCCTAAATACAATAATTATATACGAAATAGGTAAAGTATTATAAAATTGGATATGATAACGGAAATTTCAAATTTTACACCAAATTCCCCAACGACGAATTTCATAAAATCCCTATTTTTTAACCAATTAAATTTTACATTTTTCAGTATTAAGCAATTAAGATATTTTAATTTGGGTAAACAGTTTTTTAAGAGATGACAACACCAACGAAAATGGCGCGCTTCTGTTAATAATAATCTACATCGATACTTTAAAACTGCATATTTAATTGAATTTACGTATAAAAAGTAATCCTTAATTGTTTCTTTTGCAGTCTAGTTATATTTTTTCAGGATAGCAGAAGCCGGCATTTTAAGCAATATTGTATTTAAGGTACACGATCGTTTAGAGCTGTGTGGTAAATTGCACTGATAGCCGCGTTTTGATACAACGTATTTTATGCGTAGTTTTTTTGGACACACTATCGCGCGTATTCTCGCCTTCTGGAGTACTCTATATTCCAAGATTATTTATATGAAAAAACTGAAGTCTCAACTGCAAAGCACACTTCCTAAAACTTCATCATAAGAAGCAAGAGAATAGCTGTACATAATAATAAATATATACTTGTGTGAATAATTATATAAACAAGACAGTTTGGCCATATAAAGCAGCTATATTAATAGTACGAAAAGTACACACACTTGATATTCTTTAGACGAAAAGAAATAAAGTCTAAATTTGCACGAAAAGGACATTTCCTAAAATTTCATCAATTTAAATTAAATGAGAGATATGGTTTTCTGTAAGTAAGCCATCAATTTATCTAATTTTTCAACCTTATTTTGAAAGTTCAAAAAACATTAAAATCTGTTAAGAACTAGCGGGGCTCTGTATATATATTAGATAATAAACAATTTACAAATATTAACGTTACTGTTAAACATGCAAAGATATTCTAGTCTAGTATAGTGAACCGTCTTAAATTCATGGATTTTAAAAATAAAAAACAGAAAAGAATTGCTATAGATAGGTCGTTCTAAAAAAAGCTCCTAGTGAATACTATATTTACCTCAAGCCAATTAATAGATAGTAGAGAGAAGAAAAACAACATGCATCTTTTGACTTTTTCATAATTCAAAATTAGAGAAAAACATTTCCTTGTTTTATCTATTTTAATAAAGATAGGGGTGCACTAATTTTTTTGCAACTACTACAAAATTTTGCACATATGTTTAATTTTCCATTTCAACACATTCAAAATGGGTGGATTTTAAGTGATCGACACAGAGGAGCATAGAAAGGTACCTCGCTTCTATTTTAAATGAACCGAATGGAATAATATTGAAAAAAACTAATGTCAAGCACACCCACACAAAAACACACACATAAGTTTGTTTGTGTGTGTGTTTTTTTTTATTTAGATTACAATTTATTTTCTTACACCTACGTACAGATTACAGAAATGTTAACTTTTATCACGGAATATTTCACAGGATAAAAAATATTTGGATCGTAGTTCAGCAATGGCGCAATGCCCCTTTTCCGTACCATGCCAGTATGGTAGGAATTATTTGTGTTTTATTTTGTGCAGTTGTGTCATAAATATTACAATCAAATTTATTAGGGTTCTAATTATAAAAAATTACCTAATCAATAAGATTTTAGATCAAAGTACCCAATTTTCATACAAAAAACAGCGACGTTTCTCTTCCCCTAAAATTTCACCGATCTTGGTTTTTTTTAATTCTGCTATTTTTTAATAAATTTTATTTTATTTATGTCTTTATTTTTTGATATTCATTATAGAATTGTAAATATTTGTGCCTCAAAAGCAGATTATTTCAGAAAAAAATGTCATATTAAAATGTAATAAAAACAAATATTTAACCAAACAAGAAGAAAAATTTAAACGTATATATATATGTATATATATATATATATATATATATATATATATATATATGGATATATATATATATATATATATATATGGATATATATATATATATATATATATATATGTATATATATATGTAAACGAAGTGAGTGACACTTCATTCAGCATGAAGTTTGCATATGAGCTGTGCTAGCTGTCACTTGGACATGTCGCCACGCCACGATAGAAAAATAGGTTATGTTCTTAGAAACGATCAATGAATTATAATATGATATAGTATAATATTTTAATACTTAATTGATACGAACTAGTGAAGCAATAGCTTTAAATGTTGTTTCTCTTTTCAGGTGAGTTTGTGATTAATTAACGTTATAAATTGTTTTGTAAAAGTGTAAACATTTGTTTATGTAATAAATCTCTTTTCAGAGCAACTCAATGCTATAGTTTTACTGTTCACCATATTATCCAAGGATAAGAATTAGAAACACATTATATATATATATATATATATATATATATATATATATATATATATATATTTGTATATATATATATATATATATATATATATATATATCCACAGATTTCCTAAGAAAAAGAATCCAAGATCATACAAATCAGTGAAGATTTAGAATGGAATAAACATCACCCGAAGACGCAGGTAGCCCCCTGAGCTGCAATTCTGCCTCTCGCTCGATATGTGAAGGAAGTATTTATTAGAATACCCATTTCTCACCGGCTGCCAAACTTCACTTGCATCTTCAAAGCAACGACCAGAAAGAACTTATCGCGACGCTTAATATCAATAAATCACATTCCCTTCCTTCACTGATACGCCAATCAAAGGGTCTTACATTAAACACAACGAACCATTATTGAGAAAGACGAAACAGGCAATAAAACACAACGGGGATTGCGCGAGCAATTATAGGTAGTAATGATAGTTGTGAGCTGTCGTGGTACACGGTTTCATCTCAGACGATCGTACGGCAGGATGCTGGGATGCAATTAACAGCAGGAGGGGACGTCGCGCCGCCAGACCGGGGTGTGGTGATCTGCACGAGATAACGAGCGCAGTCAGCGAGACACAATCGAGTGAGTCGCGCCGGAGAATCGAAGATAGCGCGCAGTCACACCGGCGGCGTAAAAATATTGTTGCATCAATAAATGTGCGTCACAATTTAAAAAAAAAACCATTGTAGTATCTAATGACCCCTGATGATCCACGGAAAACAAATGGCATACTTATTTTACAAAACATTTTTTACTTCGTAAAAAAGCAGCTAAGAAAGTAATTAAAGCAATTTCTTGAATATATCCTGTTATTAATTTTCAGTTTGAATCCAAGTTATTATCACGGTCACACCGGCGGCGTTGAAGTATTATTCCATTAATAAATTTACGTCACAATTTGAAAAAAATACCATTCTAGTGTCTAATGATCCTTGATGGTCCACGTAAAGCAAATGGTACATTTTTTTTATAAAATATTTTTTAATTCTTAAAAAAGCAGCTAAGAAAGTAACTAAAACAATTTCTTCAGGATATCCTTTTATTAATTTTTAATTTTAATTCAAGTTATTATCACGTTCACACTGGCCGAGTTGAAGTATTGTTCCATCAATAAATGTGCGTCACAATTAAAAAAAAAACGTCGTAGTTCTAATGACACTTAATGATCCACGTAAAGCAAATGGTACATTTTTTTTATAAAATATTTTTTAATTCTTAAAAAACAGCTAAGAAAGTAACTAAAGCAATTTCTTCAGGATATCCTTTTATTAATTTTTAATTTTAAACTCAGTCTGAATTTGCTTTTTAAATATAAGTGTATAAGTTAAAACAAGAACGAATGATGACTGTAAAAATATACGACAAAGATACCACACTATAAACTTAACGATGTCTTCTATTATGTGTTATTAGCATTTTTAACCATATGTATTTCAGAAATATTCATTATATTCCGCATTTTTTTTTAGTTATTTGAGGTTTTAAAAAGTAAGTGAACAAAGATATTTCACAATTGTATATACAAATGTTGAGCGTTAAAACATTTTTTCACATTGCAAGTACAACTGAGTCTTTATGCTCTTTATCTCTCTGTAGGATTGCTTCACCGACTCGGGACTTATCCAATTGATCGAATTAAAATAAAACACTCAATTTATTAACATCCTTATCGCGTGCAAAACGACGTCCAGATTGTTACACTAACTTCTTCGGGTCAACGCTTGGAAGGCATTTCAAGATATTTCCTAGAATTTCTGCATTATTATATTTTATAAATTCTTTTTTTATTGAAAAAAGCAACAAATATGTTCACAATTAAATGAAACTACGTGATGTAGTATTATTTCTACTATCTTTAATTTCTTTACCATGACCTAGGTTTCGTTGTATTACAACATCTTCAGGCGGGCTATTAGCAAAGATCTTTGCTAATATCCCACCTGAAGATGTTAGAAATAATACTACATCACGTAGTTTTATTTAATTGTGAATAATGAATTTCTACAAAATTAACGCCAAAATATTCAATATTTGAGAACAAATATGTTATTTTATTATGAAGGAAAACTGTTAAAATTGAAATAAGTAACTGTGATGCTTTGAAGACAATTCAGGAACATTATTACATAAAGTACTTAAATATCTATTATTCATGAAACACCTTGTCAAATTTCTTTATTCTGTTTTATCTGTCTTTTCCCTACTATTTTACCTACATGTACTAAACTGCTGTAAACCCCGCCTGTATGGCTTTATTATCGCTAAGAATTTTAATAATAGAAGTAATTATGACTGGTGTAATTTGAGAAGTAATAAACTTTTAATAACATTTCTTTGAAATGAAGGGATCTTCTAAATTTGACACACTTCTTTAAGTGCGTTAAATATTTATTATGATCTAAATTTGCCTTTGAACGGATGTACGTATGAAAATACGCTATAGATCGCAATTCTTAACCAATTTTGGTGATTATTTTTTCTGTCGATTCATTAATGATCATAATAAAAACCTATTGATAACACAATGATCAATTAAACAATTTAATTTTCTAGAAACACCCCTGTCTGTGCGCAGCTATTCTTTTCTTCCTTAGTTTTGCTCCTTCCCTCTGCTTGTTGCTTATTTTAAGTTTTTTATTTTCTAATTTTTTTACCAATATTTACTTTATAAACAATAAAAAATATGGGGGGTGTACTTTTAGTTTTACCAATGATTCGTTACCATACTTGTTGTTATACTTTTAAAGTAATTAAATTCATGAAATTGAATTCATTTCTTATTAAAATAAATAGTCGATATTGACTCATCATTTGATCTGACAGCCTTATATAATTTTTTTTAATATTTCATTTCCCGAAAGTTTTTGTTGTAAAATTGATTGCAACAAAATATTTCTTTAATACTACAGCAGTAGCAAGATAATTAGTTAATTTATTGATTAGATATAGCCAAAAATATACAATGATTTATGAGAAAGTCTAGAAATTATTATATTTACCACGATCATGAGATACGCCATCTGTATTAACTCGATTGTATGTATTAAACCTGTGCGTCCAGCATAGTTTGGATAATAATGATAGTCGCATCATCAAACCCGCTTCGCATTGCGCTAGCGCCATCGTTTCAAAGACCATCCTCCATATTATTCAAACCTAAGATCAAATATATCACAACAGCGATAACATTTTTTTTCCGCCAACCCGTCAACGCGTATCAAACAATCATACTAAGTGCTGAGCTTCGACCCTATACTGACCCGCCGCGTTCGCCCAATCAATAACAGCGAATCGGACATCAAAACCGACGTCGGACATCAAACACGAACAAACCATTCCGCTTCAGGCACTCCTGATCTCTAGACATCAATCGATCAATAAACAATTAGTCATCCATCACGGGCTAGCGCGGTTGAATCAATCAAAGTGTCGAGTGCTTCGCGAAGAAGTCCACCGTCACGATCACCATTCGTTCGGTTAAAAGGCTTTACTTTAGTTCGGGCTTAAAATGCTTATTACGTAAAACTATTCGAGAAGCACGAGCACTTGAAATTGTGCCTGCTTGGACATAAAATGAAATGGTTGGTGTAGACATGACATAATATACCGAGAACTTGGGTCACTCAATTTACTGAAATATGTTTTGCAAGAAACAAATGTAACTACGTATTTATATCAGCGGATAGTTGCGTGATGGATCTAAATAAATTATTGTCCGAGCGGTAGCGGTGAGACTTGTTCTGCAAAAAAGTACGACCTTTAAGGTATAATACGACGTAATATCGACCCTGAGCATTCCATTTATCTTAGTAGAAAGAAAAACATTTTCCAAAAATGCAGAATATTTTTGAAATCAATAATGAGATTTGAGTGACTTTGATGTTAAAAATAACATTTACGTTCACTTGATAAATGCAGCTATTGTCTTGTCTTACAATTATACTTGATTCTGATAGACATATACTATGTATCCAAGTATAGACCAGAACATAATTATAGCCTTACCGTATTTTTGTCATTATTGTTTAAATCAAATTAAAATAATTTTATAATTTAAAAAAAAGTAAATCTTCAATAGATATTACTCATCCTATATTTTAAACTTTATAATGTAAATCTGCATTTTTTCTAATTTTTCAAAGTATAGACTTATAATATTCACTTCAATAGAGGAAAATTATGATTATTTGTTGTCATGTTCATAATTACATTAACAACATTATTTGAAAGTGTAAGATTTATTGTTCACGAAACATTAAAGTGACCGTGACATCGAAACCACTGAAAGAGAAGCGCATTGAATATTCGATATCGAATGAATGAACCAAGCTACGAGAATAATGCCGGCAACTATCGAAACCAAGGTCAGGCCCTACTGGCGCCTCGCAAGGTTACGCATTGCACGACTCCTTCCATCATCTCCGTGCGATCGGTCGCTTTGTCTTAACGAATCTCGCTTCTGCGAGATCTGAGACGAGATGGCCCAGAGAAGCTCGTGAGAAACACATGCACAATATGCAAACATACAAAACCGTAATTAGGCAGGTTTCGCGAAAGTGTTCGCAGATCTGATCTTTATCTCAAATTGCAACTAGCACTTAGGCACAATGAACCAACCGAACACAATAGCTACGTTGTTTTTTGATGCTCTGCATAATAGTCATTCAGTAAGGTTCAGCGGCAAGGCAATGAATGTTAAGCTGTTTACTTTGATTGCAACCGATTGGCCTTGGGTTAGCAAACGTGAGGTCATGGAATTGAAACTAGGACTGACATCTGATATGGAGGATGTGATGTTATCTATGTTATAAATGAAACCATATCCGTTCGGCTACTGTCACTTAGATAAATTATTTAATTGTGATGTGTTCGGTAGCGTTTGACGTTCATAATGATATTGTTCAATGTAAATAATAAATACTAACTCTTCGATATCAAATTATTCAAAAAAGTCTTTTTGAAATATTAAAAATATAACCCGATCCCTTTCGTGATGATGATAATTATATTGTATACGTAACGAAGTAACTAAATAGAACCATAAACAGATGTCGTAACATTGGCCATTGATCGCATGTATGTAGGCTAGCATGGATGAACGGCTAGACAGAATTGTGAACGGGCATTAATTTTTAAATCCGGGTAGCTTGAGAAGTTTCTATGCCATCCGTATCAATTGTCTTTTGCGGTTGGCCAGTTCCCAGTTTAACAATTGTCTTTGTTTAGAGTTGATTTTTTCAGCTAGCAAATTTTATCATTTAATGGAATTTCAAGTTCTTCCAGTTTATATTTTGTCACCACACTTTGATCCAAGAATGCATTTTTATTGCTGCTGTCAAGACGTCTCATTGCATTGGCCAGTTTCTCAGTGCTTTCTCTATCCTCGATGTCAACATGCATTGGTAAACAAGGTAGAATACATATTTTGGTCAGTTGTTTAATTTCGTGGAGACGACGAAATTTATAAAAAAATTATCTTCAACTTTCCTAGATTTAAAATCTATCCAATTAAAATGTTTCTTCTGAACCTGCGGAGAGGGATGACAAGGATAAAAACCTTCTAACACTCTTTATACGCCATTGGAATGGACAAAATATATATTAATGTTAAAATATTTGTTTATCAATTTCGTACAAGGCAGATATAGTAGTTAGTTTCAATTAATTTGTACCCTGTAATCCGTGCCAAGTAAACACTTAAATACTCAAGTTCGACTGATAATAACGCCTGACCAGGACCGAACGTATTACTATCACATTTGCAAGGAGCGTAGAACTCTGTAAAACATATTTTATGTCAACAGATTACCGTAGTCACGAAAAGTAGTCACTGTGAAATTATCCAAATTTGAAAATTAAATTGAATCTAGCAATTACTAAATTATCAGTTCAATTTTGGTCACTTACTACAACCTTAGTAATATTTTATATTGTGAGATACAGTTGCAAAATTTGCATTCTAGACTCGTTGCCAAATAGAGAAAGCACTTTCGCACTGAAAAAGTCACTTTAAGGCTGGCCTTCTTCCTTTGGCCACAGTAGTAGAGTGAGTTTTTTAAACTACAACCCATATAACTTTCTCAAATCGTTACAGGAAGTGGATATCGTATCTCTAATGAAGTCCATTGCGCAAATATTAGGATAAGTAGCACAAATATACATTTATCTTATGTATTAAGTAAACGTGCTAAATAAAGCAAATATTGGGATAAGTATATTAATATCGAAGCAGCACAAATACACATTTATCATATGTATTCAATAAAAGTGCTAAATTAAGCAAATATTGGGATAAGTATATTAACATCGAAGCAGCACCAATACACATTTATCATATGTATTAAGTAAAAGTGTTAAATTAAGCAAATATTGGGATAAGTATATTAACATCGAAGCAGCACCAATACACATTTATCTTGTATTTAGTGACTCGCAAAATAAAAGTGCTAAATTAAATAAAATATTGATACAAAATACTTAGCACCTAGTGGTGCTTATCTGAATGGAAAGGTTGTGATTCTGGATCATTATCTATATGAGATCAAGAAGATTTTGAGGGTTCTATGGCTAAATTATAGTACCTTATTGCACCTCAAATACCTTTTATCCCTTAAATTTCATATGATTTGTCTGTGTTTTTTGTCATTAGCAACGTTTATTTATGATTTATCAAGTTTAAACATGTGTAGAGCTTCTTGAGTGGACGTAAAATGTCATTTAAAGATTGATGATACTTGACATTGTTTAACTTCAATGGCTAAACAGAAACATCTTGTGTAGGTTTAAGAACACGTAACGGTATTAAATGAATGCTAAAACGTACTTTCGTTTCTGTAATAAGGCGAAGGACCTTGTCGATCACAAAACTGGGTTCTGCGGTGTTCGACCACTATAATAGCAAAAAGACTAATTTAAAATAAAATATTATAATATAGAATATCTGCGTTACGCATAAAGGTTATAGCATACGTTCTAAAGCCTTAAAAGTTCTTTAATCTGAATGTTATAATTAAAAATGTTACATTCGCAATACAACAGTTTCACCTCAAAGGGTACATTTTCACACAGAGTCACTCGTTTACCATAAAAATATAACAGAAAATATAATTTAGATTATGTTCAAAATTCTAAATATCTTCGTTACGAAATAGCACATATATATATATATATATATATATATATATATATATATATATATATATATATATACATACATGCATATGCAACATATACAAAGTTTAGACACACACACATATACAACGTTTAGACACAATTTTAAAAAAAAGTGTGCAAGCCGACAAAAAGGGTCTGCGCCTGTTTGTAAGGTGCAAGTAAGCAACTAAAAGTATCCCATAGCACAAAACAATCTTCACGTATTAGTCAGATTGCCACCCTACCACGATACACATAGCAAAATTGTAACGTATAGAAATTTAGACTCTAAAAAGCAAGGTTTATCTGTAAGCTAAAAAGGCTTTCTGTCATCAACACTCAATGTCACAATTTCGAGCATCAATAAATATCAAAAGTGACTTAAATTCGTTTAAATCATTTAATCTCGAATCGGTGCGACTCATTAATTTAAGTCGCCAGCGGTATTTAGATCTAGCAATAGCTAGATTCTAAGACAGGTAGGTATCCGTTATTACAACCTATTCCGCCCGCAATTTAATCAACGAAACCTATTCAAAGTTATATCATGACATTACATAATTTCTCATCTTATATTTAATATGAGATTTAAAAATAATATCCCGCTTATTATAACGGAGACGGATAAGATAACCGCCGAATCTTGATACTTACCTACACACAGCTAAGTGATTTTGTCAAGTCCGCCTGCAATTTCCTGTAATTCAGCAAGTGCTTCCTGTGTAGCCGGAAACTGGCATCTTAGGTTATTTCGTTCAAAATATATTATTATTATTATTATAAGCTCTTTCTTATCTACGCTCGAAAGCTACAATAAGACACAAAATATTGGTCTAAATGGCAATAACTTCGATAATGGATGACTGAAAAGTTTAAGGAAGAATTTAAAAATGAGCTAACGTAAAATTTTGATGGTGAGGATAACGGAATTAATGTATTATTGATAGCGTGCCATGATGTTAGTCTGAAACATAAAAGGCAGTTATATGGAATAAACTTATATCCAGATATGTAAAGGAAACCTTTATTTCTAAGATAGTCTAAGAAAAGCGTGTTCTTTATTAGTAAATATTAACAGTTTTACGTGTTAATATAATATATAATATAATAGTTTTAATTTCACATATATCCTACATGATGATGAATATTAACCAAAAATAATATATAAAAAAATATACTAGAAAAATATACTTTTTTTAAAAATAAAACTTTTTATGCAACGATGTGAATCCATTCGAAACTAAGTTAATTTCAGACCAGATTCCGTTTGAAAATTAAGACTAGAGAAGTTAGCCATGGATAACATTAGAGGTTATCCACGGATAGCTTCCACTTGACGCAAAAATTTGACATCGTAACTAATCTGTATTTCATACGTCTGCATGAAAACTGAAGTTTGATAGAATTTCAAATACAAAATTGTTAGTCTTCGTTTCTAGTTCGAGACGGACAAAGGTTTTCGAGAAATTGATGCACAAATTGCGGTTCATACTCATTTTGCTATGAATTATATAAAGCGAAAATATACAATTTTCAATTCTGTGGCATTATTATACATAAAGATTTCAATATTAAATCAAATTAATTTTACTTATCATAGAAAATTTCTCAAATTAATTATTTGTTACGGTATCCAAAGTACTCTGGGATTCAAAAGCCAGTCGTAGATCGTTTAACGAACCAAATAAGTACGAAACAAATTTCAATGAGGAAAAGTATTCGATTAATTAAAAAGGTTTATTAAGTTTACAAATATGTTATGTAAGTAAGGAGCCCTTTTGCTAGTTCAGTCAAGCAATCACGTATTTAGGATTATACATTATTAGGTCAGCATATACATATTCTTAAATGAATTCCCTGTAACTAAATAACGCGGGAAAATCATAATCACGTACAGTCTGCGCTAAAAGTGATGCGTTGTATTTTTTTTCAAGCCAACACGATCATGTACGAAAAGTAATGAAACGTAACGTAATGTAAAATAACATAACACTAAACAACGTAACATAATGTAAGTAACATAAAATGAAGTAATGGAAAATAACGTATATACTATTGTACTATATATTTCATTGCGTAATATTAAATAACGTAACGTAAAATAACATGAAGTATGTTACGTATTGTATCGTAACGTGAACTATCATACCGTAAAGTTACATAGCGAAACGTTAAGTAACGTAATGTAAGGTAACGTTACGATAAGAAATTTTACGTTCCTTCTTTTATTATGGGTTATTTTATGTTACTATTTTGTCATGTCATTTGTCAAAATGTCCTCTACACCGTCACTTGGTTAACTTAATATCCTTTTTACTCTGTGAAGTGTACGACATGGGGCGTACAAATTTAAGTAGATCAAATATATTTACAATGCTGTGTACAAAAGATGTTCAAGACCTATAGAATATCGAGAAATCAAAATCCACTAATATCCTTCGAAAGGTTCATGAACACCCACTGGTATTCATGGAAACCATATTTTATAACATGTGTATAGATTTCAATCTAAAACGCGCCATCACTATGTCCACAAGAAAACTATAAATCATGTAAACTTCGTATCGATAACTTGAATTTGGAATAAATATTTTTTTTAGTAATACGTTAAAAATAATGAAATTTTACTTTAAACGCATAGATTTATTCATTCAATGTTTTTTTTGTTATTCTTAAAGGTTTCTGAATCCATTATAACTGAATGTTTTGTTATAGTTTCTGATTTCTAGTTTATTTTATTTACGAGGTAATCAGCCATGAAAGACAAAGTTCAAGAAGAGAAAGGAAACGATTTATCTTAAAAGGGTAAAACAAATCGGCTTCTACGAAACCATAAATATTCTTATTTTATTACATCACCTCCCCAAGTAGACGATTCGGGAATAAAATCCGGTTAATTTTGTTGAACAACTTCGTTGATGAATTGTGTTTTCATATCCATTTATATAAATACAAGTTCAAAGTTAAAAAAAGCACTTGTGTTTTTACAATATTTTCTAGTTTTATGTGACGAAACTGGATTTTAAATTTATAGGTGACGCTGATTAATTTAACTTTACCAAGCACTTAACTTTTTCCTTTAAAAAAACCTGTCGAGCACGAGTGGAATTCGCACTACGAGCGTTCCGCACACATTCACGTGTTTAGAAACATTTAATGGTACATAATATTCCTGCCATTTACAAAATTTCAATGTTTTAAAACCTACTGTATAAAAAAATATTTTTTTACGTCATATAATAAGAAATACCTACTGTATACTGTATAAAAAATATTTTTTTGCCTACTGTATAAAAAAATATGCCTACTGTATAAAAAAATATTTTTTTACGTCATATAATAAGAAATACCTACTGTATACTGTATAAAAAAATATTTTTTTGCCTACTGTATAAAAAAATATGCCTACTGTATAAAAAAATATTTTTTTACGTCATATAATAAGAAATTAACGATTTTCGGATTGTTTCCTTTACTTGTGCTTTAAGATTTTACTTCTTGCCAAATTTCATAATTATAGATCAACGAGAAGTATCCTAAAAGTTTTAATTGATTTGCGAGTATCAAAACATGTGGCATAAACGGGCGTATTTTTTATTGCAATGAATTACAATTTTGATTTTTGTAAAACTCTAAGGGAACCGTAGACCTAAGTTATTCATTCATCAGTAGATCGACAGTCCTCGGTGGACCCTGGCCTTCTCATGAGACCGTTCCAAGCCTCCTTCTGAGCCACAGTTTTCCAGTTTGTCATTTTGAGAGCGTCGAAAACACTTTGTAGACAGTCCGCCTATCTTATTTTGTGTCTTTCTCTTCCTCTTGAGCCGGTTGGGTTGGTCAGAAAAATTTATTTTTTTGTTCTATCTTCCTTCATTCTAATTACATAGCCGGCCCATTTCATACGTTGAATTTTTATAAATTTTATTATAACTGGTTTTTTAAATTGTCAAAGAACCCACGAAAGACGAATCTGAGGATTTTTCGTTCGAATATTGCAAGAGTCTTTTTGACAGACTGAAAACGAAGTGATCCTATAGGGTTTTTTTCCTTTTGAAATACGGGAACCTTAAAAAGAGTTTAGAAGTAGTCAATGACCAACAGTACAACGCGTCAAATATACTAAATATATGATCAATTCAAGTTAATGTACAAACAAGATAGAGCGATATTCGCAATTCTATATTGTCTATTAGACGCGTCCACGTAAAAGTATGTGCGTTTACAATGGATTCGTATACGTTTTTAAATCTAGGGGATAAAATCGTTAAATTTCTAGCGCGTTTACGTAGGCGCGATAATTATTTCTTTGCAAATTCAAGTTAATGTACAAACAAGATAGAGCAATATTCGCAGTTCTATATTATCTATTAGACGCGTCCACGTAAAATAATGTGCATTTACAGTGTATTCTTATACGTTTTTAAAGCTAGGAGATAAAATCGTTAAATTTCTAGCGCGTTTACGTAGGCGCGTTACTTATTTCTTTGACAATTCAAGTTAATGTATAAACAAGATAGAGCAATATTCGAAGTTATAAATTGTCTATTAGACTCGTCCACGTAAAAGAATGTACATTTACCGTGTATTCTTATACGTTTTTAAAGCTAGGGAATAAAATCATTAAATTTCTACCACGTTTACGTAAGCGTGTTACTTATTTCTTTGTCAATTCAAGTTATTGTACAAACAAGATAGAGCGATATTCGCACTTCTATATTTTCTATTAGACTCGTCCACGTAAAAGTATGTGCATTTACAGTGTATTCTTATACGTTTTTAAAGCTAGGGGATAAAACCGTTAAACTTCTACTGTGTTTACGTAGGCGCGTTACTTATTTATTTGTCAATTCAAGTTATAGTACAAACAAGATAGAGCGATATACGCAGTTCTATATTGTTTATTAAACGCGTCCATGTAAACGGATGTGCGTTTACAGTGTATTCTTATACGTTTTAAAAGCTAGGGGATAAAAGCGTTAAATTTCTATCGTGTTTACGTAGGCGCGTTATTTATTTATTTGTGGATTCAAGTTATTGTACAAACAAGATAGAGCGATATACGCAGTTTTATATTGTTTATTAGAAGCGTCCATGTAAACGGATGTGCGTTTACAGTGTATTCTTATACGTTTTTAAAGCTAGGGGATAAAACCGTTAAACTTCTATCGCGTTTACGTAGGCGCGTCACTTGTTTATTTCGGCTTCTCGGGGTTTTGAATTGGTTAATCATTAGGTGAAATGCTGAAATGTACTATGTTTATAGGCACTGTTTTTATTTCACAGTTTAAAAGTATGGTAGTTGTAATTCACACAACATTTTATTGTTTGCACAAAAATACCTGTTTTGAAATCAAACGTGGTACTGTCACCAATTTTTCGTAACTATAGAAAATTAACCTATTAGGTATGATAGAGATAAGTAATGTTTGGTATGGTTGAGATAAGTATATAAGGCAAATTGTAAAAATAATATAAAAAATATCAAAAGTTAGGTAGTCGGGGCTAGGCTAAGTTAATTTCATTAAAGCCATAAATAAATCATTGTAACTACTAGGAAGATAAAATATAGAGCATAATAAAATATAATATATATTTATATAAAAATATATATAATTAAATGGAAGAATTTTAAAAGAAAACAGGCCAACAAAACGGATGTAGTTGCCTGTATCATTGAAGCGAGGAAGGAAAATATGAAGATTAAATTTCAAGCACATCCGACTACGCCGCTCAAGTAAAACTTCTTCCTAAAGTTCCTGCATCCTTAGGCCAACAATGTGACCTCATACAATTTTATGGAACGACTTTCTTTTGTAGGTGCTGCTTGTTTATCCGAGTCAGAGAGCTTGTTTATAAATTTTTATTTAAAATGATTTGGCGTAGTCATGATTTCGTTTTAGATTTGTTTTTGATGTTTATTTTTGTTACATTAATATTTTCCAAATCTTCTCTTACAGTTAACGTATCATATAGTCAAATACGCAATGATGTGGCAAAATATAATAGGCTTTACAAACAATAGCGATACCCACAGCAGATAAAATTAAGTACATATTTACATATACATACACATATTCTTATTCATAAGTTATATATATATATATATATATATATATGTGTGTGTGTGTGTGTGTGCAAATATATATGTGTGTGTATATATATATATATATATATATATATATATAATTGTACCTACATCTGAATATTTGAAGGAAAGGCGGAATGGATAAAAATTTGAGAGGAAACGGCGGACAACAGTAACGTGGAGTACATCCAGCATATATCCTGAATGAGTGCTCACAGAATAATGTTTTATTTTTCGAAATGAAAAGCGTGAGGAGGCTTTCAGAGCGTAATCTGAAGGCTTTACTCTAAGGGTTTAAGTGTGAAACAAACATTTCCATTAAATTTATTCAGAATTGTAATTTACTGCCACCGCAGTGACGCAGCATCAGAAACCCCACTCACACAGCGAATCAGGGCAGAAAAAAATAATTGGCATTACGAGTTTAAAAGCTTTGTTTTGCGAGCGTAGCCTTAGAAAAAGTTTAAAGCTGTAGGCGGATTTGGAAACGACAACACGCATACTCAAAAATTAATTAAACGTTAAAACAATAGGTACGTCGCTTTATTATTCCCCGGTGAATTGTGAAAGCGTACTATATAACATTAAAATTTTCTTACATTTAAAATTCCATTAAAAATGTAAACCCTTAAATTAGACAACAAATTGAATTATTATTCACAATTAAATGAAACAAAGATTTTTGCTAATAGCACACCTGAAGATGTTGTAATACAGCGAAACCTAAGTCGTGGTTAAAGAAATTAAAGAAAGTAGAAATAATACTACATCACGTAGTTTCATTTAATTGTGAATAATGAATTTCTACAAAATTAACGCCAAATATATTCAATATTTGAATTATTCAACACCTGAAGATGTAATACAGCGAAACCTAAGTCGTGGTAATGAACTTAAAGATAGTAGAAATAATACTACATCACGTAGTTTCATTTAATCGTGAATAATGGATTTCTACAAAATTAACGCCAAATATATTCAATATTTGAATTATTCCTGTTCGAAACATGATAACATTCCTAACGTCACGAATTGCTCTCCGCATAGAACTGTTCAAATAAAAACTATTTTTTTTAATAATTCCATTTAATTTATTTAATAATTACAACATGTATGCAAACGAGTGTACGGCAACGTTGATGTAATGAAGTTGTGACATTTTATATTTCCACGACCTTCACACGTGGTCACGCAACTAACCCGTTGACTACAAACTACTTTCCCGTCGCCCAAAAGTATAGATTCATCGTGTAATTATCAATCGTAAATGCTGGTTACTTAACACACATTCCTCGACCTGGCCAAGGTTGTTCACAGCACTCATCACGGCCCAATTCCACCTCAAGTGGAGCGACGGACTACCGTCAGAGATAAGGGGATAAGGCCTTGAACAATTCATTTCTTATCTCAGGGACAGGTGTCATTAGTCAACGGGGCGATAAGCGCGACCTTGTTCAGGTTGAAAGCTTGTAAGCGTCTGTGTACTGAGGGGGACGATTTATCTATTTACTTTTTTTTCTTTATTTCGCCTCATTCCGCCCATTAGTCGACGTGTCAAACGTAATAACAATATTCAAAGCGTCACTGGCAAGTCGTTTCGCCCATTAGACGACGCGTCATGTATAATAAGAATACACACAACATAATCTAATAGTATTTCCGCTATCAACCTTTGCTTATATTTATAAAATGTAATAAATTAGTGACGCGAGCTCAAATGTGTGGTATTTTCTGGTGAAAGTTTGAATAAAACGGAAATTAAATGTGGAAAAACTTGTTAGGTACTTACGTGTAGAATCCACACTACGAGGTTTACTTAGTTATATATAAAAGTTTACTACATATTACATTACATCTATATATAAAGTTTCGTATAAAGGAAAATCTTCGCGAATGTATAGCATTTCAATGAAACTATTTAAAAATATTGACAATGTTTTTCTCGATGTAAACATAATGCGTATGTATGTATGTATGTTTTATGTATATAAGCACTTTTTTCCTATATTTCTTTAATTTATTATCTTAAGTTGACCGAAACTATTTCGCATTGATCTACGTGAATACCGTATTACGTTGAAATACATAAGGACCGTGATACATTAAAGTATTTAAAGTATATATATGACGTTAGTAAATGTTGTTTATCCCGTTTTTTTTCAATTGTTTCACATACATGGTTAAACAAGTAAGAAATAGAGAAGGAGGATAGGGAGGGGTGGGGAGAGCGCTGCAATATCCGGTTTAGACTTGTACCTCGTGAAGCTAACGCCGTATAAAAACATAATACCAGAACTTTTGAACTGAATTTTTAAAGATCTCTTCAGCATCGTTCCACTCGACAGGATCTATGAGAAAAGAAATCCTCTGTCAGTTCAGTGATTACTGGCGGTAAGGTCATTAAAAAAAAATAAAATATTTTTCCTCAACTTCAATGAATTCATGCAATTCAACGTCTTCTAAAACTTCACATACATCTTGTAGAAGTTGCATAAGAAAATTTTACGCAATGGTTATGATATTAAAAGGGTTTCTTTACGCCATTCGGTTTAAGGGACCCCAAAATCGAAGGCACAATGTTATAAAAGCAATATAATTATTATTTTAAATAGTAATTTTTCCGAAATTATTTAGTTCATTTGAAGTATTATTATCGTTAATTAAACCTAAACACTGGCTTCGACCCGCGGCTTTGCTCATGTGGGGAAAATGGTAGTGAAATTGAAGAAATATATTTGTTAAAAAATTAAATCTTTGTATTGAAAATAGCTAACTTGTTTTAGATGTATAGGACAGAAGAAATGGCTTGAAAAGGAAAATGCCTCTGCACTGAATATATAAACCTTGGGTGATATTGTGCCGTGATGTGTTATTATAAATATACATACATGTTCACGTCCAAATCCTTAGTAAATATCCTCATCTAGTCCTACTAGTTACATAGTTCGCCAAACCAGATCAAAATTATCTTCAACCACTTCAACAAATAGAAATAAAATGTAAATAACGTAGATTCGATGCAAACGCTATTACATTGTTTTTCTTTATCACGAGCGTATAGATACGTTCACATTGCCATATGACCCCGAGCGGACGTCGATAGATTACGTATCCGGATATGTGTACTCAACAAGAGTACCCTTTGCTCCTAACAATTTCCAATTCCATTAACTCATTAATTTTGATTACAGTATTTCTCCATATCAAAGCGGTTAAATATGTTTTAGCAATCTTTGAGCTTGACCTTAATGTAGATCTACTACAGATTTTAAGACATTAAAGTCAAAATTTTATAACACATAAATTTTTATTACATTATGTACGGATTACAGTATGTCTTCATATCAAAGTGGTTAAATATATTTTTAGATCTACTACAGATTTTAAGACATTAAAGTAAAAATTTTATAACACATAAATTTCTATTACATATATAATCAACACTACAGATCTGAACTCTATGAAAAATCACTTAGCAATTCCGTAACCAACTAAAGAATTGTAGGCCATTTTATATGTATATCTTTTTAGTGATGTAACATTTTAGACTCTTGATTTATTAACACCTAATACGACTCACAAATACTATGTGGATATCTGTGAGTCGTATTAGGTAATAATATATCATACAGCAACATAACGTTACATGATAGTACAAATAACCGAATACAACTTCACATACCTGTTTAAAAACGCCAATTTCTAACAATCCAATTACTCGATCTGTAAAGAAAATTTTAAAAAAAATTAGATATTATTATCGTAATTAGCAAATAATTAAATTTAGACAAGATAAGTTAATCGATTTGGACCTTCCTCTGGTGACCCTTTAAACAGTCTATTCTATTGATCTATTTAAAACTAATTACATTTTTATGATACACAATACAATTTACAAGGAAAATCTTTAGGTAGCTATTTTCCTATTTGTGGCCCATTCTAAATGTTCATCATCCTTCATCAGGTAATAATACTGGCGTCTGCTTAAATGTTAAACAGGTGTTACGGTAATTTCCGTATGTTATAGTTACATATAATACAATATTACCGTTAAAAAACTGTGTACAATAATTTTCCACAAAACAAAAAATGTGAGTACAACACATGTTATTATTAATATTAAAAATAAATTAGATAACAAAACACGATCAATCCACACACAAAAAATCCTGTGCTTCTGTAGACATGAACTTAAAGTACTTGGAGTTTTCTCTCTAGATGGCAACTTATAAACTTGATGAAGCACAGAAAATAGTTGATCGTTTTTCTTGCATTATGCTATAAGAAAATAAATTTTCTTCTACTGTCTTCTTATGATAAAACTCCCACCAAAAATGTAATTTTTCAAAATATTTTATTGTTCAATTTTCACCTAATTTCACTTCCGCTGTCATTAGAACAAAACAAATTTACTGTGTTTTGGTTATCAACAACACACATCATGGAAATATTGAACCTCTTAACATGAATATGAATGTTCCAAGTGACATTCGAGGTATCAGTCCTCGAAAACATTTTCAAACACACAGCCCGAGCGTTCAGCTCTCAATTTCATGCGCACCACATACGAGCAACACGGATACATACAATTAGCATAGCAAACAACCGCTTTCTAAACGGAAAGTGACAATAAAAAGCGAAATCGTCATTAGGAAAATGAAAATAGACTAAACGATTTTCTTGCATTCGACCATATAACATAGGTTCGAAGAAAATTGAACTTTAAACGAACAACGTAATTGACATAAATAATTTTTATATTACCCTAGGTACCACGTCCCGGAAACTTTTGTGCAACATTTTTCGTTATGTCCCTTGTGTGTCATTTTCCTTGCATAGAAATAAAATTTCATAGATATCCAATAAATTTTATAGGAATTTTATAAAAGTTTTAAACGCGATAGCGTACGTATATTTAAAAAAAATGAAAAAGCATGTGTAAATGGAAACCTACACATTTCAAGTAAACAATTTTCAATGCAATCTTTGCTAATTTATTCTAAAGACAACTCAGTCCCCTTATAATGCTGATGCTGACACAGGACTTTTCGAGGTTGTGAGTTAGCGGCTGTCAACTGCCGACTTTTGTGGGACAAGTTCGGTAAACGACTTTCCACCGACTTACCACACAACGTCTGCCGTCTCTGTTAGCGCATGTTCTATCCTTTTCTTCGTTAACTCATTTTAACTCATTAACTGTATTTACAAATATTGCACTCGTTTTAACTATATGTGTAAATATTAATAAATTTTAGCATTCATTAAACTCAACTATAGGTGTTTCGCTATCCCCACACTAATTTTGGTAATGTCGAATTCTACCGTGAATTAAGAAGTTTCAATAACAAAAATGATCACACAAATGCAAGTCGAACTTGTTAGTTTTTCATACAATAGGCATAGTATTTTAGAAAACATACATGAATCGAAGCACATATGAAGTTGTGACAGTCGCATAATATACACTTGCAACCTTTGATTTTACAGCATTCGTATGAACCATTGTAATAATTTAACAAATAATATACAAAAAAAAACAATATAGTAACCTTTCTTATATTTTAACATATTTATTTTATACCAATACATTATATTTAGGCTTCCGTACTTCAAAAGGAAACAAACGGAACCCTTATAAGATCAGTCATGTGTTTGTCCATTTAACCTTGAAATTTGACATAGCAAAATAAATCAGACTAACCCCCAAATAAACCAGTACGCAAAAATACTTATGTAGCCTTTTAGACAAAAAAATTTAGTAATAGTTTTTTTTTAATTCCTTGTGCCATCATATAAGAATATCAAAACTTTATTTACATAATTTTTAGAAGCATGTTTTTCTAGATATATAAAAAAATGAAATACTGAGAATATTCCTTTAACTTTATTTACAATACACATGATTTTTATTTTTAGAGCTAGGCTGGGGCAATGATTTTTTTTATTTTTCTTTGAAATTATGCTAAAAAAAGTTAACATTAAAAACAAATGAAATATTAATAAACAAATTTTTTAGCCACCTCCGCCCATCCCCCGAAACCGATCCCGAAAATAAAAATTCAACTTTTCGTATTTCATTTCTTCAATTAGGCAACAAATAGGTAAAAGGACACCGGTAAAAGCCCATACAGTGTTTCGAAAGGTGTTATAAGGATGTAAATTTTATTCTTAACAAGTAAATAACATCTTAACCCTACGACGCATGATTTTTTATTTTTGAAAAAAAAATATGTGGTGTGTTTTTTGTATAGACTAGATTTAAATTTAAATTTATTTCGTATGTGTTACTTTATATATTAACATCAATATTTGATATTATTTAGAAATGATTGACGACATTGGCAATTAGGGGTACCATACATAATATGTTATTACTATGAGTATCATAAACCATATAAATAATTGAAAGTGTTGATGCAAAATATGTAGATAAATGCGATCTATTACCTGTTTAAAACATCCAATAGGAATTTTTGGAATTTCTCATTTGTCTTAATGACGATTTAATTTGTTTTCTGAAAAGTGTATTCTTCATAACAGTTTGTTAATAACATTTTTACGGAAGTCTTAAGCCATCGATAAAGAAAAGAAGTGCCAATGATCTTCCATTGTATTATCTCTACATGGATGTGTCATTTTAACCAACGAAACTCGCATGCTCAACAAGGTCGTCGGAAGAAAACGTGAAATACTTAAAAACAATGGAAAACACAGTCATTTGCATAAAACACTGAATGAATATCAACTCTCAGTTAACCGTTCATTTTTAATTCATTTAGGCCAATACCTGCACATTTAAAAAGCGATCGATATTCTTTTTTCTGTTTCAAAAAAGTTATTATGGGTTTCGCCAGATTTTTATTGTCGTTTTTATCTATTATTAAGAATTTTGTACAAATTATAGAATATTTTTAACACAATTTTTTTTGTTATCTATTACGACCACAAATCGTATTTAATTTTTTAGTATTTCCTGAATGTAAATTGTTGAATTGTTTGGTTTTTTATACTCTGAAAAAAATTCAGTTTTTTTTTAAATTACATTCTATTTTTATATCTCCAAAATAAAGCTTTCAAATTCATCATTTCGGGTACGTATTAACTATTCTTGGTTTCACTCTAATACAAGAGTGACGGAGGGTAATATTATTCCGTTGTATGTGTGTGGGTACACTTGTGTGACCCAGAGGTGTGAACCTACAGCCAAAACAGCTGAATGGGTTTCAATGCTTGAGATGTCATTGTCATAATTATCCAAGTGACATAGGATATGACGTCACAGATATTCTAATATGATCGATGCCAGTAGCTATTTTATACTCAATGTCGAATTTGCTTTCAAAAATTCTTTGGTATGTGTGTAGTCTGGTTTCTTCCAGTTAATGGGTATAGCTTATTGAGTAAGTTTCTCCAGTATCTTATACGTTCTAATTTTTTGATCCTGCCTTATATACTCAAATATTTCTTTTACTTATTTCGACAATTTGTTTAGCGCTTTCCTTTTTCTTTTATTTTCCAATAGGTTTTTATTGTTATTCTTAGTTTGTTTTATAAATTACTATACTTCAGATATTTATTTCTGCAATTAACTATAGTTGTTTTTCAATTGTATTCCCTTTTAGTCTCTAGTTTTCCTCTGGGACTCCTGTGAAGTAAAATTGTTGTAGTCTTTTCGGGATCTCTTTCGAGGTTTAATTGAGCAGTGGACCATGCTTGTTATAAAATCGACTTCGTTTCTGCATTTCCTATAAGATAATTATGATTTATTTAACAGCATAATTTTAAATAAATTATAATTAGCTTTGGTTAAATACATTAAATGAAAGTAAAATTGGATATTTATATCACGCCCACAAATATAGGAATTTCCGAAGGAAGCATATTTGTGCTAGGATATTTGCTAATAAGCTATATAGCATACAACGGCTATCTTGAAAATTTAGATAAACACGTCGTAAATGTACACGGCTGCATACAAGATGGAAAGCAACAAAATGACGGGTGACGTCGTGCAGTAAAACAATGATTACGTGGCTATGTGAAAATTACATTGTAATCAACGTTTCTAATTATCTGTTTGAGCAAGGCGCACGGTTTACTGCTACGGAGTATGTAATTGCACATTTTTACGGCCTGAATGGTTCAGCCGTTTTAATTACTGTTTCGCTACAAGACGAAATAGCAGAAGTTTGTAACCCGGAACGGATTTCTGATTCAGAGCCGAACGGGATTTCAGGGCAAAGTGCTGCAAGCATCGAAACCTTACGTCCGTGTTAAGGTTATTACAATAACATACTCAAAAGAGGAGGAATTGTTTCGACCGCGCCCGTATTCAGTCGTTTTAATTACTGTTTCGCTACAAGACGAAATAGCAGAAGTTTGTAACCCGGAATGGATTTCTGATTCAGAGCCGAACGGGATTTCAGGGCAAAGTGCTGCAAGCATCGAAACCTTACGTCCGTGTTAAGGTTATTACAATAACGATACCCGAAAGAGGAGGAGTTGTTTCGACCGCGCCCGTATTCAGCCGTTTTAATTACTGTTTCGCTACAAAAAGAAATAGCAGAAGTTTGTAACCCGGAATGGATTTTTGATTCAGAGACGAACGGGATTTCAGGGCATAGTTCTGTAAATATCGAAATCTTACGTCCGTGTTAAAGTTATTACCATACCGATACTCAAAGGAGGAGCAATTGTTTCGACCTCGCCCGTAATGGATTCTAATCAAGGAAAATTAGCAGAAACGTTGTCATTCCATTGGAGAATGATACGAGTAGAATGAGAATGGGAGTAGAATGAGAATGGCGCCAACCGAAAATTTGATGGCTAACACAAATATTGGTTTATACAGTTATGAAATGAGTTATGATATGAAATTGTTACAGAGTAAATGTAAAATTTACACTTATTATTTAGTTAATAACTTTTAAATAACGGTTTATATTAAATGTTGTCAATTAGCTTTAATCTAATCAGATGATGTCTATGTTTTACTGATTTTTTGCAGAATATGGAAACTTCGCATTTTTTATAGCTCAGAAGAGATATGTCAATTTTTTGCCCCTTTTTAAGAAGATTATCATACTTCGTTTATTATAACTACCCACACTCGTAAAATAATCATATCTTTAGTATATAGAACAGAATCAGTATTCTCCATTTTCTTCACATTGCCTAATCACGATCACACTCGAGAGTGATTTGTTTATAATGTAAGAAAATAAACCTCTTAAAATATGTCCTAACATAGGGCACATTAAATATCTGCATATACTGCTATATCTTAAAGTTTATAATTTGTTATATACAGAGTGTAACAAAGAAAGTGTCGATTAATTACACAGGTGACTCTGTGCATAAAATCGAGATTCAGAAACTGTACAAAAATTTGCAAGCGTTTCTGAAAAAAAACACTATCAAATTTGGGATTCTTACAAAAAAAAATAAACTTTTTTTATGAAAATGTTTGAAAAATACCCAGTTTGATACCAATAATCACCTCTTTGAATAGCAGATATATTCTTTTTTACAGCCTATATACTTACACATACAGAGTTGTAATAAAACGTGTCATTTTACTAATACAAGTCATTCTGTGCATAAAACTGAGTAGGAAATGTTACGGAAATATATGATTATTCTCAACTGTTTCTGAAAAAAGTATTGACAAATTTGCGATGCCAAGGAATACGCTTGAGAAATATGGAGTCTGATGCATAGAATCACTTATATGGATAATAGATTTGTTCTTTATTATAACCTGCATATCACAAAATTACCTTTATATATAACTTTATATAAATAAAAAAATAAATTATATTCCGTTCACTAATATTTAACCTAAGCTACCAAAACTTACAGTGTCATAAGCCTGTCTTAAGTCTGTCTTCAATTCCTTTATAAATGTCGAAATTTGTCTTCAGCTACCATTTCAATTCCTTCTTAATGTCAAAGTTTGGTTTAACCTACCATTTCAATTCCTTTTTAATGTCAAAGTCTGTCTCAAGCTACGGTTTTAACTCCTGTATTATTTATGTTTTTGTATGCCTTTTTCTTTTATTCCATTTTCTACGAAATAAAGGAGCAGATCCATACTTAACCCAACAACATTTATGATTTATAATGTGGATTTCTGTATTTCAAAATACGATGTCGACCAAATGTACTGTTAATAAAACCTGTTAAGTACGTGCGGAACTCGCACTACTTCTATTAAACGACTATACTGCCTTATACATCTTTTATAGGGGTAAACAAATTGTAAAGTTCTCAAAAACTATGAGAATTGGAATAATTGTCATAGTTTTTCGGTAAACTTTACGTAAACTTTTCTTAACTCTGAATTTTCACAATTTTTATTTGAACAGTTATGAAGATGGGGGAAGCAATACATTTTTTTTGAGACATATATCCAGAACTATCGGATTTTCTACGTCTACGTCAAATGGTTTCGGAGAGAAACGGCTGTGATAGACAGACGAACTAGTGTAACTACATACGAATTACTTTTTGTTTACCTTTCGAAGTACAGAACCCTAAAAATATTAGAAGGCACTCAGGATTACATCGCATAATGTTATGATTTAATATTTCAGATTCGTTCGGGCCATCGGGAATTTTTTTCAATGTTTCGTAATTTTCATAAGATAGTATATACATTGCAGATGTAATAGCGAATATTTTGCCTTCAAATACAAAACTATGCTTCCTCCATTCAAGATCCACGACTGCCAACAAATAAATTTAAAAAATACTTTAAACTTTTTAAAAATTATTGGGATATATATATATATATATATATATATATATATATATATATATATATATAATATATATATATATATATATATATATATATATATATATATACACACACACATATATACAACGTTTATAAAAGGATGCGAGCCGACAAAAAAGGTCTGGGCCTGTTTATAAGGTACAAGAAAGCGATTAAAAGTATCCCATAGCACAACACGCTTCACGTATTAGCCAGATTACCACCTTACCACGATACACATAGCAAAATTCTAACGTATAGAAATTTAGAATCCAAAAAAGCAAGGTTTACCTGTAAGCTAAAATCATTGGTAAAAAGGCTGTCTATCATCAAAGCTTAATTTGACAACTTCGAGCACCAATAAATATCAAAAGTTACTTAAATTCGTTCAAGTCATTTAATCTCGAATCGGTGCGACTCATTACTTTAAGTCGCCAGCTGTATTTAGATCTAGCAATAACTAGACTCTAAGATAGGTAGGTATCCTTTATAACAACCTATTCCGCCCTATACTTCTCCCTTAATTCCATTTCTTCCATAACCATCAAACAGACAAACAACTACAGCAGTTATCCGCAGTGCTCTTCTCTCATCACGACGCCCAGCTTTCGCCACGATTGTTGTTATTTCGTCTCCACGATCTGCTTGAGTTCATTCGCTGCGCAAATTAGCTCTGGCAGGGCGCGATTGTCCCGCGGATCGTGATCCGGCAACTGGGGTCGCGGTCGCGAGATTATAATGGCGGAGTCTGGCACGACTCATGGCCGGCCCCTGTAATGACTCGATTCAAAATAGAGGCGAATATAATTCTTCCAGTTCGAATATTTCATAAAATTGTGTATGTATAAGATTATTTGAGTCTGAGCCACGGAAAGCTCATAAACTACAAATGGCCTTTGAGAAAATTACTCTCGATAAACTGATTACTTTCTTGTGTATTGGCGAAGTGAAGAAATGAAATATATCTACATTATGCAATGACGAATGATAAATTACAAATAGACGTTTGTAAAATATAAATTACATATACCGATAAATTACAAATAGACGTTATTTTTTTTCCGGATTCTTCTTTAAAGTATAAAACAAAAATGGTCTAGAGCCATATTTCGATTTAATTACAGAGAAATAAT
Source organism: Druceiella hillmani (assembly GCA_039881145.1). Taxonomy (NCBI): domain Eukaryota; kingdom Metazoa; phylum Arthropoda; class Insecta; order Lepidoptera; family Hepialidae; genus Druceiella; species Druceiella hillmani. The sequence continues at coordinate 2,211,923 of JAYKKI010000023.1, read as the reverse complement.
TTATTTTGCAATAACAATTTATTCTTAATTTTCAATATTTTTTGTACCATAATTACATTTAAAGATTGAATTATCTTACACGGAACCTCCAAGAAGAAAACTAGATAAAAACACTAAATTGTCAGTATACTCAATTTTTTGTGCAAAATAATAGCCGTAATGCTCAATATTCAAAGCCGATTAAAGCGTTCTCCGCGCCGCGTTCGGATCGCTTTGCGTACACTACAGGACGTTTAACCCATTCTTTAACGTTTAAAATATCTCAAATCTCGAAAATAGGATAAGTTATATAATTGTTTTATGGATTACAATCATCTAATTTTGTATTAAAAATCTATAGAAGTCAGCTTGCTATACCAATTTAACACCTATAAATATTTGCAAAATAATTAACACAAGGCAAGTAGAAACTGTTGCGTAAAGGATAATTAAGTAAATATTGTAATTAAGTAAACATTTGCGAAGTAAATATTTTCCAAAAGCGAAATTAAGTAAATATTTGCAGAAAAGTATGCGGTAACAAATATTTAATTACTTTTACCAAATACGAAAGACCCATTACGTATCTCCATCGCATATTTTTCAGAGTTTTTCTTGCTATTTCTTCAATAAATGAAGAGATAATATAATGGTATTTGTTGCAACACCCGTGTACTGTTAAATAAATCAGCTCGTAAATATTTTCGAAAAATATTTACAAAATAATTAAAGCGAGGGAAGTAGAACTCGCGCGTAATGTTGCATAACACAGTTGAAATCGAATATTTGCCGAAAATGAACAACTAACAAATATTGAATTACTTTTGTTAAATATAGACTCCATGGCGTAGGTTTTTCATATTTCTTCTTGATATTTCTTTAATAAATAGAGGGGTAATATAATTGTATTCACTAACATCAACATAATATTACGAATGATAGTCATAATTCCGGATATACCATTTAATATCATATGCGGTGACATCGAAAACAAAAACGGAAAAGTTAATTATTTTGATTCTTTAGTGACCCCTAGAATTGAAAGATAAGGTTCTAACTTTAAATTTACGAGTATGTTTGAATTGTTACTAATTATAGTTACATAAAAACTTAAGCTAATGCCTCACATGGTACAACAAATTTGTGACAGACGAAGGGTCAAACGGGCGGACATATTGAGCTGATGCCATTAGGATTCAGATATTATTATATTTTGGCACAAAACACTAAGATATTTTTAAAGCTTGAATGTTCTCTTTTCTGAACCAACAATGAAACATTAGTTTTTTTCATCATTAATTTTGTTCATAATCGATATTGAATAAAATAATAAAGTCATAATCATAAAGAAATTGCAACATTGAGACCCCGCTAATATAATCATAAATACACGGTACAAAAATTAACATCAATTAAGGTAGCTTAAACTCGTATTTTATACATAGAATATAATAAAATACGAGTTTAAAAGCACAAAACATTAACGGTCGCCAAAGCGTCCGTGTGACATGCTTCAGCTGAAACCAAAAATAACTCGAACTCTACAATTTTAACCGATTTAGATGTCCATTCCGTTAAGGAATGGACATCGTCACTCGGCTAAGTTGTAAAAGTAGCTCGATTTATGCTAGTATCGAAAATAGAAGCACTGACGAATTGCGACTGTGAATAAATCATTTAAAACAAGATAAACAAATTCAAAAGTCATCACCGCTTATTGGCAAAGGTAGCAAAAAAACAAAATAAACAAATTCAAGTCATCACCGTCTATCGGCAACTGTAACAAAATAAACAAATTCAAAAGTCATCACCGCCTATAAAACTTAGGCAACTGTAACAAAACCCATGCAACTGAATTTGTATAAGCAGTGCAATTATTTTACCATCAACCTACGGGTTAAGTGTACTTGTAGCGCAAAACGAAAAAAACATTCAAAATCTCAGTACAGTAATATTTAAAATATATGGGGGAAAACAATTCAAAATAAATTAAACGAATATGAATAGACCAATTATAAAACAAAAAGCGACTACAGTAGTAATGAAAAAAAGGAAAAAATATATTTAATTCCAACGATAATTAAAAAACAGTTAAACCGTTAAACAAGCATCGCTTATATTGTTTTTTTTATTTATTCATCTCCCTCTTTTTATCTAAGAGAAATCAAGCTATGTATTCTTAACATCTATCAGTTTGATTCCTTTACAGATTAACTGACACGATCGACAATAATCTGTTAAGTTATATTACATTTGTGAAAGACAGTGAGTGATCCTTGGTATATATCTTCATCAGCATCCCGGACAAATAGCCACCGCAACATTTGATATCACCGAGAAGCGAGAGGAGGCACGCTGATGGAATTATGGTTTTTATATCCTCTACCATAGACTATAATCATTGAACAGGAAAGGCGATATTGTCGTATGCGTAACTCGATGTTTACATTTTAACATAATTTTATGACACCTCGTTTCTAATAATCAATATAGATGTTTATACTGTCAAACTAATCGTATTCCTGAAATTTTATAGCACATAAATACGATTACTACATCGATAAACTACTGTAACTAATATCCTGCGTGATTTATTGTAGTTGGTCAAAAAAGTTGCCACGACAGTCTGAACCAAAATAGTAGATAAATAGTAAAAAAAATGTAAATTTATTTTGGTAGTTTTTCTCTTGTCGCTTATTTTTACTACAATAAGTGCATGTTTGAAGCAATTATTTCATTATATTCGCGAAAATTTGCAATATAAAAATAGGTGTTGCAATTTTGTTTGACAACTCCAGTCGGATTCTCGTGCATCTTTTGGTTGAACAATTTTTAAGATATTGGTCTCTAAGAATCCGTTGTTATTTTTGAATTAGATGTTTACTAACTGTGAATACTTAACAGGAAGTAGTCATTTATAGAATCCCATACAACGAAATAAGTTTGATATTAATTATTGTTTTATATCATAGATTCTCAAATGGTAAAACATACTAGTATAACTGCACAACGTCCCTTAATAGTGCCAGATAAGCACTCTCAACGTATCACTTTTTCATCACTCCTTACTTTATCGTTATTAAGAAATACTTCTATTCAATTGTCTCACGTCTTCCTTGTACTTCCAGATTCTTTGTCCAATAACTCCCTCCATATTCCTTCCTCCTTTATCTCTGCAATCACGTTTAATTCGATATCACACTTCGTCGAATGTCTGCTTTATAGTAGGTACACGTCATATATTATCAAGACGATAAACAATTAATTATCCCATTTAAACAATCTTTGAAGTTAGTGTGGTCAGAAAATACCTCCAGCGTCTATATAAACAAAATAAAATTCCGCTATCTTTCTCATCCATGTTATTGAAACAACAATGCTCTATTGTAACAAGCGCTGCCTTTGTTTTATATAGTTATGTTTTGAAACTCTAGAACAATCGATAGACATTTTTCAACATTTTTGTTTTTCCACTTTGTCTTAATGTTTATATAGCACCGTACTTGCCTCCTCTAACCGTAAATACAATTTTGTGTCATTTCAATAGTATCTAATAGTATCAAAATAACGCTACAGAATAAATATCTCCACGTCACACATAATTCTCACACTGATATTTTAGTTCATTACACATTTCATCATGCCATTTTTAATATTCAAACCCGCACTATGTGCCATGTTGCATGCAACCCAAATGATATTACACAGATTAGGCGTTGACCCGACAAGATAAATGATAAGTGCCAAAAATAGAATAACACAGGTTTTCAAGAACCGACCGACAAGAATATTACCGACAAGACTATGAATGAGAATGAACGAGACCGACAAGAATATTATGTGGACCGCAATATCGTTTTGTCCAGACTGGTATGTCTTCTTTTTCAGAAGATTACACATTATACATCTCCATGTACATACACCAAAACTAGCAATATTTATGCCTTTACCAAACAGTATGATATATAATATTGTAGGAAAATTGCTGAAAAAATTACAGTTTTTATTATTGCTTAACTTTTGAGGGTTACATTGAGAGTAATTAAAATTGTTAAAATTAGTTTCTAAAGGAAATTATTCAAACCGAAAGTTGATGTTTCTTTGTCCAAAGACAATCTACAATCGATAAATCTACGAAGGATTTTCGCCCTTTGGAATTATACTAAGATTATTTGGACTATATATTACGATCAGAATACCATAATCAAATTAACTAATTTAAAACATGACCTTACCTACTAAACGTATAATACAAGTTAAAATAGAGCAAAATTAAAAAAAATGAAAAACTATGAAGTTATGCGTTTGAGAAAAATAGATAAAAGATTTTAATTACATTCTCTTAATAATCCTGCACTATGCAGTTCTGAAGGTAAATGCCGGGAAAAAGGGTCATGACATTGAGGTACTTTAATTAATATCATTCCTGTCTTGTGCCTTCAAAGGCTTTTCTTTAATACATTTTAATACACTTTGATGTTATGAAATTACTCTAGAAATATAAATTTACCTTGTCTCGGATACAATTTAGCGTAATTTTCCAACTAAAATGGATTGTTTTATAGTTCTTGCTAGGAACAATTGTTTTTCATGTCTGAATTGAATACTGATTGAGACTATATCTTACCCATCTACCTACATGGGTATATAAGACCTTCATCTATGAAAGACATTAAAATATATTAAATTAATGAAAGATTATAATGGAGCAAATATGGAAAATAGCAACAAGAAAAATATTATCTTTTTGTATGCCGTAATCGGTTGAAATTATATTTTTCCACTGGATATCTGAAATTATCCACAGGTTCGGCTTACTAAGCAAGCCTAAAATGCAGATATAGTAAGACGTTCGTGTCGTGTAAAGTAGGAGCTTATAAGATGGCGGAAATCCAAACTATTATTTTTAGGTAGAATAGATCTTCATTCTAGAATTTCCTTGGATTGTGTAAATTTATTTATATGTTAATATTTAAATAAGACCAATATTTAAACGCAGCAAAAAACTCGTCTTCTCACGTTACAGAGTAAAGTAGACTTTTTTTTCAATGCTCCCACACATTGGCCAAATCCGATTAAATCCCGACCATATTTATACCAATCCATTTTACACGACCCAGTAATTCCCGCATTAAAAAGCAATCGCAACTGTTCGTTCGTATTTTATGTCGTTTTATCAGTTGGGGCGCGACACCGCGCAACCCTGGGGGCGAGTGGCCTGCCGGCCTATCTGATGCAGGCTAGCATTTGTTATTTGCAATTTGCATTATGAAATGGACATTATTCGTTTCGAGGAGACTAATCGAGCCGGGGTTAACCTAACGAAGGCGCACTCAACTGAATGGAATTGCATTTAGGTGCGGGTAAAGTTTTTTACACAAAAATAACTACTGAACAATAAGGTATTTCCATGGATTACAGAATACTGTTGGATCTATTTAACTCGCTTAATACAAATTCAAACAGCTACTTTTGTAATTATTCGCAAAACAACAATATATACGAAAATAATCATGAGAATATAGCTGTTATATTTCTTGAAAGACGAAGAGGATCAGACTTGGGGAACAGTTAGGATAAAATCAGTTTGTAAGTTCTAAAATATGCCTACAAATAATGAATAGTCATTCATTATTTCTAGGATTCCGTTCCTCAAAAGGAAAAACGAAACTCATAATATCACCAAAAGTGTCTGTCTATCCGTCTATCACAGTCGATTGTCTCAAAAAACTGCGAAGTGGAAACTTGAAATATTACATTGTAATATAACTTATTAACTCGTATATTTTGCACTAGCTAGTTGTTTAAGGACATTTTTTTTAATATCTTGTTTTCAATATTTATAAAAATTTTAAATATCATGTTCTTATTATGAGGAATACGAAAATATTTTAAACTGCATATTTAAAAAATATTAAAATAAATTGAAAGTTAAAGGAAATTAAGTTTACTTAACCAATCAACAAACTTCAGGCCACTATTATTATATTTAGCTGGTTTTTGAGCTTATATACTGAATATATTTGGCGTTAACTTTGTAGAAATTAATTATTCACTATTAAATGAAACTACGTGATGTAGTATTATTTCTACTTTCTTTAAGTTCTTTACCACGACCTAGGTTTCGTTGTATTACAACATTTCAGGTGGGCTATTAGCAAAGATCTTCGCTAATAACCCACCTGAAGATGTGGTAATACAACGAAATCTAGGTCGTGGTAAAGAACTTAAAGAAAGTGGAAATAATACTACATCACGTAGTTTCATTTTATTGCTTATATACTTCTGAAATTTCCAAAAAATACCTTTTTTAATAGATTTTTATTTTCTATACTTATGTTAATATTTCAGAAATTATTTTTGAAAATTCCACTCGGTTACAATGTTATATGAATAAATGTAATCCCATGGTCGAATTCGGAAGTTAAACAGTCCACCTTTATCTGCCGAAAACTTCAAACGCGTTTTTCCCGAAACTACGTTATTGACACGTCAGCACAATTACTCATTCAATTTTAAATATTTGTTAAGATACGAATGTTTTAAGATGTTTTAAGACTATCTTTCTAATCGCTTTCTTTACAAACTTCGTCCCATTTTTTCCAACAATTTTTTTGAACAATTAAACATGATTTATTTCCAAGATCACACATTCAACTTTGGAATAGGGATTTTTTTAATTTCTATGAAAAAAACTCTCGAAATTCAACACTACAATTTTAAAAGATCATTTTTGGTTTTTGCAAATATGATCATTTTGCGGCGGTTACGATGCATGCAGGTGCTATATTTTTCATTGGGAATCTACTTGACTGAATGAATCATGAATTGCAAATTGATAAAAAAATTGTTTTTTTTTTGTATTTCAAAGATTATTAACGACGTGTAATCAACATTTTCATTTATTTTTTACAAAATAATCTTCAACATAATTTTTCTAATTCATCTGTTTTTACGTCCGTGTCGATGTATGTAAGCTCTTAAATAATTCGCAAACATGCATTTTACAAACGAAACCTTGTCGCCAATCGCGTCTATTTAGATATTGAACAATATCTTCATAAACAAAGTAAAAATCCATTCAACGATGATATTTTCGTTATGAGAAGAAGAAAAGTCGATAGCAATTTTCGGAAGTAGATCTATTACCAAGATACCCTCTAATACCAGCTGTACACTTGCTCAAGTCTACACAGGTAACCAGCTTAATACTATTATAATTCACAACAATATCATATTGACTGTAATTAAAAGGAAATTATTCGAAACAACTCGGGATTCATTGCGAAAATAAACAAATTGAAGTCTGCAATAATAATTACTTAAATTTTCCGCGTATCATCAATGTTTTATGATTCAAAACACTAGATTTTATCTACTTAAATATATTTTTAACGTCGTATTTCGTTACCAATGTGCCATAGAACATGAGTTAGTTCGTTACTAAAGTATCGTAGAAGATGAGTGAGTTGGTTAGCAATTTAACGTAAAAGACGAGTAAGTTCGTTACCAGTGTAACACAGAAGATGAGTGAGTTCGTTACTAGCGTACCGTAGAAGATGAGTGAGTTGGTTACAAATTTAACGTAGAAGACGAGTAAGTTAGTTACTAGTGAATCGTAGGAGATGAGTGAGTTAGTTACGTGTAATGTAGAAGATGATTGTGCCCGTTACCAATGTAACGCAAAATATGAGTGAGTGAGTTACAGGTGTAACGTAAAATATGAGTGAGTTGGTTACCAGTGTATCATAGAAGATGAATGAGTTCGTTACTACTGTACCGAAAAATTAGTATAAATTAGATGAGCGAATTCGTTACCAATATAATGCAAAAGATGAGTGAGTTCGTTACAAGTGTAACGTTAAATATAAGTGAGTTCGTTACCGGTGTAACGTAGAAGATGGACAATAAAAATTGCAAACTCAAACAGCGGGTTTTATTTAAAAAATTCTATCATTAAAATTATATTTAAACCTATGTTATAAAAATTAATAACCACCTAGACGAATCAACTTACTCAATGCAATGTAATATGAGACGTTCCCACTGAAACACTAAATGGAGATTCTGCACGCGACAGGTTTCATCACTCAGATGCACCACCAGCAATACGGACTCCTTAGTCCGCCTGACTGTACAAAGCCCGTGGCGCAGAACGCCGTCCAATGCAACTCCCGCTCCAATGCACACTGCACTTCACGTTGCCCGCACAAAATCCTATTGAATGTTCGTGAATGTGATTCATTCGTTTCGCAGACTTTTTTTATAAAAGACAGACTTATTAAAGGCGACCAGGAGTATTCGAATTCTTTTGAAAGAGAATTCTACAATCGTTAACGCCTACAAGCGTTAAATCGTTGTAAAAATTATTCCCTTTATAGTTGCATAAAAATATTGACCTATTTACTCTATATTGTTGTCGACTTGGAAATTTTCTTTACTCCACTTTCTTTACTCTACTTTCTTTACTCTCTTGGAAATCTACAGGTAGATTTTCTCAGATATCTCAGGCTAGAAATTTGTGATGTTAAATATCAATATTTTCAAATACACTTTCCGTTTAAACCTAAAATATAACATTTATTATAAATTTCTTACTCTGATATAAATAGACATAAGACTGACTTGGAGTTTAGATATGGGTGATATTAGGGTAGAATTTAGAAACTCTACCAAATCAGTATTGTGACGCTACTTAGAAGATAATTTTTTTGGTATTTGAGTACAACTTTAAAATCCGCACATCATTTTTTTAACGATTTTGGATATTTCCCGACGATGACGCCGGTCGTGGACCGTTTCGCACTGTTTGTGTACGTTATTTCATAATCGGCGCACCGTATGCGCGAACCGTATTCTCGAAAATACGTTGGTTACAGCGAGCAGGAATTGGCGATAATCGATTTTGTATTTGTGAGTCTAAAAATTATTTTGTAGAATTTGCGGACCTAAGAAAAATGTAAACGTTATGAAATGTGATTTTGCAGTGCGAAATGTTAACGATCAATTTTTTCAAGTTTTGGTATTCAAGATCAGAGAAAAAACCTTCATGCAAGATTCTGATAAAAAGAACAGACATATCAATTTCAGAATTTGTTGACAAAAAGCTAGAAAATTAATGAAGTTCCTTGCAAATAAATTTTCTTTCTTTCGATAATTTTTTTGTCAGTTATGCTTTCATAAAAATATAATTTCTATTTAGAAAAGAAGATTTTATTTATTCTGTTATTTCTCGTGTGGTGTTTGTCCGTCTGTATATCGCAACCTTTTTACTCAGAGACTATTAGTGCTATAAATCAGAAATTTGGCACGGTTATAAAAAAATATAAAGTATACAAAGTTATGATAACCTAAAATAATTTTTTTACGGTACCTCCCCTACATGAAAAGAGGGGGTGAATTTTGTTTTACTCTCTTATCTCATTTTGTAGGATATAAATGGATATGCCTTAAAGAATATTGAGGGCACGTCATGAGCACTTTTTGTATAGACAGATCTGTTTATGAAATATTAAGTTTTAAAATGGTCATTTTGCCAGAGTTGCGTGTCCGTATCACCTGCCGCTTAAACCGCTATTTCCAATATCTGAAGATATTCACAATAGTACCATATATAATGAAACTAAAAGAAAAATTAGCACAGCTGAGAAGGCCCTAATAATTTACGAGCAATACTCGACCAACTAATAATATATAGTATTTAATATGTAGTATATGGTTCTGTAAAAAGTTCAGAGAAAACCCAAACAAATTACTAAAATCTACTATAAAAGTAAATTTTTATTTTAAAAATGTATATTAGAACTATGGAGTACTTTGGAGTTTCTTGTGCGAAATATTAAGCTTTCAAATGAAGTACTACGTTTTGCGAGTTTCACTACGAACTTTGTTGGGTTCTATTATTATTTTTATTACGTGACTTCGAAGCCATGAGATAGTCGTATAGACATATCTATAAGTATATACTTATATCATGAATATTCCTGATGTATTGAAAACTTCACTTAACCCTATAAAATGGTTGGAATGATAAATATACGTATTGTTGTAAAGTGAGACTAAAGACCCATGTTGACGCTAATTGACTACAATACTAATTGCGAGACAAATTTCTAACACTAATGTCTGACCGTTCACACATAAGGCGGTTTTGGTGTCGCGACACTGAATTAAGTGTCGCAATAAATGTCGCAAGTGCAGACATTGGTGTTCACACACAGACACTCGATGTATACACTGAGTGTATACACCAAAGTATTGTAGTCTAAACGTAGCTTTACGACGCAAGCACGGGCCGAACGAAACAGCACTCGGCCACAACCGCACACTTCACCTCAGCGGGAAATCACGTTCAAGAACTATGTACTAACTAAGAACTAGAGCACTATGAACTAGATCCGCGGCAAAAAAAAATCAATCGATCCCTATGTACTAACTAAGAACTAGGTCTGCGGCAAAAAAATTCAATTGATCCTACGAAACTCCCTATAAAAATAAATTATTTAACGATACGTGCGTACGATTCTTCACAAATACTTCGCAAACTCCAAGAAGAAGGGAGAATCACAACTTCGAGCGAAATAATAAGCTCTTGTGAAAAGCGTCAGAAAATAGAATTTTTTGTATGTTGGGAAACGTTGTAATAGAAGAATCTAAAAAATGTAAGACACGAAGAGACACAAAATAAGACATTTTTTTACAGGAATAATAAACACAAAATATTACTGAAAAAGCGGGAACATACGGCGGTGTTACTTAAGTACGTAATTATTCATCTCAAGAGAAGCTATGAGCGGGCAGCGTAAGCAGGAAAGGTCAACCCGCTAAGACTGAGCTTAAGAACTTAAGCCCCTTATAAATGATGATCCATTTAGATTAAATTGTAGAGACGTAGGTATTTGGCTGACTTATGTTTATTTATATATTTATGTTAACGCGCTACTTTAACGTTAAGTACGACCAGAACAGCCTTTGAGTTGATATGTTTCTCTGTGACGTAGATTAGTTCCATTCGCAGTAATCATTTTCTTAATTTTGTATATTTCCTTATTATCTTATAGAAAAACCTGAATAAAATGGAGAGCAAGTATTTCTAATTAAATCTTTTCTACCGATACAAGGACTTGCCAGGAAATGAGAAGTTAACACCATCGGCTATTAGTTATCATTGTAGTATTATATATAGTTCATTATCAAGTAGATACCGATGGTTTAAGTACTGTTAAATCTGTCTGTCTTTGTATCAATTGACAAACGGGTCTATATACCACCCGTTCGTTAATGTTCAGATTAATATCCGATAACATTTTTTGCAAGATGTTAACAAAATAAAAAAAAACAATAAATATTGTAAATCAAGATCCGTCGCACAGTTTCGTTACTTGTAAAAAATTGAAACATTAGCTTTATTGAGCATCGAAGGGAAATATAAATTAGTGATGTTTTAAACAAAGAAACAATTAATTTCTCATTTTAAAAAAAATGTATATTAATCACCAACTAACTTTAGTGAAATAGAGCGAAATGTTTATCGAATGCTCATTTATTTATGCGAATCGCAGTGGATATAATACATGTCACATTGCCATCTTATAATTATTACAGTGAATACTAAATTGTATATAGCATCGTCACGAAAAGCCACGTTTCTACTTTTTGGAACATTGCATTGCAACCTATTTAGCACAATACAAATTCCAAGTCAATGTTTTTTTTAAATTTCACATTAACCTTTACTAACAGAGAAAAAACATCAGGGCACACTATTATATTCTTATTGCAATCGGAAAAGGCTATAAAAAAATTAAGACTTCATAGAAATTCGCATTTTGAACTATTAGTTTAATTCTTAAGCATCGCTTTAAAAAAAATGACGTCCATTGATTATACAAAAGGTTCAAGTTTAAACTAAACAATTGAACAACTTCAATCAAAAATTCATGGTGGAATACGTTAAGGAAGTCTAATATGAACAAAATAAAATAAATCATGATTGAATATATTTGGCATTTAATTTTGTAGAAATTCATTATTCACAATTAAATGAAACTAGGTGATGTAGTATTATTTCTACTTTACTTAATTTCTTTACCACGACCTAGGTTTCGTTGTATTACAACATCTTCAGGTGGGATATATCTTTGTTAATATCCCACCTGAAGATGTTGTAATACAACGAAACCTAGGTCGTGGTAAAGAAATTAAAGAAAGTAGAAATAATACTACATCACGTAGTTCTATTTAATTGTGAAAATAAATCATATTAAATAAATAAAATATAATTACAACACCCTACTGTAAAATCTTTATCCAAATGAATCGGACTCTCGACTGAATTAAAATTTATTATCAAAATAAATAGGTTTACTTAAGCTTAATAGGTTTGATTATGACTATAATTATGTATGTATGATTTTATTGGTTATCACTATTATTTTGTGAGGGAAAACTTTTTGACTCAGATTTTTGTTTTCACTTTCCTATTTTTCTTATGGATAGTACTAAAAGCATATTGATACACAGATATTAATAGGTTTGACTCTGACTATGACTATAATTATGTATGTGTGATTTTATTGGTTATCTCTATTATTTAGTGAGGGAAAACTTTTTTACTCAGATTTTTGTTTTCACTTTCCTATTTTTCTTATGGATAGTACTAAAAGCATATTGATACACAGATATTAATAGGTTTGACTCTGACTATGACTATAATTATGTATGTATGATTTTATTGGTTATCTCTATTATTTAGTGAGGGAAAACTTTTTTACTCAGATTTTTGTTTTCACTTTCCTATTTTTCTTATGGATAGTACTAAAAGCATATTGATACACAGATATTAATATGTTTGACTCTGACTATGACTATAATTATGTATGTATGATTTTATTGGTTATCTCTATTATTTAGTGAGGGAAAACTTTTTTACTCAGATTTTTGTTTTCACTTTCCTATTTTTCTTATGGGTAGTACTAAAAGCATATTGATGCACAGATATTAATAGGTTTGACTCTGACTATGACTATAATTATGTATGTATGATTTTATTGGTTATCTGTATTATTTAGTGAGGGACAACTTTTTTACTCAGATTTTTGTTTTCACTTTCGTATTTTTTTATGGATAGTACTAAAAGCATATTGATACACAGATATTAATAGGTTTAACTCTGACTATGACTATAATTATGTATGTATGATTTTATTGGTTATCTCTATTATTTAGTGACGGAAAACCTTTTTACACAGATTTTTGTTTTCACTTTCCTATTTTTCTTATGGATAGTACTAAAAGCATATTGATACACAGATATTAATAGGTTTGACTCTGACTATGACTGTAATTATGTATGTATGATTTTATTGGTTATCTCTATTACTTAGTGAGGGAAAACTTTTTACTCAGATTTTTGTTTCCACTTTCGTATCTTTCTTATGGATAGAACTAAAAGCATATTGATACACAGATATTAATAGGTTTAACTCTGACTATGACTATAATTATGTATGTATGATTTTATTGGTTATCTGTATTATTTAGTGAGGGACAACTTTTTTACTCAGATTTTTGTTTTCACTTTCGTATTTTTTTATGGATAGTACTAAAAGCATATTGATACACAGATATTAATAGGCTTAACTCTGACTATGACTATAATTATGTATGTATGATTTTATTGGTTATCTCTATTATTTAGTGAGGGAAAACTTTTTTACTCAGATTTTTGTTTTCACTTTCGTATTTTTCTTATGGATAGTACTAAAAGCATATTGCTACACAGATATTAATAGGTTTGACTAAGACTATAATTATGTATATATGATTTTATTGGTTATCTCTAATACTTAGTGAGGGAAAACTTTTTTACTCAGATTTTTGTTTTCACTTTCGTATTTTTCTTATGGATAGAACTAAAAGCATATTGATACACAGATATATTTTTGTTCTCATAAATTCAATATTAAATACTTACAAAGACATCTTCCATGAACCCTATCACATAGCTGTAAATTTTTTCCTGTATCTAAATTAAGAAAATCTTACTTCATAGATGCATTCATTGTGGAACCAAATTGTCGCTTAATCTGCAGATGAAATAATTTCCAATAGAAGGATGAATAATCTGAATCTGCCGTTATAATAAAACGACAGGACATACTCCTGAAATTAATACGAAAGTAATAATAATTTTATCCTTATACACAGCAAGAGCATTAAGAGAAATTAAGCATAATCTTAGTCATAGTCATAGTAAAACCTGCCAAAAATTAATTACGGCAACGAATAAACCGAAATAGAATTTTATTTTTTGTCGTTGTTTCAACGGGTTGATTAACGACTTCGTATATCACCTTTTTCATTTCAGATAATAATATTAAATGACGACTAACAAAAATAGGAACAATATCAATCTTTGTAAAATTGTTTTTCTTAACTTTATCTTTTAATGCTTATCTTTGAAAATATAGCTTGAAAAAATTTTTTATGGAAAATAATAGCTACTTTAAAAATTCCTTCCAAAAAACTTATTCAATAAACTAGAAAGGAGAAATAAACCTTGTTATTTTTCTTATGTTCCTCTGTCTGTCTATTTTCTTATTTATGTAATCATAACAAAATATCTACCCGATGAATTTTAGCATTGTTTTAAATAATATGCTGCGTAGGTCCGCAGAAGAAAACTGTAATTCAGTTTTATTCTTTCGTTTAATCTAGATGTGATGAGAAATTACTTTTGTCTGTATATAAAACTATTTAGTCAGATTAAGCTGTCTTTTTGTTGCTGTATCATTTAGTGTCTTGAAAACGAACTGAGGTATATTAATTGATACCTTTTCACTCGAACTCTCGAACAAATGAGTGAACAAATTTCACGCGAGTTAAGCCGCGTCCAAATTGTTTGTTAGTTAAATATAACTGCACGTATATAAATTTATATAAGTTGCAAGTTCACGAATTTACTAAAAGTACTTAGTAAGCTCAGTAGTAATAACTCAAAGAGCAACTATAAAACAGCAAGTTACCAACATTTGCCCTTATTAATCTATTATTTCGTCCTTTCAGTTAAGGTTCAATAATTCTAACAGAGTTATTGGTCGCTTAAAAGGATCTGTTTATCTATATCTTTGAACCGTCTGTCACTTGGAAGTGTGATTACCAATATGGAACTTATTTTTCTACAATCCTTCTATACCCCCCCCCTCACTCTGCATTTTCCAATATATTCAAATATTCAATATTGATAAGTCAAAGTCAATAACGCTATCATGCTTCGTACCATAATTCATCTTCATTTTTAGGGCTCTTCACATTACCACTTGGAATGTTTCCTTAATTTGTCTATGAAAGCTTTAAGGGTCTTAGATCATATATAACACCCTCACATTGGTTTTTCTCATATTTACCTCTTTTTACTCCCCATATTTCAAACGTGGCCAAAATATCTATATAATATTTTCTTCTCGCTATATTTCCTGATCACCACATAATCATTAATTATCAATATTGCTCTATTTTTCCAGAAATTCAATAAAAATCTAGTTTCAACGTCTTTCAGTTTCCTTTCATCTTTCTGTTGCATTATCTAACTACGACTCGTCTCTGTACATAATGTTAACTATGTCACTAATACTCATATTATACAACCCCACCAAGCCGAAATTAATTTCGTATTCGCGAATCTCTCGTCCGCTGCTGCGCCAGGGGAATTGCAAAGCGATCCAAATCTCTCTGGCTCCCAACAAAAAGCTTACATTATAATCCCATCAACTCTACGCAGCGGCTCCGCACAATACGGAGGTCGGTCAGTCCCGTGGCGTTGCCCATCGGTATTCAGAGACGACCGCCGGCTGGCATTGTTAAACTGCCGTCCGCATCTCGCGGAACTAACTCCATTCCCTTAGAATACCTAAGTTTGGCGGTAGCATATAATATTATAGTAGATAAGTGAAATCTTATAGACCCTTTATAAAAGGTAGGAAAATTTAAAAAATCCCAAAAAAAAATTATTGCTTGTAAACTGCATTTTGAATTCCTTTTAACTTATGAAGAGTGAGATGGTTCGATTAATATGGAATCTATTCGATGGTACTCAGTAATTAAACGTGTCATTGCCCATAATAGAGCAGTTCAGTTTTTCTCAAGCCTTTCACCAGTTACAAACTATGCTCCAAAAAACCTTCCATTCTTGCTTTAAAACCTTACTTCTCTTATAGCTTCTGGGACATTGTTTTTCCGTACAAGATAAAAATCAATATATTCCTGTCTAAATAAATATTGTTATTCCACAAGTCCGGAAAATCTGATCAACCTCATCCAAAATTAAATCTAACATGAAATATAATATCCAATTAAAATAAATAAATTTACAGCAAATACACTGAGTCAACTCTTTAGATTTCCGCAGCCTCCACCAGGAAACCTTATAGTTTTGTCACGTCTGTGTAAAATTATAAAACACTTTAATATTTACGCTACCGCGATATATAGGATACATCTTTGGCAGCACTTGTCAACTTTTTATAATCTTTCCTAATTATACACATACTAAGTACTCAGGCTGTAAGTAGACTTGGATAAAATAAACCCATGAAATATAAAACATGAACATATTTTCAATTTAAGCAGCGGGAAATATAACAACTAACCCTTTATGAACTACAGATACCACCAATATTGCTAATCACAGTTTGGCAGCACAAACCGGTAAGCTTACGGTATAGATGTAAGTGGACCATAAGGAGTTCAGATATATATTAAACTCGAAAGAGTGAGCACATTAGTAACCATACGATTGCGCGAAAGGCGACCTAACGTACGATTATGTAAATCCACCTTAAACCTCCGGCAGTAAAATCCTCCTAAAAATATCGTTTCCACCTAAATTTCACCGAACCAACGCCGCGACCCACCCATTCTGCAGACCATTCCTCACCGAACCTCCACATTCGAATAGCATTCCCGTCGAATAAATCGCCGCGGCGGCATCTGAAAAGCGGGCAGTCATTTGTCGGGGGCGCGCTTTGGGGTTCCCGATTCACGTGCCATTAAATATGAAAGGGACCAATTGGGCGGCGGGAGATTAACACATTCGCGATACGCCCGTGAAAAACTGCCGCCTCGCGACAATACAAATAAGGGGCACCGGATTGGGCGTGCCTGCAATATCCTCCGAATAATTCGCCAAATGGAGTTCCACCACCGAATGCGTGATTGGACTTTGCAATGAAGCTTGCGAACGTTTTAAATTTCATTGTTACTTTTTCCATTAGCAGCTGGAAAGATAGCGGCTTCAAAATAGCCATTATTCGAGTTCTAGACAAACATATATTGAAGTAATGAATATAAAACGTCCTAGAATTTTCCTTTATTTTTATGTTATGGCATGTTAGAGATTCCTTTCGATAATTATTACATAAGTAAATAAACACGTATAAATGGGTACGTTAATATTGGACAAACATGTTATATTTTTAACATTTTCAAATAGTTTCACCGTCTCCTTTGCTTGGAGTACGCTAGACTCCAAAACTTTGACCCGTCCGCTTTGATGTACAATTAAAACTGGACTAAACTGTCTAAAATCAACATTCTAGCGCCCTTTGAAAGTTAAATGTCTATGCTTTTAATAGATATTATCAAGTGCCAAATTCAAAATACGAATGTGCGATTTTTGAACATAAATTTTAAGAGGTCAAATGAATCTAACGTTTAAGAATTAATATCACCATTATGAGGCACACAACACATACACAGACATATATTCTAAGATATGACCCATAGAAATCATTTGCCAGATGGAATGTCGTTATGAAAAATAACTCAACAAAAACAAAATATAATTACACCTTTCTACTATATTAATTACTATTATATATTAATATCACCATTAAGAAGTTCACAGAGACGCCATACAAATCGACTGAAAAATAACTTTGTATTTTGAAATGATTATTCATTCTAATTCTGAAAGACATACTAGTTAAAATATTTTCTGTTTCTATTATTATTGGTGAGAAATAATATCACTAAAATATGCACCATGCTTTTAGATGTGTGAATATATAGTAGGCAATTTATTTACGTTGTGAAAAATTAATATTTAATAATAGCTTAATAAAAATACTATGTACCCTTAAACGTTTAAAGTACCTAAACGTGAACGGAACCCTCGCAGTGCGAGTTCTACGGGTACTCGTAGACGTACTCGTAGATGGGTACTCGCAGACGGGTACTATTTTATTTACATATAAACGTAAATAACCATTTCTGGTTAAGTAAACCAAAATTGAAATCAATATATTGAAGCCAAACAACACCTACTTATTCAAATAAAATCAGCCAAATCACATTCAACTGTAAAAGCCACCCTTCACAGTTAAGCTACGTGCTGATAACCACAAACTAGATTATTGCCAGAAAGTCAGTTTTAATGTTTTGTTTACGAAAATTTACTTCATTTCAAAATCGCAAGATATATTGTTTGCATAAAAATTACGATTAAGGTATAGTTGCTATCAAAGGATATAACTATTACCGTACTAAAATTTTAAATTAATCTCACATTTACGAACGCACTACCCTCGGCTTTATATCAAGGGAATCGGCAAGCACCTCCAAAACTTTCCGAATGCCCGACATAAAGATTACATTATAATCCCATAAATTCTTCACGGCGCCTCCACACAATACGGGTCTGGTCAGTTCCGCGGCGCCGCCCATTTGTATTCAGAGACGCCCCTCGACCGGCACTATCAAAGTATTTCGCTATGCCGACTCTCCTTTTCCTGGAGTGATTCCGGAGGCAACAAACGATATTATAATAGGCAAAGCTGCACAGCTATTTCCCTGCGAATATAAAGAAAATTATACGATTCTATGTGCTTATATTTAGTTTCAATTTCGAATGGCGTTAGTGAAAACTCGGCGTCACACGTAATTAATTTTCAATAGATACAAAAAGTTTTCCCATAAACCTATATTTAGGCATTATTTTTCTTCGTCATTGTAACTAGCTTTCAATCGATCTGGCGAATAGCAAAGGAATTTGTATACTGCATTTTCACGATTTCCTAAACGTAAATTTGAAATCTCAAACATATTGTTTTTAGATAATTAACGTAATGAAAATTGAAATCTTTTATGGATATTATAATAACCTTTTTTGCTTTATTATTTTTTCCATCTTATCAATCGAAATAAATCAATCTTAAAAAAATATATTTCCTTATGATTTACATATATTGTGAATGTGGAGCAAAACTAAACGGGATAATTTTAACTTCCTATCAGTGTGTTATTAATTTCATTAAGGAATCAATACTTTACGGGTTTATTACTTATTTTAAGTAACTTTTCCACCATTTCCTTGGGTAGATAAGGAACATAAAAACAAACTGATTTGTTTATTTATCGGGATCTAAAAAATATAAATAAATTATTTCTTTTAGTATTAAGTGTACATAGTATTTCTACTAAGCTATTTACAAATATTAATTTTACACAACATAAATATTGTACATTGCCTTCTATACATTTCACATATTTAAAAATATGGTGCGATTTAAAAATATGATGTATAAATTTCAATAAAATTATTTCTCACAAACAGTAATATAAATTGAAAATATATTAGTTCGTATATGTTTCGCAGAATAATAAATAAACATTTTAACATTATAGCTTAATTAATATACATTTACACTGACCCGTCTGCATATCATGTGTTAGTCGACGACAAAGATATTAGAAGTCAAGGGCGACCCGCTCGCACTAGATAGAGCGGTTCGCCCTTGTCTTCCCTTGATCAACTATCACTCTTAAAGAAGTAGAACCTACTTAGCTGAAGTTTCTTTTAATTCTGTTGTATATATTATTACAATTTTGTAAACTTTCCAGATATACAACAATATGGGTGACGCTAACAATAATGACCACTTTAAAGCTTGATATTATCATTTTACAAAGCATATTCCAGGCTTATTGAATAAATAGAAAAATTATACGCATAATACTAAGAAACGTTAAAGAGAATTAATTGAAAAAGAATCTATGCTCGAATCAAGGTTCAGAAGCCAATTTTAACATGTTATACCACACTATTTGATATACCAGATAAAATACCACGTTAAAATGATTCAACTGATCGACAAAATAAATAATTTACGTAAAGCAATAATTATATAAACAAAAACAGATTGTTTAGAAAGCTTAAGTTGGGAAATAAAAAAAAGCTTATCTCTATATTAAAACTTGTAACAATAGCTTAGTACAGTATCCCAAAAACCGCTTGTTCATCCTGCTTCGAGGAATATCACCCACTCTAATATTTAACACTCCAGAAGTATCCTTACCTTGACTTCATGTGAAAATACATTTTAACCTTGGTATGGCACAATTGACTCACGTAAATTACTTTGTCAGATCGCATCAACGCATATTACATAACAATAGCCTGTGTTGACACAAAAATGTTTCAACAAATCCTACTGCATGCTGTAAAATAATTTCAGAAGTGTGATTTCAAAATGTCCATGCATCGGCAACTTTCTTTGAGATAAATAAAGTCACAACCATTATTTACACAATAGAACAGAAAACAAATTTCGCATCATCATCATCATATATATTAATACGCTAAGCTTAAGATGTTACACTCCCTTTTTAGAAAAAACCTCACAACTAATCCACATAAATTATATATCATTTCATAGATAATTGCTTGCTCTACCGGCATCCACAACTAAAAAATTTATTATTGCTATTGTTTTTGCAAATTAATTAATTATTAAAATTATATACACAAAACAGCAATGCTGCCATCTAACGGCTCAACGTCAATATGATTGACGGTCGGTAAAATTTTTGTTTAATTTCAAATCCACTCACGTATAAATAAAGTGGCGCTTTAGCTCAATGCTTTTGATACTTGCGCCTCTATATGTCAATTTTAGTAAAATATTTGTTTGATCTGTCATCTGAGCTTCATAATGGAATAAATAATGCGAAGACTTCGTACGGGTCACGCTAGTTAATTATAAAAACATTACCAGTAATATTGTAGAGGAAGGTGGATCCATTCGTAAAATAACTAAGAGATACATCAAATAGTGCAGTAATATCACAAGGGATCAAACGCCATAATCCGTCATTGTTATATTTATCTTTCCTATGGAAAATACCTTGAAATATAAAATCTGCCAGCGTGCAAAATACGCAGACTAAAACATAGTTCTGAGTTTGCGACCTTCTACTATAAGACATATTAAACAAAAGTAGACGTAACATTAAGAATCGAACGAGTTTCCGAACGGAAACCAATTACTTAAATCTATCTAAATCCTCCAAAAAATATGGTTTCCACCTAAATTTCCCCGATTTTTCCTCTGACTTACTACTCTGCAGTGTCTTACGCGCCGCCCGCCTACGTTCTAAATAGTGTCCCCGTCAAATAAATCGTCGCAGTACCATCTGAAAAGCGGACAGGCATTTAAAGGTAGAACATATACTTGCTCTTACATTTATAAGAGACCATTGGGCAGCGGAGGATTAACATATTCACGATGCACCCTAAAAACTTCACCATTCGACAGTACAAATACTAGACGACGAAAGGGGCCTCCCTGTAATAGCCTTTAAATGATCCATCAAATGGATTTCCACCATAAATTACGCGATTAAAATTCGCAATTAGGCTCTAGGGTGTTCTAATTGTATAGATAGTGTTGGTATAAATACTGTTATTGCATTTCACGGTGAAAAGATTTAAATATATGTGTATATCTGTTACCGATCAAATCCGATTTCAGGACAAATCAATTTTGCCTAGGCCAAATTAGTTTACATAACACGTATAAAGTTCAGTTAGTTTAACCTAAACAATATCAGTTTTCCTGATAATAAAATTCACGCTTCAGATTTAACTAATATTGCCTAGTCAAAACTAATTTTAAACAATAATATAAGACATCGCTATCATAAATATACATATAATAACATTGTAACAGAGTGAATTCTGTACATTGAAAATATTTTTAAAAGTGATTGATTTAGTATATAAAATGATAATAGAAGCCAGAAATTTTTTTTAGAATTCTTGTATGTCTGTTTGTTAATTTGAGTTGTATGTCTGTTTGTTAATTCGTTAATTTGAGTTAATTATGTATGTTTGTAAATCTACTGGACAGATTTTGATGAAATTTGGCATGGTAATAGTATATACCTAGAAGCAACATATAAGAGAAGAGAAAAAAAATATTTCTAATTGATCATAAATATATAATTATAAGTTTGATTCTAATAATTATAATTTTTTATTATTGCTTATATTAATATATGAGAAATAATGAAAAAATATAATTATTAGAATCAAACGTGTAGTTTTATTAAAATCAAAATTAAAAAGAAATCAGTAATTAAAGTTTGAATAGCATACTTTAACTTTCATTTGTAAACTGATTTCCTTGTAAATTGAATTTCTTGTAAACTCAATTCTCAATGAATTCTTGTAAACTGAAGTCCCAATGAATTCTTGAAAACTGAGTTCTCAAAGAATTCTTGTAAACTCAATTCCGAATGAATTTGTTACTTGCAAAACTGAATTACCACTGTACGTATAGTAGCTGCCATTAATAAGATTTCAATAAACTAAGTTAGAATAGGTTAACTTAAGTTATTAAAATTCAAAGCGAGATAAAGAGGTTGCGGTATAAAACTCCCCGCATTAACATGATACGACATGTTTATCTTATCATTTAAAACGACTCTTTTATTTTGGCTAGGCTATACGAGTTTTGCATGAAGTGTGAATTTCATTATCAGGACAAACTGATATTACCTAGGCTAATCTAGTTGAACCTGATACACGTTTTCTAAACTAGTCTGAACCAGACAAAATTAGTACGATCTAAAAACGCGTTTAATCGTTAACATATATATCATAAGTATGTGCAGGTATGACTGCGAAGGAAAAAGAAAATTGATTATGTCTCATCTCTTCCGCTTTTCAATCCGCTTTTCTATCTCTCAAATAGAAAAGCGGATTTATGGGAAGCTTATAATGCCAGTTTATAAGAAAGCCTTCAACTCGGCCTAAATAGCTCAAATTGTAAATATAAGGTCAACAAAAAAAATGCAATGGATTTTATTTTAGTGCAATTAAATCGTTAATTTATTTCATAAAAACTACGGAAAATAATTATATACTTTATATACATTTAACAACAACTCATTTATATAATATAATTTACATACATAGAAAGCTAGTATCTGTTACCAGAAATAATAACAGGAAAAAATTTAAAAAAAAAATAGGTTAAACTGATTGTGAAGTTATACATCAATAAACACTAATTATAATGATCTACAAACGTATAATGGAATACAAACGGGATCATATTACGAAAATACATAAACTTTAAACCCACCATAATGACTTATATAAACTAATAAGTACGTCTTTTCTCCCAACCAGCATTTAGCCGAACAGATCAAATAGTGACAACCACGTGGTGAGTGTACACCGAGTTTATTTACACTACAAGCCATGACGACAAGCTACGTCTGGTGTAAACCATCAACACCCGACGAGTTCAAACATATCGTAAACAAGATAGCGAGTGATTACACCTGAACAAAAATAGAACCTCATTATCTACAGTTTGTATACAGACTATTTTCGTTACGGAAATTGTATGTAAATAAAGAATGGTTTTAAATAAAAGATTGTGAAGAAAGTTTATATTTAAATGTCATTAGGAACATCTTACTATTCGAATTAACGTAGTCTACTGGTAAAAATAATAAAACAAACAAAACGCGGCTGTTTGAACAGAAGGCGGGTTCGAACAACACATGTTTAAAAAAAACCAGATGCAAGTCCAACTTGACGATTACTGTTCCATAACAACATGCTCCGAAAAATGGCTTAGCGCGCGAATCAAAACAAAACAGCGCACAGCCATATCATTAAGTTCAGTTATTAGTCGTCATAATTATAATAGCTCTTCTAATAATTAAATGAAAGTTCATTTTCAAAAGATTTACGCGCCGGCAATTTTTTAATTCTCGCATGCACTCTATCCCCACTCTCACCGAGTTACTTCCGTGATATATTTTCATGACTGCCTGAACCAATAAACACTCCAATAATAAATACGCCAATAAGTTCCATTTTGAAACAAAAGTGGCATAGTATAATACTACTTATTGAAAATTTACAACTAAAGTAAAATAATATAGAAAAAATGGGAAAAATAGGAGGAAAATTGAAAACCTTTCGTTTACGTTTGATATTCACATGACCACGAAAGAAAATCATTTCTGGATTAACTTTTAATTTCCTATCGGTTCCCAAAACCTTTATATCAAAATTGTATCGATAATTAAGACTATGTAAAATTTATTTGAAGCCTATCCACCCACCACTTTACCTCCAGTAAACAAATAGATGAACTACCAGATTGATAACGAAACCCTAAAAGAAACAAGTAGAAAATTCGCCGGATTTCGATCTGAAAATCTCCTTACTTTACTTATCACTAAATATGGATTTACCTCTTACTTCCTTCTGTGAATATACCTTTGTTGTCCTTACTGCTAAACTGTGGAAAAAGGTAAACTCTTCTAACCGGAATACGTCGGCAACTCAAGAGATTCAAAGTTCGTTTGAAAAGAAATCATTTCAATATAAAAAAAAAAAAAATAGATATATATAAATATATATATATATATATATATATATATATATATATATATATAAATATATATAAATTATTAAATTACTAATTCCCTTATACGTTATTTTTCCATTTACTATTGTTCTAAGTGTTCTCTTTTAATTTTGCAATTGCATTCATAATGCTTGGTGCTTTGGTTAAACGAAAGAGATTGCTCCTCTAGTAACAAGTCCGCCTTATGTATACGTATATATACACATATATATATATATATATATATATATATATATATATATATTAAAAACAATAAATAAATAAATAAATCAAGAAACAACTAAATAACATCTGTATTATGTCACTAGATTATCAGGTTTTGCCTATATTACTTACCTTTTGCTAATAATGTTCCAACAATCATATCCGTATTCGATCTCCGAGAATTATCGTAAACAATTATCATAATGAACAGAGCAAAAAATAATATACGTTATTTGATATTTAGAGAAATTATTATTCAGTCGTAAAAAATCATAAATCATCATCGGGTTTACCACGCCGGCAGGACTCTTGACGTAGTCATTTTTTAAAAGTCCTCTGATAAAAAAGTATTTAATATTTATTAAAATAAATATTTAATATCCCCCATTTATTGTGCACAATAACGTCGTAATTATGCGGCTAACCTTAACTGCTTCCTCTTACGTTTCTTCAGATTTACAATAAATACAAATGGGTACGTAATGGACTCGGCGTCCTTTTCTGTCCGCAACGTCGCGGCCTTCTTCTTCAATAAATACATCCTGAATCAATATACACGAACGTAATCGATTACTTGTTCCTAGACGCTTTGAACGGAATACACGTCGCATCATTCATTACGGCAACGCTTAAATAAATATCGGCGAAGACAAACATCAATCAGCGTCTGAAAGTTAGCAAATTAAAATATCAGCGTCAAGGCCATCGACTCGAATGCCAAAAAGATGGACAAACCGATTCAATTTGACCTTTAATTGACAGCATTCACGAACTGACACGTTGAACTTTACGTCAATAACACAACATAATTCACAATAAATTGCATCTGGGTCAATGGGGAACGAAGATTGGAAATGGATTGAAATGTTTAACCGCTTTGATCTTCGTTTAAACTACTCGATGGTATCCAGAGTGCATTTAACAGTTACGATATTATTACTGATTATTTATGCTGCACGTTATCGAAAGGTTAATTTAGATTGTTCATATCGAATCAGTGAATAACTGAATATTGGTACGGAAAGATATAAATTACGCGAGAAAGGGAAGCGTTGAATGATGAGAGAGATACAGATATTCTACTGAACTGCAGAATATCTAAGAAAAAAAATGTTCCATCAAGCAATTCAACTAAACTATACTTTCCGGTAAAGTTTTGTCACAATCGGCCTTAAACTGAAAGAGGCCTTAAACTGATTGTAATAAATATACGAAACAACAAACGTAACGAATGAGGTTTTTTTCCATTTAGCTGTGGAACCCTAAAAATATGTATGATAAAGAACGATATTACAGAGAATCAGTAAAATATATACGAGATTTAATCACCGCGCTTTGCCTCATCCATATGTTAGATTACTGTTATTTATATATACATAGATACAATATTACCAACTTATATAACGAAAATATCTAAATCCCTTTACCGAAATTACATACAATTTTACAAAATCTATTTCATAACCAAAAAATAACATCATAACAAAATAACAACAGTATACGTATAAGTTTTTTAAA
Organism: Druceiella hillmani; assembly: GCA_039881145.1. Taxonomy (NCBI): domain Eukaryota; kingdom Metazoa; phylum Arthropoda; class Insecta; order Lepidoptera; family Hepialidae; genus Druceiella; species Druceiella hillmani. The sequence continues at coordinate 2,185,491 of JAYKKI010000023.1, read as the reverse complement.
CAAAATTAAATTAAACTAGTATTAATAGAACAATTATAAATACGTCAAATGGGCAGATATTTCACAACAAAGTAGTTATTTTAATTTACTAATATACAATCAATCACAATAAAGATTTATTTTATATCGCAGTTAAAACCACGAATCGATTTAATGAAAGTGCTAATTTGACTTAATGACACTAATTTTTTTTCATAATTATCTCTAATTACTGCAATTATTATTTTAAACCTTTCAGTTGATACATATCATATAGTTAAACGTATAATTAATAAAGGCGTTAGAAACATTCTAACCACATTTATATCGGAAAGTGGATTTCACTTGTGAGGTGATAATTGGTCGTTGAGTGCAACTCGGAATCGTCCATAGTTCTAACTGGACGCTAATCATAAGATCAGTCATTTGCTACCTACCTTCATTACGAACGTTTCACTAATTGATGGGGAAATTGATAAACATCCGAGCGAAAAAAATGCGTATATCATGATGGTTTCAAATCGATCACATCCGTTCGTCAATCATTAGTGCAATCATGATTTGAATTATCTCGAAGCTATTAACGTTCATAAAGCTCCAAAATCCGCTTCCGGCATATAGTGAACATTTGGTTACATTTAAAATGATATTCACTTTTTTAACGGCGCTAGTTTATGGACTTCATTGGATCCCAATATCCGAAATATATCCGTCTATATACGCTTTCAAAGGTCATCTGATAATTCCGAACATAACTCGCGCTATATATTATTCCTTTATTAATATATTTTGGCTCGCTCATGCTTTATCATATTCCTTTTTCTTTCTGGGATGTCGAATTTGGACCAATTTTCTTTGAAAATATTTATTATTATACATCTTACTTCAGTCCTCTTCCACTTCGCTTCAGTTGTCCCGAAGAAATCACTCTTAGACCAATGAGTTCGCCGAATGTACATATAGAGGACTTTAATAAGGAACGTATCTATTATTCATATAGCTGACTCTACGTATCAAACTGGGTATATTTGAAGTGTCTTTTTGTGAAAAAATATAATTTTTTTCGTTAGAACAGTACATTTAAAAAAAACGGCTGAAAGTTGCCATATCCTTAAGATTTTCTGAACAGATTGATGCACAGAATCATCTGCATGAATAATAGACGTTCATTTTCATCCTGTATATATATATATATATATATATATATATATATATGTGTGTTTATATATATATATATATATATATATATATATATAAGATGAAATACGACGATGATGACGATGGCTCAAAAATAGTTTTTTAAATATTATGTATTAAAAATTATTACAGGTATTATAATCAAAGGACCCGTCGAAGTCACCTCAGAAATTTATAAATACTCGTAGTTTAAATACTGGGAACCTTATCGGCATAAAGACGATAAATAAATAATAAAGTAACTGAATCATATCTGCTTTTGAAGATGAAATTAAACCAGGGTAAGGTGATATAATTCTTTTAATATGTGGCTGGCATTATCTTTATTCAACTATTATTTTTATTATTCGCAACTATTATATTTCTTGTATTTTTTTAAATTAAAAAAAACATCGATTTAAATGACAATACGTAAAAACTGAATTAACCTATTCTATATTACGGGAATTTATTGGAGTATTTATATTAAAAATACATACATAGGCAACAGAAAGAAACCTTTTCGTTTTTTAAGTATCAAGAATAATTTAATTAATAAAATATGTATGAAATACCACAACTTTGAAAAGGTCAGAAATAAAAATTCTGAAAAAAGTTCTGAAAAAAAAATTTAAAAAATTAAAAAAAGTCTGAAAAAGAAATTAAGAACTTCTAAGAAAAATATAGAAAGATATATAAAGACCAAAAACATATACTAATTGCCAAAAGTAAAAATTTCCTTTATTCTAACTAATAACACCATACCGCTACGAAAAGGGATACATCCTATTATATAAAATCACAGCAAAAACATATTCAAATCAATACCATCGGATTTATTACGTAAACTTTTTTAAACAAATCCAAAGCTTCACAGAGGATCATCTGTCACAGAAGCCCATCATTAATCGAGGAGCGTGATGCACTAAAGCTAACATACCAATCGCATCGAGCAAAAAAGCGACGCCTTGTAATTAACTGGTCTCCATCCCGCGCCCTGCAGCTCCCATTACATTTTTCCCTAATTTGATATTTTTTGCTCTCGCCTGCGAACTTCCCCACTTAGTTGCCCGTTAGCACATAATTATTTCGCTTCCAACTCCGTTTGCTCTTCGCGACCAGACACGGTCTCCTAATGAAAAAGGGAGGTGTTGGCTCGTTTTCAATTTTCTCCGTAATTATGTACTTGGGCGTGGATAATTACTTTCATGAATGAATGTAAGGAATAACAATATATTGATGGGAGAAAGGACAAAATGAATAAAGGAAGGTATATCCTAGGATCAAGTTTACAGATTTAGAAAAAAAAACAATGTCAATCATGAGGGAGACAAAAACATTGAATCACACAGGGTATCACCGCATTCAAAAACTGTAACTGTAAATGGAATATTTTAAACCTTTCACCACATTTTAAAACTGCAGCTGTAAGTGAAATGTTGTGCACTTTTCACCACATTCCGAAACTGCAACTGTAAGTGAAATGTTGTGCACTTTTCACCACACTCCGAAACTGCAACCGTAAGAGAAATGTTGTGCGCTTTTCACCACACCTGAAAACTGCAACTGTGAGTGAAATGTTGTGCACTTTTCACCACATTCGAAAACTGTAGCTGGAAGTGAAATGTTATGCACTTTTCACCACATTCGAAAACTGCAGCTGGAAGTAAAATATTGAGCACTTTTCACCACATTCGAAAACCGCAGCTGGAAGTGAAATATTGAGCACTTTTCACCACATTCGGAAACTGCAGCTGAAAGTGCAATGTTGTGCACCTTTCACCACATTCCGAGACTGCAGCTGTAAGTGTAATGTTGTGCACTTTTCACCACATTCAAAACCGCAGCTGAAAGTGAAATGTTGAGCACCTTTCACTACATTCGAAAACTGTAGCTATAAGTGAAATATTGTGCAAAACACATCACCGTGTCTGTGTTTTTCAACCCAAAGAAATCTACTTTTACTTTTTTTACCTGTAAGTGAGATACGAATATGATAATTTCGAAAGATCGATTATAATCATTACAAATCGGGGATTTTAAATATTTAACTTTGAATGTTATTTCGTTTGTTAGAAATTCTTGTTAGTAACAACAATAAAATACAAACGTCGTAAAAAGACTACCTATAAGCAAACGTCAGTCCGCTGCATACAAGTGGAGCAATTTTCCCAGTAGGCATTAGCTATAAACCGAAATTGCATTACGATTACAAGCACTGCTCACATGGGCAGAGCCCTAACCGCAACATTACAGCATAACGCAGGCACGGTTCTTGCCCAATCATACTGCACATAGCCAACTACAGAATTAAAGAATCCTACCAATAATAAATATTTACGACCATTTTTATGACCAACACCGTGCCTCGACAATAAAGTATAAGCTGTAATGCGACAAACGCGTCGATAAGCTAAGCAGGGCTCCTCAACCAACGCATGCACAGATAATAGACTATCAGAAATTGATAATAGACTATCAGAAATTGATGAGGTGAAAGTGAAAAAGCTGTAAAACAGCATTGCAGAAAATTATATAATTAAAAAAAATACACCAGAAGTTTTAGTCTTTTACAACGAATTGAAAAAAAAACATAGCAAAATTAATGTGAGTTAGTTCAAAATTGCTAGAAGTACTTGGGAAACCTCAATGGATAAGGCCAAGGAAAAAGCAAGGTTTTATACAAACTGCGTAAAAAATAAAGGATAAAGGATTTTATATAATGTTTTCTAAGTTGTGATTTTTTCTTAGATATTTGTTATCGGTGATTCGTTATTTAATGTTCATTAATTTTAACGCTTGTTAGGAGTTCGAAGATAACCATATTATCTTCGACAATATTGGTAAAAGTATAGCACTGCTCATAATTAGCGGTTCAGTCCTGATTTTTCTTATCTAAAATTGAATCTGTGTTTTGTGTAAAGGTAAAGACATCAAGGGAAGATTTAGGAGAAGGTGTGACATGTCATTGGTGGGTATACTATTTATTCCTTAAGTAAGAAATAAAATAGGTCATAGAATGACTAAAAAGATTAGGGAGTTTTTATTAAAATGGAACTCTATTTGACATTCTCAAAAGAACGAAATATAAAAAAGGAAATAAAAAGGATTAGGGAGACTTTATTAACATGGAACTCCATTTGATATTCCTAAAAGAATGAAATATTATAAAAAAGGAAATAAAGAAGGATTAGGGAGTTTTTATTAAAATATAACTCTATTTAATATGCCCTAAGTAACGAAATATAAAAAATACACGTCTTGAAGACTTACTTGTAATAATTTATATCAAAACTTGCTGTCTAAACTAGGCATTACCGCATTTATTCTAACAAATCAGCCATTACACAATTTATTTATAAATTTTGGTCTTTCTAAGCGATTGTGACTGATGGGAAATTTAATTGTATACGTTTATTTCACGTTGTATGTTATAGATACTGACATGGTAAAATTTTTACATATTCTTGGTCCTTTTAGAAACGCTGATTTGCTACGTTTTTGCTATCATAGTTTTGTCCTACTGTCAACGTACTTTAATTACCATGTACCTTAAATCACTCAAGCGTATATAGAAAACAATACATAGCAGTTTTTAGAAATTTTGAAAGTAGTTTCCAACCTATCGAACACAAAACAAACGATAATAGCATTCTTTTCATAATATTCGTTTCAGCGAAGTTAGCTGACGAACTTGATATTTCAGGAATATACAACTTAGAAATAATTAGAAGTTAGGTGACGAACTTGATATTTCAGGAATATACAACTTAGAAATAATTTAATATATTTAATTATTTCCATATAGTATACGGCACAAACATGGCTCGTTTTTCAATTTCCAATCAACATGAAAATTTATTAGTTCTCGTGATACTCTGAGTTGGTTTAAAGAAGACAATCGTCTCATTCTTTACTTCTTGCATAATCATCGACTGTCTAAATTGCAGCTGCATACAGACTTTAATTCAACTAACAAATGGATAAAGAAAATAAGCTACTAAAAAAATTATCCCGTAATTACGCCCAAAAACAACCATATTGTACTCATCTATGATGTAAAGTGTGGAGTAAATTTAATTCTAAATTTTGAAGAAATAATATTAAAATTATCGGTGAAAGAAAAATAATAAAAAGCTTGGCGAGCCCTGTTTAATCTACGCATAAAAATTATTATGCATCAACCATAAAAACAGACGGAACTGACGTACGACTATAAATAAAATTTACTATCGTAGAAACGAAATTATATTTTGATACCTAAAAAAAGTGTTGAAATGAAACTTGGAAAAATTGGAGCCCTTTTGGAGCAAACTCTGCCATCATTTGGAATAATATCAAGTTCACACATAAAAATCTGGCACAATACTATCACCGCAAACTTTTTCAGTCGTCTGCATTATTTAAGTCCGTCTAAATAACGTTTGCTGTGCAATTTTAAACAAATTTTCGCTCATAAATATATGAAAACGTTCAAGTGATAGCTATTCATTTCATTTTTAATAAAATAGACCATACATTAAGAAGTAAAGTGAAAAAAAATTTGTATTTTTCTTACGGAAACACGACAAAAATTGTCGTGTTCGTGCATTTTTTAACTTAACCTGATGTTGTATGCAAATATTAACATATTATATTGAAGGCCTAATTAATTAAAGAAATAGTTATCTACGCTATTTCCTTAATTAACACGTACAATACTAACAACGCGATATCGTGTGATGCGACACTTTAAAATATTGGCCTGCCACACGATATCGTGTGGTTCGAGCAAAATTTAGACTTTTATTTCGCCAGTCATACGGTTGTATCTTACCGTTTGCCATTTAGGCTAAGACTTACATTAAGATTAAGGTTACTTTTATCGTTACTCAGTGGACTTATTGTCATCGTGCAATCGGTTTATTTTGAATTGTATTTTATTCGTATCGTTTGATTTCAAACTTTTGGTTACATTAAAATTGTTTGTTTACGAAATAAGCTACTAAAATAGAGAACTGGTAGAATTACTTATACACAAAAAGACGTATGATGGGCCAGGAAGCCATCGCATTGTTTAATAACTTAGATCTTGATTTCTCTGTCAACCGGAATTCATATTTGCCAAGTGCGAATTCCGATACACAAATTATTACATACATGAACGTGTTAAAACAAATAATTGTGAGATACATTTTTGTTTCGCCCCCACACTATAAGGGAGTGATCTACAAAAACGAAGCAACGCAGCAAACTGCGAGAAAAGCGCTCCCTTGTTGAGCTGTGGGATTATGCAAAATATTCGTACTACTCAGTGAAACAGATTTTCATATATTACGTATGTGAAAAAGGTTTTACGTACGAATGCGGATAAGTGTAACTTGATATTCGTGAAAAAAAAATAATACAGAACGACCTTACGGGTCATTACGATTTTAAATTTTAATTATAGATCCAAACAAGTGGACCGGGCTGTGTCTATCTTGATAATTTATTCACAGCGAGCACGGGGGCAGATGACGATGTGAATACATGAATGTTTGCAGTAATACATAACACACTATTGAATTTCCTAATTTTATGATACAAACGTATATAAAAGCTGAAGTAGCCAAACATAGTACAACGGAATGAATACCATCAATGAGAGATATAAAATGACAGTGCCTGCCTCCAATTTTATAATTTTACAACGGAATGAATACCATCAATGAGAGATGTAAAATAGTGCAATGGAATGAATACCACCAATGAGAGATATAAAATAGTATAACGGAATGAATACCATCAATGAGAGATATAAAATAGTACAAAGGAATGAATACCATCAATGAGAGATATAAAATTACAGTGCCTGCCTCCATCTTTATAATTTTCAGCGTTAAAAAACTTTCCCATTGACATATTTGATTACTACAATGAATTTATATAAAAAAATTGTCTACCTGTCCCTACAAACAGATTTCACTCGAAACTACTGAAGTAATTGATATGAATTTTACACATAAAATAATCCTAGGACCAACTTAGTTTCATCATAATATCTGAAAGTTCCGAAGTTATACCAACTCGAAACGTTCAGATATCATGATGAATGGTTTCCACGAAGCCTGTCTACACACTCTTACTTTTTAAGGCTGTGGTACCTTGGCGTATAGATTACGTAGCCCATACCTTACACCTAATATAGATCACGTATGTATTCAAATACAGTGAATCTGGAAAGTTTCCTGTGGAAGTGGAACCATATACTTAGTATATTTATGGACGATATCTACATTTTTGATTATTTTCAATATGGCCCTTTCTACAGTGAAGTAGGAGAATCCTGATTATCAAGTGTTTTCAATAAATTTCCATAGAAGGCAATCTATGTGGCAATAGTATAAGCCTTCATCAAATATATCGATTTTTTACATAACCTGTATAAATAAATCCAAAGTTCCATGCGAACGACGTTGTGGGCACAGCTGCTTATTAATAAGGTTACATAAAAAGGCGAAAATTTCTATGAGAAGCACTTTTTTACGTACCTTACAATTAAAATTACAAATTAAAATGAGCTACAGTAAAAAATTCAAAGGGAAAATTAGAAACAGGCATATTAGAAAACGGGTTTAGGTCGTCACCTTATTGCTGGTAATACATATATAAATCGCCAGTGCTTAGCAATACATCAGAATTAAAAAAAAGTTATTTTACTATAATTTCTAATTTCAACATCACTATCAATCGATAAATTTATATTTACCTAGCACGATGCTATTATTCATACCGCCAAAACGTCCGCAGAGAATGGCTATGTAAACGATTATGTGATTGCACACAAATAGAAAGCGTCTTACAATCTACTGATTAATTACTGGTTGATTAGTGGTTATGATCGAGACTTTTTGAACTTCGTTTACTAATGGCTTATAAATAAATAAGAAAACCTGCGTGACCACCATTCGATATGGAAGTGAAACTTACATTATTACTAGCTGCGCCTACGACTTCGTTCGCGTGAAATTCGGAATAAGAATTTATCTCTCATATGTTATCTCATACGTTGCTCTTGAGTATATACTATTACCATACCAAATTTCAGGAAAATTCATCCAGTAGATCTCGCGTGATTGACGAACAAATTAACACACAGACAATTTTAATAACGGTTTTTCTGGATTCTCTTATCATTCTTTACGCAAAATCAGTGACTATTTTTAAAATATATCGTATGTACAGAATTCACTCTGTTACAATTTTATTATATGTATAAATAAAGTGTTTATGTAGCGCACTCATACTAAAGAAAATGTTTACTGTAATTATTTCAGCATAGTTAATAAATATATACTTTATTACGATTAGGAGCATAACAAAAATTGAAACAATCTAAACCTACCTCACTGCCTGTATACATTGACGAGCTGAGTAATTGACGTTGGGTAGGGAATCTATATTTATAACTCACTCTCACTACCGATGTGTTTCACTTATCGTGACAAAAGAATTTTTATTTTAAAAATATCTTAATAAACAGCGTGAAGTCAAACATAGATATATCTGTTTTTTAAATTTCTAATAAACTTAATAACCCTGCACGCGTTAAAGCTTTTCATTCACAGTAGAAAAATACATTATACGAGTAATTCAATTAAAATAATCTCATCGAATATATCAGGGCAACACAACAATTTATCAGTGGTACTAAAAGATGTTGTAAACATTAAGAGAATCTAAATGCAAATAAGTATTAAGCAAATGCATACAAAATAACGCAACGTTTTGTAATCAATTTGCATCGCAACCAGCCTGCAATGCATCACGGGCGTAACTTATCTACGCACCTACTGAATGCTATTTGCTATAGCCTTGTGCAACTTTGCTTGGGCTCACATTGTTAAAAAGCTGCTAGATGTCGAAAGGTAGGAGCGCGAAACGGCCGATGTGCCGATAACAAGACTGCGAGATTAGGAAGTCTAATTGCAAATTGAATACAAAGTCGACGTTGTGCTAAACCCCCGCGCTAAGATGCGCAGATATTAACGTACTAAAAAAGTTGGGTAACTGTTACGCCACGGCTGATACTTCGCACAGGAAATAACAAAATTGTTTTATACCTCTAATCTCCTACCACTGAGGATTGTAAATTAAAAACAGCAAATTGAAAAGGGCAAGTTTTTCACCAAGAAAAAATTAAGTTATTTTAGAGAAGAAAAACTGCACGATAGAAAACTGCACCTTTCCAGTTCAGTTCAGTTCCTATTGTTACTTTTCATCATTAGCTTATAACTGCGGCTTTAATTATTTAATGTCGCATCTGAAAATTGCTAGACATTTTTAAACTATAAGAAACAGTTATACTTCTTGAGGAATGAGTATTATCCGTGAATCAGATATTTATACATACATAAATACAACTCTAAAATATATTAATACTATTATGGTATTGTACGTCTCATGTGGGAGATATAAAATTAAGATAAATTACAAACCTCCGTGAACAGTCTATAAATAAATGTATGTTATTTCTGTATGAGAATTTTGTTATTATTTTACACTTTGTGTGCCTTGCAAATATCTTTAGGTTTTTGCATTGCGATTCTGATTTCTATATAAAATAACTTCAAATATATATATATAACAAAATAACTTCAAATATCTATATATAAATAACTGAAAAACTACATACTGTCGCGTTCATTTCAGTAATACGCTACAAAGTACATTAGTTTAATTTCAAAATTCTTGCCCGAAAGTAAATTAATAAAAACGATGAATATTGGTATTTGATAGAATTTTAAACATTTCTTCTTGAAAATTAATATCCCTATCCTTATTTTAAAATCTGTTCTTCGTAAGATAAAATATTTTATGATTAATTTAAGAGTCGTTTAGTGGGTAACGAAAATGGTGTTAGTTGGTTCGTCCAAGTGAAGCTGTGAATGTTTGTGACAAGTTTGTGCGTCTAAGGCGAGTGTATTGTAAACGATTAAAAGGTTCTATAAAACTTGGTCGGTGCTACATTGCGTATAGCCTCGTAACATTTGAACAGATTTATAAACACATATTATATTTGGCTCAAAGATTTATTCACTTCATTCACAAAAAAAACTATCAAGTACGAGTGGAACTCGCACTATGAGGGTTCTATATACATTTAGGAATTTATAAACATTTAATTGTACATAATATTTCTTGCAAACTATTTACAAAATTTTAATTTTTTAGAATAAAAACGTATCGCCCATTATATCTATAATTACAAATTAACGATTTTCGGATTTTTTAATCTTTGCTTGTACTGTTATATATTGCTTATTGCTAAATTTTATGTTACTATGTCAACGGGAAGTACCCTATAAGTTTTAATTTATTTGCGGGTGTCAAAATATGCGACATAACTCGCGGTATTTTTAGGGTTCTTCTTCATTGCGTTGACTGTGAAACTTGATTTTTTACAGCTCCAAGAAACCGAAGACCTACGTATTTCATATTCATTTCAACTTGATATCTCAACGCTTCCCTGAGAAAAAAAGGTCTTGACAGACCAACAGATGGCCAAAGAAATGATTATAAAAGGGTTTCTTTTTTTCCTTTTGAGGTACAAAACCCTAAAAAAGATTATACCTTAAAATTCTAAACCGTATAATCCCAAAAATGTAATTCATTATCTAACGACGAAGCGCACATTGACACAACGGCAAAAATGACTAAAATGTAAACCAATGATATATATATATATATATATATATATATATATATATAATTATATTGTTTAGTGATATTTCTTTAGCAGGGTTAAATAAATTTAGTCGAATGTAAAGGATTATGTAAATCTGTGTTCAAACATTCCAGAATCGTTAATATGTGTTGTTACTGTTTCGTGAAAGTGTTATTATATGAAGACTCCTAAATATGTGGATACGACAGAAGTGATATGAAAAATAAAGAGATTTTATCAAAGTGACGTTAACTGTTCAATGAAATCGACCCTCAATATATGGAAACGAACGCTTTTTATATATATTACCACGCTTTGAGCACAGCCTATTAGAGAATCCGAGAAAACGAAAAATATTTTAAAATTTAACAAAGCTCTACCCAAAATACAATTACACATGCCAACCCCGATAGATCATACCATCGACGCGTTCAAAAAAACCCACACACGCACTACTCGGAGTTGTCACTGTCAGATGGAACCACATAAGGCTCCGCAGGTTGACCTAAATGACCCTTATTGTCGTCGTTTGTCATAAAGGGTTCGTATGAACCCTCGTTCGTCGTATTCATCGCATAAAAACGAATATCGGTTTCGATTATATAATATATTGTGCTTAGCTAAGCCAGTATCTTAATCTTACACATAAAATTGTATTCGTAGTAAGTACGTTTTATTATCATCGTCAATAACGCAGGCGAATTATGGAGCATTGCCAAACATGCAAGGATTAGATCACAAGAGCTCCATATTGGTATTTAGTATTATTAAGCAAGTTTACGGGTATTTATATGAAATGTTAGATGACAATAAACAATCATCTTTACTTGGTCATATTTGAAGATGTTAACAAATGAACTTGATTTAAATATTAGATGACAATAAACATAATAATCTTTACTTGGCCATATTTGAAGATGTTAATAAATGAATTTGGTTTAAATGTTAGATGACAATAAACATAATCATCTTTACTTGGCCATTACTCAAGATGTTAATAAATTAATTTTATTTAAATGTTAGATGACAATAAACATAATCATCTTTACTTGGCCATTATTCAAGATGTTAATAATTGAATTTGGTTTAAATGTTAGATGACAATAACCAATCATATTTACTTGGCCATATTTGAAGATGTTAATAAATGAATTTGGTTTAAATGTCAGATGACAATAAACATAATCATCTTTACTTGGCCATTATTGAAGATGTTAATAATTGAATTTGGTTTAAATGTTAGATGACAATAAACATAATCATCTTTACTTGGCCATTATTGAAGATGGTAATAATTGAATTTGGTTTAAATGTTAGATGACAATAAACAATCATATTTACTTGGCCATATTTGAAGACGTTAATAAATGAATTTTATTTAAATGTTAGATGACAATAAACATAATCATCTTTACTTGGCCATTATTGAAGATGTTAATAATTGAATTTGGTTTAAATGTTAGATGACAATAAACATAATCATCTTTACTTGGCCATTATTGAAGATGGTAATAATTGAATTTGGTTTAAATGTTAGATGACAATAAACAATCATATTTACTTGGCCATATTTGAAGATGATAATAAATGAATTTGGTTTAAATGTTAGATGACAATAAACATAATCATCTTTAGTTGGCGATTATTGAAGATGTTAATAAATGAATTTGATTTAAATGTTAGATGACAATAAACATAATCATCTTTACTTGGCCATATTTGAAGATGTTAATAAATGAATTTGATTTAAATGTTGGATGACAATAAACAGAATCATCTTTACTTGGCCATATTTGAAGATGTTAATAAAAGGATTTGATTTAAATGTTAGATGACAATAAACAATCATATTTACTTGGCCATATTTGAAGATATTAATAAATTAATTGGGTTTAAATATTAGATGACAATAAATATAATCAACTTTAATTGTCCATAATTGAAGATGTTAATAAATGAATTTGATTCAAATGTTGGATGACAATAAACAATCATATTTACTTGGCCATATTTGAAGATGTTAATAAATGAATTTTATTTAAATGTTAGATGACAATAAACAGTCATATTTACTTGGCCATAATTGAAGATGTTAATAATTGAATTTGGTTTAAATGTTAGATGACAATAAACAATCATATTTATTTGGCCATATTTGAAGATGTTAATAAATGAATTTGGTTTAAATGTTAGATGACAATAAACATAATCATCTTTACTTGGCCTTAATTAAAGATGTTAATAAATGAATTTGATTTAAATGTTGAATGATAATAAACAGAATTATCTTTACTTGGCCATATTTGAACATGTTTATAAATGAATTTGATTTAAATATTAGATGATAATAAAAAGAATCATCTTGACCATATTTGAATATATTAGTAAATGAATTTGATTTTTCTAACATATTTCTAACATATTGCTAACATATTTTTAATTATAAAAACACTTATACCTCTTGAGGTATGAGTGTTATTCGTGAATCAGATATTTATACATACATAAAGACAACTATAAAATTCATGAATACTATTATAGAATTGTACGTCTCATGTGGAAGATTTAAAATTAAGATAAAATAGAAACCTCTGTAAACAGTCAAAAAATAAATGCCATGTTACATACTATGTGAGATTTTTGTCATTATTTTACACCTTGTATGCCTTGCAAATATCTTTAGGTTTTATGCATTATCATTCTACGTTCCTAAATAGTTTAATGATAAACAAAGAAAAAAAACCTTCAAATATCTGAAAAACTTCTGACTTTTTAAAAAAAATTACACAATTCTAGCGCGATACGAAACAATACAAAAGGTTTATTCAATTTAAGGCAAACGTTTTAGGAGTTGAGATATCCCTCAAAAGTATAACGTATAAAAACTCAAATTTAAAATATAACTTTTTTGGAAGTCAGTTAAAATTTTTCAAATTAGATATTTTATTCCACGTGTTTTTTTTTGTTTTCATTAACAGTAATTACAATAATTTTAAGGCATATTTTACAAATGTCGCTTATTTAATATAAAGCCGTTTTAACCCGAATTTTATTTTCGGAAGAAACTAACAAACATTACCTACCAAAAGTGCCTTGTAAATCTACAAAGAAGCCGACTTACTGCGCTATCCTACATAAACATACCCTTCTCCGCCAAACCAACGTACACAAACAACCCTTACCACCTTCGGACAATCATTCACAGCCGCCACGCCCCGCTCCCTCCGACGCACGCAGGTCAACATGGCTTTATTGTTCTGTAAATATTTGCAGGACACGGCTGGCGCGGGGGCGCCACCTCAACGCTGGTGCCGCCATCACAACTGCGTATGTGGAATTTTGTTTTCGAGGAGAAAGCCATCGAGAGAGACGAGAGTTTGTTTGCACAAATTATTAGCGACACGTTGCGCATATATCAATAAACGGAGACGGTAGATTGAGTGTCATATTGGCGTGTTAGATGTGATTGGATTGTTTCTCCGTTTTGCGGGTAACCGAAGGGCATTTATATCACATGTACCGCAGCTGAGGTACAACGCGAATATGTTCTTTTTCGCACCGCGCTGGAGTTGAAGTACAGCAAGAAAGCGTTTTTCTTAAAGACTTTTTATCTGAATGAAAAAATTAGTTTCATAAATTTAGTTCATTTTCAGATCGACAGAAATATTAAATACGAACCTCATCATGAGTTGCAGTTTTATTAACTTTGCTGGGTTGCTAAAGATACGCGCGAAAAACAGTACACAGGTGACAATATTAATTGATGGATTTAAAATGAGTTTTTTGTACTTCACTAGAATAAAATCCTTTTGAAACTTACAATGGTCGCCCCAAAACGGTGATATAAATAAATACTTTACGTAGTTGTATCCAAATATTTTTGCTCGACTGGTTAGTCGTATTCAAATACTCTTCACGCATCTTATTGACAAATATCATGACAAATAAATGACAATCATCGCTATTTTTCCTAAAAAATTAAATTTTTTTAAGACTTGTATAATTAGCGACATTTAATTAAGTGAAGTTAATTAAAATTGTTTGGCGGAAACGAACGGCCTAAAATCATTTTTTACAAGTTTAGAGGTGCGAATTGTTAGTTCTAGACAATGCTTATCTATGCAATGAGATCTTGTGAACACAGTAAACAAGTGACAATAATTGATGGATTTTAAATGTTTTGTACTTTACTAGAATAGAATCCTTTTGAAACTTACAATGGTCACCCCAAACAGTGCCATAACTAACTACTTTACGTAGTTGTATCCAAATATATTTGCTTGACTCGGTAGTTGTATTCGAATATTTTTCATACAGTTCTAGTAATAGTAAATTTTGAAATTAGTAAATTAATTAATAATCGAAATTAATTAATAAATTACACCGACGAAGGGTGTTCGTTTGTAATCGAGCGAGCTCTCTTCTGACTTCATAAACAAGCTTGACGTAAATCTGGTGAATATCAAATCCTCCAATCCAGCAGCAGTCAAGCGCAGGGTTCTGACTACTGCCTGTCGTCCCGCACAAACGATTTTAATTCAATGTTTTAGAAACTTCTCAAACACGTCCGGTATTAATATACTCATATTAATAGCGTAACGTTCGATCTTTTTTTCAGTTAGCAACTGAGTTTCGCCGAGTACAAAAGAAAGAAAACATGGAAATTTCATCACGAACACCTAGAGTGCTCTTGATTTACTTACCTAGGGAGCAATATATGCACAAAGGTGGGCGAAGGTTTCTATGATATAGTCAAGCATTGGTTTTATCCATTAAAATAAGAAAAATATTTATCTCTTCTATAATCTCGATGCGGGGTATTATCCTAGATTTATTTAAAATTAAAAAAATGTTATTGAAACAGATTGGCTGGCGACTACATTTATATTATAAACTAAAAATGAAAGAAAATATTTTACTACTCTCAGCGAGTCGCTTAACTCTGACCAATTATATTGTTCCTACTACAAGGCTAAATATAAATTATTAGGCTAAATGTTATAATGAAGTAGAATCTGCCTACTCTTAAAACTGAAGTTACCACTGCAGTGGAACTACGAACAAACTGCATGTGAAATTATATTATGGGTTGTGAGGATATTTATCCTTTTTATCGTGTCCTACAAAAGCGGGTTCATTGTGAGAAAAATCCGCCTTCTGGACTTTTATCTGAATTGAAAACCTGACTACAGTGAAATAATGTAATTACCAAAAGAAACAAATTTTATTTATAAATTCCATGATATTACCGCATACAGCTAAATAAAAGTAGCTGTATTTTTTCAGCAATATGTCTGTATTTTTACAGTAAATAAAAGTAGCTGTCTGTACTTTTAAATACTTTTTTATTAGCATATTCTATTAATAAAACGAATCTAAATTTAAAATTTCTACCAGCCTATTGATCCGTATAAAATAATTTATTCTGAAAACAACTGACGTTATTGATATGACTTGTAAAGTTAGATAGTAACCCCTGGTATTTGTTTAGGTTTTATTGCATCATGATGTCTCAAACGGTTCGGAAGTTATGATAATAGAAAATTAAATAAAATGTTCACGGATAGTAGACAGCAGGAGGCTGTAGAAATGCGTGAAAGTGGATATATTTTCACACACAATAGATAAATCGAACCCAGGAACGACCGCTAGCGATTTATTTAGCAATCGAAAACCGTCAAAATGTGTTTAATCCTGACATAGTTTTGTTCTGATCTTGTTAAAAAATGAGTACTACGCGCAGGAAGCGCAGGAAGTTGTTAGCTACAAAAAGCGGGGCCTAAAATGGCATGGAAAATGGGAGACGAATTTCTGAAGAAAAGTCCCTTTTAATATTAAAAAAAAGGAAACTCTACACACATATTTTGAACTGTAACTTCTTATCAATTTTCTGATATTCAAGATTAATCAACATCCCATTAATATACCGACGTTCTGACTGCTTGCTATTAATCAAGCGCATTTATGACACTTTCAATTAATTAAGTGCAGAGTACCGCATCTTTACCAGTACCAGTGATTACTTATCATGTTAGAAGTCCAGTTCATAGATTACATTGAATAGATAGGCATATACTTAGATCGATTAGTTAAACTTACAGTTGATAACACTCAGCTTATACACAATAAATTAAACTAGACTTACCCGTGCTGGAAGCACTGAAGTATTGTCACGTAAAAGCTGTTAGCAATACACTTACCTGAAAAGAGAATAAAAACATGGACATTAGAAAACATATCTACATATTTTAATATCTCAGAACTTAACATTCCTCTGAAATATATATTATCCTCTGCGAGTCTCTTTTATAGATTTTCTGTCATTTATTCCGTTTTCGCGTTCTGGACATGGAATTTCAATACTTTTAAATTTATTAAAGATATATGTCGTTAAACTTGACTAAAACTTGTTTTGAGATTAGGAATCACTATGATTTTCAGACATGTCAGAAAACTTGGTCATTTCGCAAAACTTTTCTGTTGAAATTTCACCTGCAAAATATAGAAACGGAGCGACAAACATCACCTCCGCAATTAATGCTTTTCTTGAACAGCTGCACTGTAAGGAAAAATCCTGTACGATGCAATAGATCCCTGCACACATCAATACAGAGCGAAACGAGTAAGCTGATACTCTAGCCAAAGAAGCCAGAGACCTCGATCCACCACCACATTAACGTAACACCATCACACTTGCAGATGCTGACGTAGTGACAGGATGCAGAATTTTGACGTGCACCTTTAAGGAACCTCATTATTGACCTCAACTGCCCTAGATATATCACATCTACAAGAGCCCGACTAAGAAGTAATCATCTTAAAGGCATGAAGATCCACCCAGACAATTCCAGAACTCATATTCATTGCAAGAATTGTCACGAAGTCCAGCTCTCCCCCAAGCACAAGTTTGAGTGCCCAGCAAATACCTTAAAAGTGGGAATATCTCCATTGAGCGATTTTCTGCAAGAAATTTTGTATAGCAACGAGGCATCAAAACTGGCGAAGGCAGTTTTAAAAAGCTTTGACTCAATTTAATCCTCTTTTTTCTTCAAGCACATATTTCAGTGCCCAGCTTTTGCAGCAAACATCTTAAAATTGGGAATGTCTCCACTGAGCGATTTTCTGCAAGAAATATTGTATAGCAACGAGACACCAAAACTGGCGGAGGCAGTCTTAAAAAGCTTTGACTCAATTTAATCCTCTTTTTTCTCCCTTTACTATTATTTATTTTACTATCTATGTGGAACACGATAACAACAACATGGAAAATTATCACACCTAAGTAGATTCCACTAATTTATAAATAATAGTGGATCAACTTATGACACGAATTTGAGTCTGGGAAAATTCATAGAAACTTCACACAAGTCACCTTAAATCAACTGCAAAAAACTTGGTGTTTTGAATTGTATATTTATTATATCTGTGAAAGATATACTAGGCAATGTATTTATATATTTATAAAGCGAGGAATAATATTAGTATTTATAAATTGTTTAATGGAAATACTATGCAGGCTTAAATATATGCATAAGGAAATACTATGCAGGCCAAATGAGTACGAGCATAACTTACACTACGGGAGTAGTGTGAGTTATACTCGTACTCATTTAGCAACAAACTTTACTTATTTAGTTATATTATTTCTCATGTACAAGCCTCCGGAGTTGTTTACGATATGTGCCAATTCTGTAATTTATTAAATGAACATTAAAAAAATCTAAATCTTTATTAAAAAGCAAATTATTTCAAATTTAAATCCTGCTTTGCCAATACTTTCTAAGTTCACATTCAAATAATAATGGTAATAAAATTGTCCTGTCAATGGATATTATTAAAAAGGTATTTACGAATAAAATCCAAGTTAAATAAAATTCAAACATTCCGATTACACATAATGAAAATTGTTTTTGGAATAAAATACCTAATCTACATTTGGTAATTTCGTATAATTTTAAGACTCCCTATTTATTATGTATCATTTCTCGCATTGTCATCACATACTTCCATCATCATTTCTTTTAAATTCATCAGTGAGTGTTAAAAGACACGATTTTCAAACATGCACACTCAATATGTAGTCAGAAACTCTATTAAAACTGCTATTGGTACCACTAGAGGTAAAAGCTAACAGCCGACGTCGACGCGCGCAATAAACAAGTCGTAACGCGTGAATCGGAAATAAACAGCCATGGCGGCTGGTCGCGTCCGACATTGTGTAACAAATTATTTTGTAACAGTAAGCGCCTTTCGCAAGAGGCAACATCACGATTATTAATAAAACCAAACGGACATTTTACCGATTTTTTTTAATAGTTTTATACTAAAGTACAATTTCCGCAAAAAAATGTAAAAATGTTGCTATTGTACTATAGGCACAATAGTAAAATTTTTAATAAAAGTAAAGATTGATTAAAAAAGAAATAATTCTTGATGTTTAGCACGTCAATCGTTTTTATTTTATTACAAAAAAAGAACCCTAAAATTGTTGGAAATTTTTTTATGGAAAATTAAATCTTAATTATATTAGGAATAATAAGAGGCCTTTTTTACTTTCAATCTTATTAATTATGATATATATACAGTATTAATAAAATATAATTTTTATTTAAATGTATGCATCTAACATATTTTTTTCAAAAGAAAAGTCGGTTTCCTGAAAGGTTCATTTAGAAATGATATAGGACTATAAATTGGACATTGAAAAAGTATGTCTGAATACTACTTCAGTATTTCATTTTATTAAATTTTATTCTACTTCTCGTGAACCTTTTAGAAACCAAAAAGATAGATGCCGACAAATTTGTCCACTAATTTCGATATAATTTCCCCATTATGTTCAAATCTGGGTGGATAGCAATAAACATTCGCATTTTGTCTCCATGTGCGCATTCTGTATATATCATATGAAAGAAAAGTAAGTTATTAACAAATTTATGTAAGTAATTTATTCGCGTCTCTTCATTGAAGATAAGAATATGTAGCTTGTGGGGCCTCGACAACATACTGATTTACAAATTTCAAAATTATGTTTTAGGGCAAAATGAATGAGAGCGTTTCATGATTTAAGTGCTGTTACTATATCTCGATTTCATATTCGCTATTAGTTTAAATTTAAGACTTGCTTTAGGGTGCTGACAGCAGACTGTGAACGAGTATTACGAAAAGCAACGCGAGGCTGTGCAGTAACATAGCTTGTAACCATCTCGGATCAAAATTATTGTTATCTATTTAAAATTGTTACATTAAAAAATTAAAATTAATAACATGAGGTCCTATCTTCAACGTTAAATTAATATATGGAGAAATAAATAAAAATAACCCTCCTTACCAGAAAGAAACGGGAAATATATCTTTATATATTTTGATATAAATCTTTATTTATATCAATTACAGTACTATACAACATTTAATTTAAACTTTAACCGTTGATATAAATAAAGATTTATATCAATTATATAATATATATTAAATTAATAAAACTACACAACAATTAATAGAAAATTTCACGAAGTTATTTGTACTAACTCTTTGTTGCTCTAATGACCTTGTTTACGAATGCTTAATTCGTTTGTCTTAATCAGAACTATTAGAAAGAACATCAGAATCGTTCGCTATATAATGAGAATGTATCAAGCAGTTAAGTTCAATTCAGTTAGGTATGCATAGTTCAACAGTCGACAGGCTACGATTCTCTGCTGAGTAGGTGCTATCCAACATTATCGATTCTGACCATATATGCGTTACGCCATTTCACAACATGTAAATATAAAATAAAAGTACATCACATATATGGTGATGTACTTTTATTTTTTATATCACTTATCCATTACATAAAAATTGGTGCAGCGGTGGGGTTAATATTTTAATTATAATAAAAATATTTGAGTGCATGTTTCAAATAAAAATCATTGAATTCTATATATTTTTAACACGTATCATATCATAAATTAACAAATTTGTAGTATGATATTAAATTCTGTTTAAAAATTGAAGAAATTTACTCAAATCCTGTACATGTAGGTACATGTCACTTCACAATATTTTTTTAAATACTCACAGCCAAGTACGAGATATTAAACGGTATCGTTTTTTTTTCATTTTTAAGTTCTGCAGCCAAATTATGAAAAACAGAATCCTTATAATTTCATCGTTTTCCTGGCACTACTTAGGTTTGTGTCTCGTAGATGATTGAATGTCGGTTAATAATGTTATTTATGTGGAAGATAGTCCCCGTGTACTAGGGAAAAAATGTATTCAATACGACGCAAGAATGCACTCAATACGATACAATGATATAAAAATAATTTGGTTATATACTTCTTCTGTAAGAGGTTCTAATGTAAAAATGTAAACTTGAACACAATTGTAAGAGAATGTAATCTACGAAGATAAATTAAATTTCTTAGTCACCTTACTAATTGATAACCAATGAACTTAAGCAAATAAAAGCACTATGCAGCTAGCAGCAAAAAAGACACCGTGGGTTCGTAGCTCTATACGAATCTGTTGGCGACGGTATCTATTTCAGGGGTTGTTAGCTGACAACTACTGTGTCATGTGCATATGGAAACTGTCAGTTCGACGTCAAACCACGTGCAAGCCACGTGTGCACCTGCCTAGTGTTTAAGACGTCTTAATTATAGACTAGACATATATATATATATATATATATATATATATATATATATATAACACAACGCAATTACAACACAATTACAATAATTCGACGTTTTACGACATTTTACGGCAAGGATTAAAATATTTTATCTGATATTTTAAAACGACACTGAATTACCTCCAAGGGATAACTTCTTTTCTCTTTCTATGTTTCAGAATTAAGGGGATCATACTAATATAAATTAAATTAAAGATATATCATACATACAAAAATAATGAAAAAAATTATTTACATTTAAATGTCGTTCGCTGATAATATTAAATACATAACGAAATTTTCAAATCCCCTTTAATTAAGTTCCAAATAATAGAGAAGTCGATAGTCAACCTGTACGTCAACAGTCGTAATTCAAATTCCAATTCTAAATAACGTTTAACTTTCTTTTAATAAATGACGTAAAGAGCAACGATATAAATTTAGATTAATTTCAAAATGATTTGGATCTATAAATATTTATTTATTTGGTTGCAAAGAATTTTACCACAATTTTTACTTGAAATAAATATGGCAAACAATTTTATTTATCCATTTTAAACACATATCCATTCTGACTTTTTCAGGAAAACCGTGTCGAAATAATACTTTTTTTTATTTATTTTTTCGAAATTATTGGAATACAAATAAATAGAATCCAAGAGCAACCAAAAAACTGATCATTAAATATTATACTATGCTTCATATCAGAGCTCACATTGAGTTGATTAGTATAATCAAAAGGAGAGAAGTCACCTCAGTCATACATCACATAAGTAATAATATTATTTATTTTGCTTACTTTATGTTATCGTTTATCTATAATTTAAATTATTATTACCAAAATTTTTACGTGTTATTAATATATAACTTTTAACCAGTCTATTAATTTAGACTGTTTCATCATTACAATAATTATTTAAAACAGGATCTGACATATTCTTCCACAAACTGTGATATAAAACTATCATATTGACATATTATTTTCATTTAATTAAACTCCATATTTAAATTAACGCCTATTGACATGGCTATGAGTGTCTTATATGCCGTTATCGAAATAAATTAAAATTTAATTAAATCTTAAGGATACGGACGCAGTGCTCCTTTATCGATATTTATTTTTCTATGACATTTAATACGTCTCTAAATCACTACCAAATACGACATGAACATCCCATTGGGCAAGTTGAATAAACGAGGGGCAAACGATACGTGTGCCAATAAAAAAACGACAGCATAACCTGTACACAAGTCCATTCGCACCTTACTCTACCTACGCGTCTCACTGCCGCGCATAACCAGTCTGCGGACGATGAACCGCACGAACGGCGGCTTCTCTGTTCCTCCAATAGGTGAGTATTATTCGATATGCAAATCGGTTAACGGTTGAGTCCATCCACCATTAGACGGTAGCCATTTAGGCATGGACTCTTATTAGTGTCTAAATCTACAAAATTCCTTATTAAATATTATGTAATAATAACATAAAAGTTCTGACAATAGTTTCATTCTACTGGACATGCACCACTATACGGAAACAAATGAAATACTTTTAGGTAGTTATGTAAAAGGCGTTGTCAACGAAATTCGCTGAATTACTAAAACTACATGATGTACTATTATTTCTATTTTCTTTAAGTTCTTTATCACGATCTGATGTTGTAGTACAACATCATCTGAAGATGTTGTAATACAACGAAACCTAGATCGTGGTAAAGAAAATAGAAATAATACTACATCAGATAGTTTAATTTAATTGTGAATAATGAATTTCTACAAAATTAACGCCAAATATATTCAATATTTTAGGAAAAGTAATCATTTCATCACACTTTGAATTTTATTCAAAAAACGCGTCGATCGATTTGTATAAAAAAAATAATTAATGTAAAATGAAGTTATATTAACATTTCGAAAAAAATGTTTTTCTCATTAAAACATTTTATAATCAATTTTGGATCTCACTGTCGTGCAACAACTGCCTCAAGCAACATACAAATGGAATTTGTAAAATTTTGTCATCTTCAATACCAGTAGACATTAAGTGCTCAGTCTAATTATCAATACCAAAATGCAGAAGTGTCAAGTTACCTGGAGTTATATGTTTATTTATAACATTATACATAGGAAAATTCCCAAGATTGCTTAACACGAACTGCAAAGGGCTATTTACAGAGTTCTACGAGGAGTTAATTGCCGACAAACTTTTCTCACTACGTGCCTTGGTAACAGTTTTGTACTCCAAGACCTACTTCCTTGTCCTTTAACAATGTATTATAGCATACAGTACTAAACACGCACTTCTGCATGGAACCGTGACTCCAACAATTGCGGTTAAATACAATAAAGTTCTATTTAAATAATTTTGTTTAAAATAACGTGCCACTTTCTTTACCGAGTCCGGTAAAGTCGAATAACACGGATGACTCGACTATTATGTCATCAAACGAGTTTTGTTTAGGAGTCCGTAAATATCATTCGCAAACTCGCTAGTGAAAATTAAATCGTGTACAAATATTCGAGACTGCATCTACTGTTTAAACAATGACAGTGAAAGCGAAGTGCCATATCTGAAAACGGATGTACGCCGTGAAATCAAAAGAGACTTAGTTTAAACAATTTCCTAGTTTGTTCATTATGAATCACTTTATTTCTATTGTTTTTTTCTAAATTCACAAGCATAATGGCGAAGAGCAATTTTTACTTAATTTGTTTAAGAAAGAAAAAAAACTCTATAGCCACTAACTCATTGTAACCCACCTTATAATTTATCAGTAAGCTACTACGCTGTAATAGTTATAATTTATCAATATCAGTAGTAAAATTTGAAAAAATGAACGGTGTTTTAAACACCGTTCTACATCTTCTAATAAAAACTACTTGTGGGTCGCCTCCGCTTTCTACAATTGCTGAGTGATAAACAAACTGTGCACCGTCCGTATCTGTCATTAGTTGATGAGTATTTTCTTAAGTACAGTATAAATTCTATGCTCAGTAAGATCTCTCTACTGGACTTATTAAAACTTGTGGGACTTAACCGGACGCTAGTAAACAATAACGTAGATATGTAAAAATATATTATTTTTATCAAGTTAATTTTATTCATTCGTATTATTTAATATAAACACATATACGCACACGCACGCTCAAACACACACACGCACACGCACACGCACGCACGCACGCACGCACGCACGCACGCACGCACACACACACACACATGGGACATCGATTTCACAATGATCACAAATTATTGTACTAATCGTCCCTGTTATTCTCTGTCTTCCTACCTTGCAGCCACCATGTACTAACAGCCAGATTATTTTATGACTGAAAAAGTTTCGGATTACGGAAAATGTGAATGCCGTGAGTTAGTGAGAGTTTTTTTCGTGGTATTCAATACGGTTATTTCTTTTATAATTCATCTTATTTACTTAGAACTTTCTGCCCACAGATATTAATATAAAAAGACCCTCCAACATAATAACCTCACAATCCTTACAAATTGTCCCATTTGCACGATTGTACTAACAATCTAAGTCTAGCATTATAATACATTCCACTTCATAAATATTGCGTTACAACCAAATCAAATAAAAGAGATTCGTTCAAAATGTCCATTGTCTTTCAAATTTTCATCTTTGAAATCAATAATATCATCCCCTTTTAAGTTTTCATCTTTGAAATCAATAATATCATCCCCTTTTAAGTTTTCATCTTTGAAATCAATAATATCATCCCCTTTTAAGTTTTCATCCTTGAAATCAATAATATCATCCCCTTTTAAGTTTTCATCTTTGAAATCAATAATATCATCCCCTTTTAAGTTTTCATCTTTGAAATTAATAATATTATTGTCATTTTAATTTCTATCTTTAACATCGTAATATCATCGTATATATAAGTACATATCAATTCAAGTTCAACTGAAATAGTGGAAGTTGCTCCCACGAATCATCGAAGGCGTATTAAGTGCTTCCTAAATCGTTCCCCACGAGTGAATCGACTCAGACGAGACGAACATTGTTGTGTCATCAGTAGCAATAAGTTGTCATTGTTCTATCAAAGTCGGTCAAAATTTATCGTCTACCAATCATTCAGTTTAAGATGGAGGAAGACTAGAGTTGGCGGTGAAACGAATTAGCATATATATGACGGTTTATTTTTAGGACTGCTTCAAAAACGGATGCCCAGTTGGCTTTGCACGTGTGACCCTTTGTTTATCTGGAAGTATGATTAAAGAAAAATTGTCATAAACATATGGGCACTTTTTAATCGTCTTTTTAGAATGATTAACGATCTACCCTCTCCGGTCACTGTTAGTTTAATTAAATTGATACATTCTAGTCGGCTGGTGCTCTCATTTCTTCATTTACTTATAGGATCTCCTACAATGATCAGCTTTTTCCAGTCCATTAATCCTACGTTACTCATCCATAGTCACGGAGTATATGCAGTTAGAAATAAATTTTAATGAAACAAAATAATTACGATGAAAACAATTGCATGTTTGGTTTTAAATATGCTATTATCTCATAAATTTTATTCATATTAGGTTGTTCTCCTCCGAGAAAACGGGTCACAGAGACCGTAGTATGCAAATTTCGCTCTTTGCCCTCTACAGACTCTGTGACCCGTTTCAAATTGAGCTTAATATCGAATTATCTGCCATAGCTTTAAACCACTTCATGTATCCCTGCTAGGTGTCAACACTAACAATTTTTATTTGTAGTTAAAACGATGTAATTAAAGGCGTAGATGTTTATCCACGAACAATAGTTATGTCATGAACGCTCTCATACAAATTTTCTTTACTATATGTTTGCCGTAAGTAGTTTCAAAGTATTCCCAACAGAGTTGACGTCACAATTAAATGAAACCACGTGATGTAGTATTATTTCTACTTTCTTTAAGTTTTTTACCACGACCTAGGTTTCGTTGTATTACATCTTCAGATGGGCTATTGACAAAGATCAATTTTTGTTAATAGCCTTTGATAATAATAAAAAATAAAAATAATACTACATCATGTAGTTTCATTTAATTGTGAGTAATGAATTTCTACAAAATTAACGCCAAATATATTCAAGAGTTGACGTCATTAAGTTTTCTTTCATAAATAGTTTTTCTATAATTTAACACGAGTTTATCTTGACTAACTCGCCCATTAAGTTGTTTCAAAAAAGTATAAACATAAAATATCGACGTCTTTATGTCGAAACGTGCACTATATTTGGATACGTGTGTAAATATTTATATTTAAATATTTGTATAAATATATAAGTTCATATATTTTTAATTATATTCCAATAAATAAATTACTCCATATTCTAAGATAATTCTGATAAATGACTTTCGATTATTCTGTAAAAATAAGTAATAATGTAGACGCCGGTACAATTGGGACAAACAAAAATATTTCAATAATAAATTATGTATTAAAAATAAACACCAAAAAACAATAAACAAGACCTTAACCTGTTGACTGAGCAACCTTGAATAAATGTCGATAAAATGTTATCCACTTTAGTCGGTGCTTCCACTGTAGTCTTTTTTCCTACATGGTATTATAATACGCTGTAGTAAAAATTAATGATACATTGCATGCAATTCATTATTATTTAAAACAAGTAATGACTTTACAATTAAATGAAACTACGTGATGTAGCATTATTTCTATTTTTTTTAAATACTTTACCACGACTAGGTTTCGTTGTATTACAACATATTCAGGTGGGCAATCTTTGCTAATTGGCCACCTGAAGATGTTGCAATACAACGAAACGTAGGTCCCGGTAAAGAATTTAAATGAAGTAGAAATAACAATACATCACGTAGGTTCGTTCATTTAATTCACGTGGGCAATTAGCTTCAGGTGAGCAATCTTTGCTAATTGCCCACCTGAAGATGTAATACAACGAAGACTAGAAGGTAAGAATTTAAATAAAGTAAAAATAATAAAGTTAACGCCAAATATATTCAATAAGTGAAGACTTACTTAATAAAATGCGCCACAATCCAACAAATGCAATCGATCGATCGTGATATCGATTACTGGGGAATAATGTTACTCAGGTAAGACAATATAAAGTTCCGTTTTACATAACTCAGAAGGCGTCGCAAGAAATGAAATTTCCCGTGAGTATAAAAACTTAGGCGATTCAATAAAAGACTAAGTTATTATATATTCAAATTGAAGATATTCCACTCAATTGTTTATTTCACAATGTATTCTGTTTTACGATGGTCCAAGTTTAAATATAAATTTACCTATAGCCTAGAGTCATTTTCAACCAGCGAGGGTAACTAAAATTCAGGAAAATAAAACCAAGTGTGAACTCAACTTAAACGACCACACGCAACACAAACTAATCAGAGCATATATTAAATATAATATGTTCTATATTATATTTAATATTTTAACGCATAAATTGTACAAAAATCGTTCCTATAAAACTCTCTGGCCGACTTTCACCGATCTAAACGTGACGAATTAAAACCCACTAATGGAGAAAAGGACAGAACATACGACTAAACATGCGTTAAAGAATACTGCAAACATATAGTAGCGCGGCCGCGCTATCGCTGACTTCCTACCATGACATAAAGACCCGTAACCGAGTGTTCCGTACCATAATTAAAATGATTTCGATATACGTCTGCACTATTTTTAATTTCGTTTAAATAGAGAATTAACACTTTACTTCTGCTTAGAAAGATAGAGGAGTAGGGTAACGATATTGATCGCTTCTAAGAAAGCTTTTGTATAAATAATATTTCACATTCCCTCCACAAAGACATATCTTAAATTTCAAATGAAGATTTTCATAGTTTTGTTTTTTGTACTTCTACATTTAGGTTATTACTAAATAACGTTATGTCAAAATTCAGTTCTCTATATCGAATTGTTTTCCGGTATTCAAATCCTAACACATGCAAAAAAAGAACTTTTACTATAGTTTGTTAAATTTATTTCCAAAAATACTAAACACATTATAACAAAAATACTAAACATACAATTTTCATTTTTGCATGCAATATTTAGTCTTGAGGGTTTATGTACAATACTATGTGCAATAAACGAATATACATAAAACGCCGAAATTCTTTAAGTTTTCCTGCTCACTAGTCAAATTATTCAAAGAAAACTGATGAGATGATTTTCAAGTTGTTCGATACCACTCACTGTACCGATTCCCAAAGGTTATACGACTTAATTTATCATTATCTACTCAGTACTGTCGGTTACCAAAATCTTGCGTATGTAACCCACTGTATCGCAAGCTCGCAATTGGTCAACCTCGAAATATTATTCATTAACCATTGTAAGCATCACTTAAGAAAGACGCTAAAATTTCTGATGTGCCGACAGCTTAAAGTTATGCAAGTCGGACACGACACGATGGGAAACGAGCTCGACTTGAAATATCCCTCTGTTAATAGAGCCGAGACGGCAATGACACAACACAGTCAAATCAACGGAACGGGAACACAAACGTCGGGAGCGAATATTGATAATGAGAGCGCGATCACTTTGTTAAAAGAGACAACGATTCCCTTATAATTTGATATGTTAACGTCAAGCACGCATAGATATGTTAACGTCAAGTGAACACAGTAACGTCAAATTGTAGATCAAAAAATATCTGTGCAATTAGTATTATCATTAACAGCTTAATATTACTAAAACAGCTTAATATTATCACAATAACTTATCAATATTAAGTTGTTTTTATCTCTGAACAATAGACTTGAAAATTATCTGAATTTCTCTTTGTTTTTATTATCCAATTAACTATTTGTTCAGGCTGTGCAAGGTAAAGAAGGAACTAACGCTGCATTCTGCTTTAACCGTTTTGTTACATAATAAATATTGACGATAAATTTATTAACCGACCTTAAAGATTTATTATGTGTTTTAATGGAGTACGTAAACGTCTACATAATGGCCCAATTTTGATATATAAAAAAGTTTATAACGAACAATATTTGTATAATTGAAAAATACTTCTGTGATTGAATTTTACAACGTACAACGAGTCATAACACACAATTTGTAATAGTCAATGTGTGCGTTAAATGTTTTGTAGATTTCCATAATGTCTAGAATAAATTTAAAATTGTTTAAACGGTAAATTGACACGGCACACTTCGACCCTCTCGTACAGAAAAACAAATCATTTCCAGATAATTCCTCGAAGAATGAAGATCATAAATTCATAAGTTATAATAAATATATATTCACTAGCATGACCCGTGCGAAGTCTTCGCATTATTTATTCCATTATGAAGCTCAGATGACAGATTAAACAAATATTTTACTAAAATTGACATATAGAGGCGCAAGTATCGAGCTAAAGCGCCACTTTATTATACGTGAGTGGATTTGAAATTAAACAAAAATTTTACCGACCGTCAATCATATTGACATTGAGCCGTTAGATGGCAGCATTGCTGTTTTGTGTATATAATTTTAATAATTAATTAATTTGCAAAAACAATAGCAATAATAATTTTTTTAGTTGTGGATGCCGGTAGAGCAAGCAATTATCTATAAAATGATATATAATTTATGTGGATTAGTTGTGAGGTTTTTTCTAAAAAGGGAGTGTAACATCTTAAAACCTTAGCGTATTAATATATATGATGATATTTTTAGCTAAATCAATCAGAGAGTATCGATAACAAAATTTGTAAATTCCCCATTAGCAAACATACGTTTCATGAAATTGACAATTTTCGTCGTACCTACAATACTATAGGATTAATTAGAACATGATACTAACTAGATGTGCGTCTTGTACTTAGGGTTCTACATCAAAAGAACCTTCACAAAATCCTATTAATCCAGTTTGGTGCATCGCATGTTGTTTGAGATAAGCTACCAACATAAAATAACATTTGATAAGCCATGATATAATTTTCAGTATTTTATATTTTTAACATGGTTCCCGAGACACGTGTAATTATTTGTGACTATTTCTATTAATTATTTGTGTAAATATTAAATAAATTAAGAAAATACATATTTGTTCCAGATATTAAATATAAACGTAAATACATTTTACGGGGAGTAAAATAATAATTTTCTTTTTATTTTTAATTAGTCTTTTAGCAACATTTATATTTTATTACCTTATAATATGTAAATATATATTATATTCTCAAATAAACCTAAGCATCAGATGTACCTCATAGCCCAACAAATTGATACGTAAAATGATTTAAAAGTTTTATCATGAACTTATTAAATATATATATATATATATATATATATATATATATATATATATATATATATATATATATATATATATATATATATATATATATATATATATATATACACTAATATACACACCATATGCGTGGATCACGCTTCTTTGGTTTTTTATATTTTTTTTATTTCTTTACTACACGCCATCCTATAAATACAAGTTTATCTTTATTTTATTACATTTAATTAAATAAATTAGCGTCAATGTTCTTTCAGTTTTAAATAATTATTAAAATCAAGTTATTTTTAGTTTGGTGAGATTAAGTCGTTACGGTATTACAAAGTATTAATAACCAATATTTAACTTCGTCCCTAAGGCAACCGTATCTACCCAATGAAATATCTAAACAAAATTTTAAACTGAACCGGTCACTTCTAATCCCAGCAATAGCGGTAGAATGTTACAGGCTGACATATCCTCCAACAGTGGGGTTGTGGTTAGAAGAAATAAACAATTAATAATAACGGATATATGCAAATCTTTCTCCATTCGAATCCCTGCTAATCCATGTTAGCAGAACGAAGATATTGTCAAAGCTTATCCAGATCGAGCAAACAACGTGTCGAATCACGTCGTTATCTCTGCTACAATGTTAATTACGAGACCAAGTGTGACGCCCGCACACTTGCAAGATGGACCAGCGCCAACGTAGCCGACGAAGCGCGAAATGTTAATGCAGCTTCACGGTTTACTTTCCGAAATGGAGATTAAGTAAACAGAAACAAGTTCTTTGAAAACAAAAGTAAAGAAAACTAAATCATAATTGCTGGAAAAAAAACAAAAGTAAACTTCAATTGGATTTCATCTGCTTCCGACCGCAAATAATATTTAATTGCGTCACTTTGCATCATTGTACCGTTTTAATTAGAAGACAAAATGTTTAGACTCCTTATAGAAGTTTAAACGTTAAAATTCCGCACTTCATGCAAATCACAGCAGTTTTACGGTGTATAAATTATTACAAAAAATTATATTGAAATTGAATAATACGATGTGTTTGTGCCCTATATAATACTGCAGTAAATGCGAAAGTGGTTCGGTTTGTTTATTGTCTAATAATTCTACCTAATTCTAATTAAATTGCCATCAAATTTGGCAGAGAAATAGTTCGTGCAGTAAGATGACTATGTGTAATATGTACGAAATATACCAAATTTTAATGAAATAAATTTCGTTTTATTTGTATTTGGATACGAATAAAACTAAATTTATTTCATTAAAATTTGGAAGTTTCCTGCTCAAAATTGCCTGGACAAATTTCCAGGAGACATGGTATAGACATTGTACGTAATTCGATTTAACATATATGCTCCTTTTTAACTAGGGAAATAGCAAAATTCCTCTAGGATAAAAATCGGTGTTTTCTACTGTGTTTTCTAAAATTAGTACCCGGAATCTTTACTAAGAATGTCCTAGTTTTTCTAGAGCTTCAGAATTTTCTCGAAGGTTCCACTATGTCCGTGGAACGTCGTACATTTTCCACATATACCCGTTTTCCTCACCCGGACCACTCACACATCCTCCCGTTGAGTTGGGGACTTACTTAATGAAATAAATGACGAACTTATGAAAGAATTAATTTACTAACAAAACGGTCAGTCCATAGCATCTTACTGGTTGTATAGTTGAAAATAATCATGAAAATAGAGGCTCAATCTAAGAGTTACTGCGTTTATTTTAGCTACTACAGGAAGATTTATTTTCGCTAGTCATGTTGTGTACTAAATATTCCATCGAAAAATAAGCTACTCTACTGTCAGAAATTGTTGATTTGGTAATGATAACGCTTTTGTCCATTTAGAGGTTTTTCAAATGGTGCAAGCGCGTCTGCACCGTGCCAGCTGATAAGTCTCCGCGCTCATATAAATAACAATATTATTTACTTTATGCACAATCATAAAATTCCTATTAACTTATTTGAACAATTCGTATAATAATATTGTAGAACTGGAATGTATGTAAACTGAAAATATGTACGGTAAAATGATTTAGGGACACATAATTAATGTAACAATACACAAAAATATTGTTCTTGCATCTGTTTATTTCTCTCAATCTTTATCTGCTTATTTCTTCGCGCATTGCGCAAAAAAATTTAAGGAATTCTGATGAAATTTTAACTGATGGACTCCGTAGGACCTAAAGCTTTAGATAAGTTTCCTTTATTTGCAATCGACCCGGTAAATATGAAGATATGGTAATTAAAATTTCAATACAAAACACGTTTACCTAAAAAAAGTGTTTATTTTTATAAACATTATTACGCGTGTCGTTAACTGTGTATTAATTTTCGATCTTAAAGTCAAATTAATTGAATGTTCCAAAGATCCACGTGAACGAAGTCACAGGTACAGCGTTTATAAATATATTATAAGTAGTTTACATCACCAGCAAGAAACACTTCCTTATAGAAACTAATGTATTTAATACTCACTAACTCCTTGGAATTCGTTAGACCAACCCGAAATAAGCCCCGAAGACGCCAGTCATTAGTTGTTAGTTATTCTATATTAAATAACTTCACATTTAAATCCGGTTATACTTAAAGCACGATATACAACATAAAAGGCAGATGAATGATTTCTTTTATTATGATACCCAGTTATGACAACCCAAATCCCGACTTCGTCAGCAAATGAGCACGTAATCATTTTTTATTACTTTAGTTGTACGTTTCTCTCGGTGATATCAGCTTGTACAATATTCTTCTAGGATTTTACAGAAAAAGAATTTGAACGTCTTGTTGACGAAGACATGGACCGGCAGAATTCGTTATTAATTTAGGCTATCTGCCTACAAACGTAGAATAAAAATATAAAATTGTAATACCAGCTTGCACAATATTGTCCTAGGATTCCACAGAAAAAGAATTGGAACGACTTATAGACAAAGACATGGAACGGCAGAATTTATTATTAACTTCGACTGTCTGCCTACAAAATAAATATATAACAATACAATAAAAATCTAAAATTGATGCAGTTCGATAAGGTCATAAACATCATCACTAAACACCATCATGTAAATATCAAGGTAATACAAAATAATGCATGAAGAATACAAACAAAACAGCTTTATTAGAGGCAACAAGTTTTATTTTACAAAATTCTACCTCAAAACATTAAATGATGCGGTAATTAAATACGTTTAAATATTTACCTTGACTAAATTACCAATATTAATCAAAGTATTTCGATGAAATAAATAATGTAATCAAGCGAAACTTTAAGATGAGTTTCATCTTATTCTCTCGAAAATTTAGAGATAAACACAACATTAAATCATCTTTCTTGGCAAATTATTGCAAATACTTTGTAGACTAGCTTCCAGTTAGTAAAATCGTGTAACGACTTAATTATTTATTCCAAATTATGCGATCATCCTACTTGTTTAGTGACGTGAGCGATTCGTTATTAAGAATCTGTTTGCAAACAAGTGGTGCAATTAAACGGAAACAGTTAAGATGAGTAACATCATAGTCACTTGTTAATTTAAAAATTAGCAAGATTGATTTTTAAGGTTGATCTGTAACAGTAAAATACTCAAATGATGTACTTTATTATAATATATTAAGTTCAAAGTGCTTAAAATGGAAAAGGTTTATTAAAAAAGGAACATTGGCTGTATTTTTTCTCGTAAATTTCGTGACATTTTTGGAGGAATAACCAAACATTATGACAATAGAAATCCATTTTTATTTTTAAGTCACCGTGACATATAGCTACATTTTCAAAAATGTCACAAAAATTCGGAAGCCTCTCTTTTTGGTGGTCAACATTGGTCTCTTTTACCACTAACCCGTCCATATTCAGTATTGCTTTTGCATAATAACTAAATTTTTTATTTAACCTTCCGTTATAACTCTTCGATATAAAAATAGAGTTGCTAAATTAATTTTTAACATCTTCAATTATATTTTATGATACGCACTTCCTTACAAATGATCACAATCGCTAGAAATACGTTTCCATTAACTCAAAGCAAATGTCTAGTTCACCATCCATTATGTAAATAGTACATAACTTCTGTTTGTGCTAACTAAACATTACTTAATTCACAAACTTCTACCACTTTATTCACACTAAACACAATATATTCATAGTCTGTTCATAATAAATTAAACACGTCTTCACAAAATTTAACCCAAAACAAACGCAGATAAACATCACATCCGCTTCACAAAACGCATCACGAAAAAAAAACGTTACAGAATTTTAATGACGACATTATGCAGCGGCACGCTTCTCCAAACCAGTAAAATCTATTACCCGAATCATTTAAAGATAGTCGAAGTGTGCCAGCGGACAAAGAAGACGTCGATGTTAAGATGCCAAACAAGTTCACTGATATGAAACACAATCATTTTTAGGTAAGATACAATAATATAAAAAAAACGAGTATTGTACTCATGCAGAGCCATAAAAAACGAAACTTCGGGTTGTTTTATGTATTATTCATAGACATTTTGGTCAACGTTGTTAAAATATTTTCAATTAAGTGTTAATTTCACCAGAGTTAATTAATAAGAAGAAGTCGTTAATAAATTAATGATATGTAATTCGATTATATGCACAAACATTAAGTACCGTTAATAACGTTAACTCTAATATAGACTAAAATAGTGCTGTTCAATGTAAGTGCTAATTAATGTACAAATTAATATACAAATGTACAGAAACCACTCTATATTGTCTAAAATAATTATATATTATTTCCAATAAACTTGTTAGTGAGAAAAAGTTCGGTAATATTTATTTGGTATGACGAATTACTAACAAACTCTACTTACATATAAGATCCGAAAATGGACATTTTCAGTACAAGTTACAAGTTTTAAAAAATAGAACTATGTTTTTTCCACCTTCAAAAAAATCAAACTTGTAATTGATTGCATGTTATCAATTTGTGTTGTATCATTTTTAAATTAATTCAAAAAATATTTAAAAATAGATTTGTATGTTAAAAATGTTTATTGAAACTATATACAAAAAAATTACATTTTACTGCATTCGTGATTCAGAAAATCCACTTTTTAATGAATGCGTAGATAGATGCAACGCTGAGAGAAAATTCGAAAGTATTTTATACCAAAGTATTTTATACTACTATATTATACCATACTAAAGGTGGCCATTGACGGAAAGTTCAACGCTCCAAATGGCGGGATAGAAAACTGAAATCCGCTCGTGAATGACAAAGTTCTGATGAAGTGGCGCATCGCCATCATATTCCAAAGTAGCTACTGACGAACAATCTAACGTTCCAAATAACGCGAAGTACAGCCTAAAGGTCAAAATCACCTACAATTTCGATCAAATGGCGCAGCGCGATGGATTTCCAAACCGTTTAAATTACACTGCGCCATGCCAAACGGCGCGACCGACCGTGACGTATGGAATGGTGGGGATATGCAGTTTGCCTCACAGATTCTATAGTAAAGTGATGATCGAATGCTAGCTATTGTGCGAGAGAGATAGATTGATCCTTGCATTTTTTTAATTGTTCTATAATCTTTACTTTTTTAATTGTTCTATATTGTTTATTCTTTTAATTGTTCTATATTCTTTACTTTTTTAATTGTTCTATATTCTTTATTCTTTTAATTGTTCTCTATTCTTTACTTTTTTAATTGTTCTATATTGTTTATTCTTTTAATTGTTCTATATTCTTTACTTTTTTAATTGTTCTATATTGTTTATTCTTTTAATTGTTCTATATTCTTTACTTTTTTAATTGTTCTATATTCTTTATTCTTTTAATTGTTCTATATTCTTTACTTTTTTAATTGTTCTATATTGTTTATTCTTTTAATTGTTCTATATTCTTTACTTTTTTAATTGTTCTATATTGTTTATTCTTTTAATTGTTCAGTGAACAATAAAAGTAAAAGAATAAAGTAAAGAATATATTCTTTACTTCTTTACTTATATTCTTTATTCGTAAAAATATATACTTTTACTTTGAATTTGCCGCGAAAACGCAACAATTTGACAGATATCGTTTTTTTCATATTTTAGGTTATAAACACGGGTAAACAACATAGGCGAATAGGATAACAAGACGTATGGCGCGATGGAGCGATCTTGAGTGTAGTCAATAATATCCACGCATCCCTTTTAAGCCTCGCCCGTCCAAATATATTTTATCACGAACATATTTTATCAGTTCTTGTTTAAATCCGAAAGTAGTATTTATGCGACAAGTTTGACAGTTGCTTTAACTCCAGATTTATTTTCAGTACTAGAATTTGTTACTTGATATCCCGAAATTTAAATTTTTTAGAGTATTGTTACGAGCGTGGCAGTATTTAAAAAAGCTTCATTAATTTGTAAGAAGCACTTTAGACAAAGCTCTAAAGGTCGAACATTTGAAGGTAACTGCAATTCTCGAAGTGTTGTTTGAGAATTATAAATCGAAGGTATTATGCTCATCACGACGCCAAAGCTGCCTTGACATCATTTCCTATTTAACGTTGTATCTCCAAAAAATCTTCCTGCTATATTGCATATATTAATTACCCGCAAAACATTCTGTTCTGCACAGATATGTATAGCTATGATATATTTACAAAGCTGTATCTTTTACGTAGAATGTAACGTATCATTCAATATATTGTATAAATAGAAAATAAATAATATAAACACTTTGCCATTCACTATTTAACGCCTAAAGCAGACGACAGAGAATTTGGAGAAAATAAAACATATGGTAATGGTATGGTTTAATACTTTGACGCTTGCGTCCTACAAAAACGGGTCCTAAAAATTGGAGCAAATCTTGCTAACTCTCATCGATATGAACGCAACCAACCTTGTCCGACAAAAGTCGGCGATTGTCAGCCGCCGACTGACCACCTAAAAAGTCGTTCGTCTGCTTTACTCGTAGATCCTATGCAATTAATTAGTTACAAGGCGTCAAAATTTATTAACATTTTCAAGTCAAGAATTTAGTTTACAACGGATACACATATTTTACATACTATTTGAACGCATGTAACTTGCGTTGAAGAAAAAACATAGATTTGATTATATCAAAATAGTTGGATGTATATATTGGGTAATGATATATTATACATAAAAGCTACTTATTAAGTAGTAATTTTTTGTCTATGTCATTACAATATTGGTTAACTTATCAATATTCGAACAAATAGTTTTTTCATCGTTTGCCATTTTTATCGATAACTTGTTTCCATTACTCCAAGCTCGTATTCGGCTGGTGTCACTGCGTATATCAAATATAATTGCAGTATTTCTAGTAACTCCATAGATATTACCGATTAGTATGTGCCACCAAGTTCTTGACAAACAACCTGTGGATACAGTTTGTTTCCAAATGGTCCCGTCCTAAAAAAAATTATTAGAAACAATATTTAGCGTTTTTATTACAAATTGACATCTGTAGTCAGGCGTTTACCTAAATTCTGTTCTTAAACTTTTACATAGATTTTGTTAATAGGTTTTTGCACATGGGTAAGATCGTCTTGAGCACGACGAGTTTACTAAAGAGGTCATCGATAATAATTTATATGGGTGCCACGACGGCAGCTCAGAAGGGAGGAGAAGTTAACTGGGAACAGAAAATTTAATTGTTTGTTTCGCTCTCGATAATTCTGTTTATATATGCGTGAATATGAGAAAAAGTGACACAAGAATTATTTAAATTTAAAATTATTTTTATTTTATATCGATAAGTGGTAAAAGTATCCTTCCCTGCCCATCGTGAAAGTTGCTTTAGCTTTTCTATTAGAGGAAGATTCATATATCCAGTCAAAAAAAAAATCTTATTTTGAGTCGAGACGATGAAGTATATCCAAATGAAATTCATACCTGTTATGATGCAATTCATCAGCACAAAATGAAAAAAATACGGTTAGAGGAGAGAGGGGCAAGATATATTTTTAAGTTTTTCGTAGATATTCGTAGCATAAACTTTATTACCCAGACTCCCTAAAACTTCATAACATTTTTTCTACTATTTTATTGTCACCGTAATATGCTCATAATTTTTGACCTACTTCCAAAGATTCACGGTATATTGGTGGCAGTAACAATTGTTAGCAATTTGAAGCAATGTTGACTTTACAATAAATTTAATCCAGTATAAATATTACAAACAAACAAAGCTTTAAATAAAATTGACGTGAATAATAGAAAAAGATTTGGAATTTAATTTAATAATAAATCATTAAATTAAATTTCAAATATACACATTAATGCACATATCTATGAAAACTTAAAAAAGGCGTGGCCGCTTTTCCCACATTTTATGTTTTGAACTAATTATCGCCTTATTATGTATAAAACTTACGTACTTACTTCCAAATTAAGAAGGTTCTTAAGTTCTACGTTTGAAAGGAAAGAAAATCACATGAAAATATATTGAAAGAACTAAAGAAAATTATAAAATTTAACGAACAAAATGCGTAAAGAATACAAGTCAATATGATGAAAAAACCAGTCGACACATAGACAGGTACAGATATATTGAAGCTATAGACTTCAACTCTTAGAATACACATCCTATACGTCAAAATCTGTGGAAACAAGCTCGTATTGTTGACAATCTGTGTGGTATTTGTTGTGTTTGATAAGAATATATAGTGTTCTTACAATATTTACGTATCCAGTGCATTTTTAACATCCTAATGAGATTGAGAATCGTCTAGAACGATGACTGAAAGTAGTTTGTGAAAGCACAATTAGGTAATATACTGAGAATAGATACATTCATACGACATCAAAATTTGCTTGAAATCTGACAGACGTAGATCCGAGAGACGGAGATTTGACGTTCGCTAAGGTCAAAGAAATAAAAGCTGCGAGGTAATGGTTTTAATACATAATTTATAATCATGCATATTTCATATTATCGATACATTGAATTCCCGGTCGCCCTCCGCGACTCCGATTATGTTTATCGATAACGCGCTAATACTTACTCGCATCCCTATTATATATATATATATATATATACATCAATGTATGGGCCTATAGAATATCTGCCTACAATGTGCATTTGGTGACCGTTGCAGTGTGCGCGCTCTATAGCATGTAGACTCTAAGACTAAGATTAAGCCTTAGAGTATATACTCGTATAGTATGTATACTCTAAGCTTCAGCTGTTTCCGCACCCCCGAGAAAGCAACTCGGGAGCCCACCCCGCACGGACAACATCCTCGCGATACCCCGATACTAACGAAATTTTGATTGCTCGCCCGCCAATTCTCCCCGGCCAGCATCATAAATAAGTAACTAATCCACCTCTTAATCTTTGTTTAAGTTTTTGTGCAATTAAACTTGAAACATTAATTAAGAATTTAAATCCATCCGTAGCCTCGGCTTTGTTTAAAACAGACACGAATTTAAACATTTAATATTTATGAAACGCTTAAAGCCCACAGTCGGCATTACCAACTTTGTCTGCAACTCCTCAAAATTTTACAGTTTCGCAAATCTAAAGTATAGTACTTACACTAATTTTCCTTAAATAACAGCACGAATGAGAGTCAAATAAATGGTATTAACTAAACAAAGCTTAATGATGTTAACAATAAACTTAATTTCTAAGATACGAGACTCGATTATAATACTTTTTATGGAGAACATTTCATATAAACTTTAAATAAATAATCTTTTGCTTTTTTACTTGTTTTTTCAATCGAAATTACAAGTAAAATATCGGTGACAGAAAAAAAAATAATGACTGATATATACTCCTCATATCGAAATGCATAAAAAGCATCTAATTAACTTTTATCAT
Organism: Druceiella hillmani; assembly: GCA_039881145.1. NCBI lineage: Eukaryota > Metazoa > Arthropoda > Insecta > Lepidoptera > Hepialidae > Druceiella > Druceiella hillmani. Next base: position 2,144,951 of record JAYKKI010000023.1, on the reverse strand, counting down.
ATTCCAATTATTCGTCAACTTACAACAATGTTAATATATTACAGGTTATTCGAACGTAATAGAGCCAAAGATATGCGAGTACATGAAACGCGACTAGTACGCACTTCATGTGTTCATACAAGTTTGCTTCTAAATAAGAGAGTTGATTATAAAAGTATGTATGTATCGATATTTTAAAAATATTAATATCTCACTTCAACGTATCGAAAAAATATCGATATTTCAAGATATCGTTTTTTTTTATTAAATTGAGAGAGAAGCCTTGAAATAAAATTATATAGTGTTTTGGTTAAATAAGTAGATTTATTAATCAAATCCCAATTTTTTGATTAACAAAAAAATTTAATGTAAAAAAAGTGTGGAGTGCTCTCGACTTACATTTTCATAATGACTGTACTTTTATATAGCTAGTTATTATAAAAGTACAGTCATCATGATAAAAATTTTGCGACAACTGATCGAGCACCCCACGCTTCCTTTACGTTAAAATATTTTTTTTGTCAACCATTTTATTCTTACTTTAAGATTATTAAAAAAATTAGGTTATACCGAGCGAAAAGGTATCTCATCTTTCTGCTCCTGAAAAAAGCTTTATATTTAAGGAATTTTTTTTATTTATTAGTTCATATTGCTACAAAAGCCCGTTTATGTTATTTAAACCTATACATATTTTTGTTTTAAGACTAAAAAAGGTTGTCTTTATGTTTTTTTTTACTACAATTTGATTTTATTTTAATTACTGTACTGTCATCGGTTCTTGATACGTGTGCAAAACTTTAAATAATTCTGACGTCTGAAAATGGGCGAAAACTTAATTGAAAGATTCCGTTACATTTGCACATGTGAATAAGCGTGTTAAAAGAAAAAAAATTCATTAACATTGTCAAACAGACAAAAATAATTAGTGCCAGTCGATAAAACTAATTTATTGTAATATTCTTTTACAGGTATTTTACTTATTTGACGATGAGTCGTAATGCGTGAGGGCCTTAAGATATGACCACTAAATATATTATTTTAGAATTTGTATAATTGCATACTATTTGTAAAATATAACAGATATAATCATTTGATTAGACTGATACTCAACTTATCAGATTTGAAAATATTCATCGACAAAACCCTATATCTCATATACTGCATTGATTACAGAGTTCAGATAAGTCTTAATATAGTCAAAAAAAATTAAAGGCATGCAAAAGCATGTCTTTAGTTGTTTTTTGCTACAAAAGTAACCAAAGGACTCATTGAGACAAATCAAAGGAGCAAAAACTCGATGGGTTTACCATTAGCCATTGAGAAATTTCCATGACCAGCTTCTTCCTCCCTGTTTCTCCACCTAGTTACAATATATAACCAAACGACTCATAGCTGTCAGAATTGCACAAGTTCACAAAGTTTCAAATCATTATAATAGTTAGAAATAGATGAAAATCGATTTGCTAAATTTAATAATGTACATAGTTACATATAAATAAAAGAAACAAAAAATTATCGCTTGTATATGTAAAAATTAACACAAAGTGTTAACAAAAAAATGTCGCTTATATGTGTCCAAATTAACAAAAGGCCTTATCGAAAAAAAATGTCGCTTATATGTGTCAAAATTAACAAAAGGTATTAACGAAAAAAATGTCTCTTATATGTGTCTAAATTAACCAAAGGCGTTAACAAAAAAATGTCGCTTATATGTGTCCAAATTAACAAAAGGCATTAACGAAAAAAATGTCTCTTATATGTGTCTAAATTAACCAAAGGCGTTAACAAAAAAAATGTGGCTTATGTGTCCAAATTACTGCCAACAATTCATTATCTGACCCTGATATTTAAAAAACTGCCAAATGTGCGATGGTAAATGGGCGCCGTCATTTCTTTAAGCAATCATTTTCAGACGAATTTCAACAATCATCGATTTCTTACTCTTAATTGTATCCCGCCTGTTAAACATCGCTTATTGAAATTATGACAGCGTTATCAGTACTTGTTTATTTCTTGTCAGTTTATTGGGCAGTCGGTTTTCTTTTTTGTTATTTAATGATATTTTCTTTTCATTTATAATTTTTAATTAGTCCGAAGCTCTACGACTGCAGGTTCACGGTAGGCGGACACAGCCGCCACGCCAGTGTCCGCCGTAATAAATTTAAGTAGGCATATCTTCAGTGATACTCATAAAAACCTGGAAGATTCAACGACATCTCACACATCAAAACTCGAAAAGCCGTTCAGGTTTGTAAAAAGAAAGTAATATATCGCCATGTGCCAGAACCTGTGGCACCCGGTATATTTAATTTCAAGTGACATTATATATTTAGAAACACTTGGGAAGTCGTAACAAACCTAACGACTCATAGCAAACGAAAATCCGTCAAGCCGTTCAGGGAATATTGGGAATTAAAAACAATATATACCTACATGCCTCCTCACATGAACTTGGAAGCTCAGTTTGAGACGCCTATCAACCAGATGGACTGATGACCTACATAAGTTGGCGGCAGATGGTTAGAAACGAAAGGCAGAGGACCGCGTGTGGCGGCGCAACTTGGTCTATGTCCACTAGTGGATGGTTACAGACATGATTTGGAAACACAACCGGAAAATTTTATCCTAAGCGCAGTCAGGCAAAAATAGCGATGTAATTTTTTTTGAATTAAATATAAAAAAAATGTGTTATTAAGTTTGCATCGTGTTGAATCTAAAAAACATTTTACTGATAACAATTTCCAGACTGTCGATACAATTTGATTACAATTGAATTAAAGATAAATTATATTTTTACATTACCGATTAACCCAGACATACATAGTTATCTTATCAGTACTGAGATAAAAGTGTGGCTGTAAATACCATTACGAGTTCTATATCACTGAAGATAAAAATAAAACATTTTACGTTTATTTACCTAACTAACGGCTTGATGACATATTAATCCTAATGACGAAGTTAAAAATGAAGTTAAAAATAATAATAATATATAACGTAGTCGTAATTCAGCAGTACTACTTTCTTTTAGAAGGTTTCAAAACTACATAAAAAAAAATTATTTGCATAATTTTAGTGTGTTTGTTCCGCAATCAGAACATGAATGTGCAATTTATACAAGTAGACATACCCAAAAATCATGAAATCAAATATTATACACCGCTATAAATATACGAAATGTCATAATTTCATTCCAGATCTGAGAGTATAATGCACACCTGGGCGTTATACATAGGCGCCGAGATTAAATTGTGGCTGAAGGCGCTAACAATAGTTTAATTTTTATCATACCATAGCTTCGTATAATTAGCAGTAATGACTTAAACGTTAACCCGCATTATCATTGAAACGAGTTAAACTAATTAACTACAATAATTTTAGTGTGAGTCCGCTTTTCTTGGACCAAAGGTTGCTATCAGTACCGCGAAATAACTCAAAAACATCATATTTATAAACATAGTTATTAGTTATTATTGATTACGGAATTGTTTATGTCATACCTATCCAAAATCTTAATAAATTTGATACATTACTATAAATTGTTTCGTAGTGTTGTGTAGAAACACTGTTTTAAGGTTCATCAGTGAAAAGAGGAATATATATAATTGCGTCGTCTGTCACAGCCTCACAATCTCTACCGTTTTAGATTTATGTGCCTAAAATCGTGACAATCGATTAATATGTAGCATAAGTATTAAAAAAACCCTCAAACACAAGTGGAACTCATACTACGAGGGTTCCGTACACATTTAGGTATTTACAAACATTTAATGGTACATAATGGTACAAATATTTTAATTTTTTAGAACAAATATATATTGCCTACCATATCTTTCACAGGGGCATGTTAAAAAAAATTTTTTTTTATATGATATAACTACAAATTAACAATTTTCGCCTTGCTGCCAAATTCCATGACTCTAGGTCAACGGGAAGTAGGTTTTGATTTATTTGCGGTTGTCAAATAATGCAGCATAAGTATTCATATTTTTTTATTGCGTTGACTAAAAAGCTTCATTTTTTTACAACTCCAAGGAACCGTACCTAAGTATTTAATAGTAATTTCAACTTGATACCACCACGCGTTCTTGCTTCTGAAAAATGGTCTTGACAGACCGGCAGACGGACAACGATGTGATCTTATATGGAATCCTTTTTTTCTTTTGAGGTACGGAATCCAAAAAATTAACTATTAATATAAAATGGTGATCGACAATTTTTCCCTACATTGGAGTGTCATTGGTTGAAATTGAGATTTATTTACCATTTTTCATTTTCAGGCCCCGTTTTCGAGATATTAAGCTTAAAAATGGCGAATGAAATGATTGAATTATATAACTTCGAATATGAAATCCTACAATTATATAACTACGAATATGAACACCCTCTAATTATATAACTACGAATATGAAAACCCTCTAATTATATAACTACAAATATGAAAATCCTCTAATTATATAACTACGAATATGAAAACCCTCTAGTTATATAACCACGAATATAAAAAATCTCAAAAGTTATAGGCAAATCCGAAAATTCTACTAAAACGTACATACTGGATGCATCTACGTTTGTTAAAACTTTCGGTAAACCAACAATTTCAAAAGATATAGACAACTACGGAAACCCACTCTGTGCATGTCCCGTTATGCACTCGATCGGTTTTACTACTTTATCAACTGTTATAAGAGTGGAAACTTAAAAAAAAATATTATGATTTTCTCTCTCGCACTAAATACTAAATATCAAAAACCAATAAGAAGATATAAAAAAATGATGCTTTTAATGGTCAAAAATTCGTCAATTTATAAATCTAATGCGCTCCGCATTTTTAATTATATTTTTGAGTTTCGCTCACGATTCCAGATCCCGCTAAACGTTTTCTTCCCGTCTCTTTTACCTTTTTATTAAATGTTTCTGGTGTAAAATATTGATTTACCTTCATTTGAACCTTACCTTCCTTTTTTACTCTTTGTTACTATCACAAAATTATTAGAATAAGCAATGAACCTTCTTTTCCCATTTGTCCATGAATTAAAAAAAAAATTATTCTTGATTGAATGCCACAAATTATTTCAACCTATCGTATGCAACCCAATTGAATTATATCCTCAAATAATATCTGTGCTGGATAATTAAATATTTAAATCACCAATACGTGCGAAAATATTTACAATCGGAACACATATAATTGCAGACACTCATATAATTAACGGACCATTATCAATACTTGCCCTTGTAGTGGGAGTCCACGACCTATTTCATATAAACAGTGTATTTCAGTATTAAAAAGCACTGCATTGAAGCAACGGTGCTATCTTGTAATTGTAAATAAAATTTTAAAAAAAGACAGACGGAATAAAAAGGAGAAAAAAGCTAATTTGTACAGATGGTATTATAGAAGCACAGATTTAAAATAATGTACTGTTAAAAAGCCCAACCAGATTGAAATAAGTTTTCAATAATTTTGAATTATAATTATCACTAGTAGATAGGCTTAATTATTGACTTTATTTACGTTTTACAATAATTTGTTGTGTACTGAAATTCTATACTCAGTACACCCCGCTTGTGTTCTTGAAAATGAAGGGTATAAATAGTTCATTGCACGAGGATAATACTCGGCAGTATCGGATGGAAAAATTAATTCCAAATACGAGACACCTTGAGAACCTTCAAAGATGATTGTATATCATATACCATTACGAAGACTTTAATTGTCTTAGAGACAACCGGATCTTGGTTAGGAAAGTGTGTAGAATAACTATCAGTAAGCCAGCCGTCATCGTATTTAAACATTTAAATTTATCCATAAAAAATATTTTTTATAGAATTTGTGTCGTAATAACGCTGCTTATATCACGGATCAGCACACACGACATACAGTGGATAAATCGTCCAAAGTGATGCACAAATTCGCCACACGCAAAACCCAACTAAATCCCCCTCGCGGCGTGCTCAATCACAGCACGCTCCGGAGCAGCAGCGACGCGTCCGGCCCGGATATGTTAATTCACTGAGCTGCGCCCGTATATCAGCAGCTAGAGACGCGCTGCCAACCTAAACAGAGTGACTGCTCCGGTGGTGCGTGATTCGACAATTAGGGTCATGCGGCGAACGAGCCGCTTACGAACGTCAATGCAGGGATTTTGCCTACGCTGCCAATGACATAAAAGCGTGTGATTTAGGGAAAACTTGTAATTGTTTCAACATAGTGAAATCAAATTTGTTTCACCATGGTGTATTAGGTTGATCACAAGGCATATGGCCTTTGACGATGCGGCATACCGCGGGGACCCGGGTTAGATTTCCGGCTGTTCGTCGAACGGGGCTGGACTGGTATTATGGTTGGCTGTAAGAGATGGCTCTGCTAGCAATAAGTTCGTCATATAAATCAATTAAATACATTAAAGTAGATAAATAAATAAATAAATTTGTTTTAAAATTGTTGTTGTCCAAAATAAGCAAGTAGCCAAATTAAAGTAACACTTTTGTTCTAATAACCTCCGTATTTAGCTTTATAGCAGTAGTTTTCGATTCAGTTGTATTTTCCCCAATTAATTTTTTTTTCCTACTTACGCTATTATGATCAAATAAATATTTACTACATATGTAGTAAACATGTCAGAAGTTGGTAAAATTATAAAGTGTGGAAGTCTATGGTCGATATTCATACACAGGAACAAGAAATCTTTGAGAAAAATATTCTATAAATCATGAGTAGAACTCGAACTACGAGGGTTTGGTACGCATTTAGACGTTTATAAACATTTATGGGTATATTATTTAAGGGCAGTTTTTCTCTTATCGACAATGAGGGTCAACAACACACAATCAACGCAAAGTTTAGGTGGAAATGAATTAAGTGCCCAACCCAGGAGCGGTTGAGTACTTATTTCAATTACTATGTGTGTTGCAAGGTTGAAACCTTTCAATGTCAAGGGTTATTGTCAGCTGTCAAAATAATAAAATAATAATACTGATCTTTCACAGACGTAAAAACATTGAATATTTAAAATTACCAAATCTAGAGCCATTGTTATAGTTTTCCAACCTTTGCGCAGGCTTCAAAAAACTTGAGTAGTTAAAGAAATAACAAGGGAGAGCACATAATTTTTATATATTTTTCAAAATGTCTATTTTTCTAAATCTAAAGATTTAACATCTATATGACAAGTCCTTTGAAACTATACTGATATTTAATTTGTGCCCCACCCGCCTCCACCTCTTAAACCACCACCACATCAATATTTTTCAATGTAAGCTAATGAGCTATGATATGGGTTAATACATTTTATCAATATCCGAATTTTCAAATTTCAACGTCAAGCCGTTTCTGGGAAGAAACGGCTGTGATCGACAGACAGTAATCTTATAATGGTTCTATGTTTCATTTTGAGGTACGAAACTCTAAACATGTATTAGTAATGAATATATTTCGGCAATTAATTTTCAAGAAAATTATATCTATAATACATGATTGAAAAAGAAGTACATACGTCCAAAACAGTATGAAGTTTAAATTACTTTACTGAACTAAAACCTTGTACGATAACAAAGGCCATAAGTGAACATCGACAGTTATTTTGATTAGAGTAAAAAACAAAAGCCTGCGTGAAAGGTCGCTCAAATTGAACATAATTTAAAATAAGTTAAATTTAGGACTAATAACGTTGAATTAGATTATACATAATAACCTAGATAACAATTGACCTTTAAAAGTCTTCTTCAAACGAGACCCACTCAACACGCACTTAACGTTGTTAACATTCATCCAAGTTTTTATAGTTTGCTGTCAAGGTCCTACTTCTAAAAAACCACGTATATGATATATACTTTAATTACGAAATTAATTCGCACGAAAGCGATCGTTAACGTGAATAAGATACTCTCTTTTACTGCTTTAGAACACTAAACTTCATTTAATTACTTTTTATGTGGTTCAATACTACAAACCACATTTGTTGTCGGCGATCTTCAAGTTTGATGAAAAGCTAACATTTCACCATATATTGTTCATAAATGTACACATATTCTAGGTTTTATTTCTCATTCCACTAAGGAATATAAAAGCCAGTTAGTTATTGGTCTCCATACTGGAAACCACACAGAAAATTGAAAGTTTACCAAAGAAATTCCTGAGTATTCCTTCCTATAGACTTCTTCTCGGTCGAGAATATATATCCTATACAAGCAGACTTGAAAGATTGAATTAATCATCACTAGTTTACAGGAAGAGAAAGCACTGATCTGTTGTATTGATACAAAGTTATACATTCGCACTTCGTTTGTTTCTTTCTTCTCTCTTACTTAATTTCAACACCCGTTTCGGGTCCCATAAACATTTGTTATCCAGGTTTATAATAACAATACCTCTTTTATAAACCCATAACTCTAATACGCCGATTATACTCATAAAATTATTGTTTATGTCCTCTTTGGATATTTTTCGATCAAAATTAAATAGAAATAAATAATTTTTAAATTAAAGTCTAAAATAAAATTATTTCACCTAAAATAGAATTAATTATAAACATTGTATTTTATTAAAAAAATTATTTAAAATTAACATTGGTAAGTGATCAATAAATTATGTAATAAATTTATTAATATAATTAACCCTTAACGTAGTTGTTGGGTGACAGTTAGGTCCAAATATTATTATAAATTTTTTTATGAAAATGTTTTTTTTTGTTTTTAAAACTATTGACATAACATTTTAACAGTTTGTAAAAAAACTATTTTTGCGTTTTCTTAAATACAATTAAGTGTGGTGAAATACCTACTTTTCATATAATGTTAATTGTACAATTTTTGAGTCATTGGACCAAAACTAAACAGTAAATATTTCTTTTTCAAAATTGTAATATAACATTATTTTACAATGACTTACTTTTGAAACCAATCGCTCGGCGCATTTTCAACAAAAAATAAATGTGGTAAAATTACTACTTTTCCTGTAATGTTAATTGTACAATTTTTACCAAAACGAAACGGTAAATAAATTAATCATCGACTTAGTTTTTTAGACAAATCGCTCGACGCGTTTTATAAATAAAATGAAAAGTGTAGTGAAATGACTACTTTTGTACATACATGTAATGTTGGTTGTACAATTTTCAAGAGCGCTTTTTTCCAAAACTAAACGATAAGTCACTTTTTTTCTTTAAATTCAGTCAATGTAAAATTTTTACATAAATTTACATTAACTGGTTTTTTTAGCCAAATCACTCGACGGGTTTTTTAAATAAATTTAAAATATATTGAAATAATTACTTTTCCTGTAATGTTAATTGTACAATTCAACTTAATTAAAACTATATTAAAACTAAACGATAAGTAACTTTTTTTCTTTAAAGTCAGTCAATGTAAAATTTTTACATAATTTTACATTAACTTGGTTTTTTAGCCAAATCACTCGACGGGCTTTTTAAATAAATTTAAAATATATTGAAATAATTATTTTATAAAATAATTGCTTTTCCTGTAATGTTAATTGTACAATTTAACTTAACTAAAACTATATTAAAACTAAACGGTACATAACTTTTTTTTTATGTCAGTCAATACTGCATATATTTGGCGTTAATTTTGTAGAAATTCATTATTGACAATTAAATGAAACTACGTGGTGTAGTATTATTTTCTTTAAATTCAGTCAATCAACATCTTTAGGTGGTCTATTAGCAAAGATTAGATCGTTTAGATCTTTGCTAATAGCCCACCTAAAGATGTTGTAATACAACGAAACCTAGGTCATGGTAAAGAACTTAAAGAAAGTATAAAAAAAATACTAAATTACGTAGTTTCATTTAATTGTCAAGTCAATCAATGTAAAATGTCAAAAAAATATAATTTTCCATTGACATAGTTTTTTTGACAAATCACTTGACGGGTTTTTTAAATAAAATTAAAAGTGTATTGATGTAATTACTTTTCCTGTAATATTAATTGTACAACTTTTGATAGCGATTTTTACCAAAACTTAACGGCAAATAATTTTTTTTTTAAAGTCAGTCAATGTAAAATGTTAACAAAATATAAATTTACGTTAGTTTTCTAGACAAATCATTTGACGCGTTTTTGAAATAAAATTAAAAGGATTTTAAAATAATTACTTTTCCTCTAATGTTAATTGTACAATTTTTGAGAGCGATTTTTGATAAAATAAACGGCAAATAATTTTTAAATTAAGTTAGATATTTAAAGTTGAAATAATATATTTGAAATTCAGCAAATTTTGTCGACAACGGATTTTATACGACACTACATTAACAAATTAATATACAAATTGTGTAATCGTTTTGTATACTCATAATTTGGGCGATAGTCTAGTTTTATACTCTGATCTTTTCATTATACACTTATGAGACCTAATTTGTTTTGGAAACCTTTTAATAAAGAAATAAATAAAATACTGGTAAATTAATTTTGGAATAATATTGTAGCGATAAAATATATAATCAATAGGCTTATAGACACATTTACATTTATTGTAAATTTTCACTGTACCATTTTAGTTTTAAACCTCAAGAATTGCAGTAAACATTCTTTCTTTTGATCATTTAGAAAAAGTCAGTTTTAACTAAGCTTATATGCGTTATTGCCAAGGGTCACATTACTGATATAAATGTTGAAGTGTAGAGACATTTTAGAAAATTAGTTTTATTCGTAGACCTTTGCCAAACATCATCTAATTAAAACTGACGTCCGCACGCGTGGCAAAGATTTTTGTCTGGCGCCGCTTGGTTTAGTGGCAATCCTATAACCTCTTTGGGGAGAAAATCCCAATAGGTTGAAAACCTGTATTCGCATTTGGGACAAATTTCTAAGGTATACGTAAACAAATGCCTGATTTCTTATTAATTATATTATATTCTAAATTTATATTCTATATTCTAATTTTCTTATATTCTAAATTTTTCTGATAGGCCCACCTGACATCATCGTGGCGTCGCTGAGATTCTATAGTTTCGCGTAACAATAACGTGGTATCAACGAATGACATAATGCCAAAATTGTTTGGTATATACATATATATGTATACATGTGGGCTATATATATATATATATATATATATATATATATATATATATATATATATATATATATATATTCCCAACTTTTTTAATTAATTTATGAGAAGCAGAGAATAGTTAAAATGACATTTTGTCTCATTACAGCTTTAGCAGAATTTCGATAGAAGCAAATTAAATTATATAAACTAATTACTCGTATTTTTGCAATGCACCGAATCTATAAAACGATATGATGATATATATTTAATTTACGTTTTTCACTTTCACTCGGAAAAGTTTTTGGCATATTATACCTAACGTCGAGTGGTGTTTCCGATTACGCGTATATCTCCACTACATTTATCACGTGAGAGAAATAAGCAGTAACGATATAATGCCATGTTCCATTATCCTGACATACTCCTTTTATTCTTATATATGTTTTCACACATGCTATTGTCTTTTTTACAGTTTCTTGCATTTATTATAATTTAGACATACTTCGATATAATTCACCTGTATCTTTCTAAGCCTTCCATGTCTTCATCTCCCACACACTTTTTTCTGCTTTCTTTATGTTAGCTTTTCTCTCTCTTTACGTTAAATATGAATATAAAAATCTCAAACAATCTATATAGTCTCTTTTGCTTCCTTCTAGATTTACACCCCTGTCTTGTCACGGATTGAGTATACACTCACAGGAAAAACACATTTTCACACACCCCAAACACTGCCTCCTGTTATGAGTAATAGTTAATTGTTGTTGTTCATTGATATTTTAATTCTATTTTTTATATTTCCTTACACAGACTACACTATATTTTTTGCAAATCATTATACCACTAATTCTTAAAAACAATTTTCCTTCGGTTGACGGGTGAATATTGTTCTTATAATCAAAAATCATTATATATATATATATATATATATATATATATATATATATATATACATATATGTCATAATCTGTACACTAAAAACAATGATTAAATAAAACAAATAATTATAGACATTTTCTATATTTTCTTAAGTTGTGTACTGTTAACAGGTTCAGGAAAAAGCTCTTACTAGGGACGCTACGCCTTATCGTTGGCAAAGACAAATCCAAACTGACGACTAAAAATGTATCTATTACCATTCTTTAAACGAAAGTCAAACGCATACAAGTTGCATTATGGAAACTTGACCTTCATCAAGTCGACACGGATGACCTCTACGCGTGCGATTTCATCATTAAATTCACCCATCAAGTTGAAGTCATGAACACTTCATCTAGATTGAACATGCAATATGGCGAACGACTTGACTCAAATGGAATTGTAGAGTTAGAGTCGTGCTGATATACTAAAACGTGCCCCAGTAATTAAGGTCGAGTAACATGCGGGTTTCGCTGATGTCTGGCCGAACTCCATCCGCGATGGCAATGACATAATTATTACAGAACAAAATGAAGAACAATTATTCTAAATATACAATGTTTGCTATTAGTATTTGCCATAATGCGATGATGACGTAAGCTTTTTATGGCTAGTTTTTTTATTCGATAATATGTAAACCGTGAGAAATTTAAGTAAATTTAGTAATGTTAACTGTGTTCAAGACTCGAGTAGTGGAGAATCTTAATCTGGAATGAAAATAGGTCATTAGATAAATTAATCTTTTCGATCTATCTAATGACCTATTTTCCACCACAATTAATAGTTTCGAAGACAGAAGACTAAAAAAAGTAAAAATGCAGCAAATTTATGCTGCCAAAAATCGCCATCACTATGTACGAACTGTCCAAACCATAATTTGAAGTTTTTTACACCAAGTACATACGTCTTAACAACTTTTTTTATGTATAACTATAAAATTTTCTTGGTACCCGATTACTTTACTAAAATGCATCAAAATAAAACGACTACAAATAAAAAACAATATTTTATCATATCCCATTCCCGAGATACATAATTTCCACGTTAACGAAAGGGTTAAGCGTCTCGCAGTGAATGCACACCGGGTGCTATGTGGCATATCAAAGCTATATACGACGCGACACTCAGAACATTTTACTCGACCTTGAATAGTAAACAACAGGAGCTTTATTTCGCAGAAAGAAACATTTTTTCTACTGGAATTAACTATTCTTGACGTTTTTTCTCCGGCAGATTCTGTTTGTTATAATGAAACTTTTAAAACTAGTTATCACTGAGAAAATGTTAAAAATAATATATAATCTTTGAAAAGATTATTTATAAATTATATTAAGAAACTATTAATAAACGTCGAAATAAAAAAAATACTGATTATTTTCGTCATATACATTTAAGAGAAATCTCATAAAATGTTTGTATATACCATAAACCAACCTGTACACGTATTTTTTTAAAAATAATACTGTCAGTTAGTGCTTATTGAACCGGATGTTCTTTTTTTAAATAATCTTGTCAGTTAGTGTTTATTGAACCAAATGTTCCATTTCAATTAATTATGTCAACAGTCAGGTAAACCGTTTTTGATTCTATTCAAACATTTAACAGTGTAAACAAATGTAGTGGCAGGTCAGCCAAAAGCGGTCAAATACTTATTGGATCAGTAATTCATTAACCATGTTCCGTAGTTAGTTACGGCAGTGTAAACAAATCTGTCGTTAATTACATATGTGTTCAAAAAGCTTGTGTTTAATGGAACCGCTAACATTATTTATTCGTTTTAGAGTTATTAACACGAAATTATTTTTTTTATATTAAAAATTATTTCAAACTCTAATAAATACACTTGTAAAATTAAAAGCCATTTTCCTTATTTGTTCGGTAACTATTTTACTTTGGAGAAACTTCAAAATGAAATGTATTATTTTCAGGAATTATTTTGGAACTGAAAAGAGTTTAGGAAGTAATGAAAATGCTGAGTTTGGCGCATAATGTAAGATAAAGCGCGAGAAAAAAATTAAAAAATACCCTCTACTCCTTTTTGATCAATCGAGTTATGTGACGAAAGCAAAATTCATTATTAATCAGCCATATTCTTATTTAGTTCATTATTTTGTCTGCCGTGTCTCGGTAACGTTAATTGGTGAACCCATTTATTTAGTAGACGTTTTATTTAGTAGCTAAATTACGTAAGTAATCAAATATAACCAGAAGTTAAATTAAACCTGATGCTGAATTAAAAAAAAGAAAATAATAATTTCTGTCATGAAATTAGTAATCAAAAGAAAATAAAAAATTTAAAAAAATTAAAAATTGAAAAAATTAAATAATAATTTCTGTCATGAAATTATTTATCATTTTTACTACAGGTTATATAATTAGGATAAAACTGTAATTTCTTACACGGGTTAATTATAATATTCACTATATTGGAAAACGTAAATAATATAATGTACAAGACAGCCATACCAACATTAATCTCAACCCCGGCGATTAAAATTAGTGACCCCATAACGTAACAAGTTCACAAATATTTTTGAGACCATTGTTAGTCCAGGTCTACTATACAACGCTATTTGTACTAAATATGCCACAATTAGGGCTTATTTGAAAATCAATCAATTTTGTTTAAATAATTAGAATATCCTTCATACATATATCATACCATCAAATTGACTGGACTATAAATACTTGTTGTAGACATCTGACATATAATGGAATAGAAAAATCAGGTAATTTGAATAAAACATACTTGAAATATTGAATATATTTGGCGTTAATTTTATAGAAATTCATTATTCACAATTAAATGAAACTACGTGATGTAGTACTATTTCTACTTTATTTAGTGTCTTTACCACGACCTAGGTTTCGTTGTATTACAATATCTTCAGGTGATGAAAAATTGATATCTTTGCTAATAGCCCACCTGAAGATGTTGTAATACAACGAAACCTAGGTCGTGGTAAAGAACTTAAAGAAAGTAGAAATAATACTACATCACGTAGATTCATTTAATTGTGTAAAACATACTTGTTCACTGCAATCATGCAATCTTTACTTCGAATATTCAAACTATATTTACCATTTATTAACCTAAACTCGTATTATTACATCTTATATTTCATAAATTTTTTTTAAGAAACTGAACACGCCATTGAGGATTAACCATTTCCAAACTTTACGTTTCCACTCCTACGAAAGGCACGTTTAGTAGAAAAGTCATAGAAACAAACTGGTGAATTCATCTAAATATAGTTTTAAAATAACTAAGTTTGAACAATTTTATTTAGTTTGTACTAATCGATCGATATATAATGTAATCATTTTCATTTTCAATCATTTCATTATATTAAGTTTGCGTTAAAACTGAAATGTTTGCTATTACAAAATGTAACAGGTATCGATTGTGAGAAACTTCATAACATTGATTAAATTGTTAAAGTTTTCCTAACATTCTTAACATTAACTATTTTACAACATCAACATAACAACTGGTCGTAAATATTTTAGCAGATAGAGAAACCTCAGCGATCGTCTCAACGATATGATTGCTTTTTGTAATATAATTATGCATATCGAAAACTAAATTTAAATATATTTCGTAACTTTTTGCTTCGGTACAAATATTGATTTAGTTTTATGAATCAATTGACAATTCACTAATAGAATTTGTAAGGTAAATCCATAGGGCATCGAAAATTTAAATAAATTTTTCAAGTTTTTGCTTTGGCACAGATATTGATTAAGTTTATTTGACCAGTTTGCAAGTCGCCAAGAAAATTTATAGGGTGAATGAAGTAACTACGACACCGAAAACTCAAATTAAATTTATCCTTCAAGTTTTGCTTTGCTACATGATATTTATATTTATATATATTTATGTGATATTGACATTTATTCAGTTTGTTGGATCAATTTATAAATCATGAATAAAATTAATAAGGTACGTATGACGACAAAAACTATTTATTTCCCTACTTTAAGTAGATATCCACTAGTTTAAACATCGATTATATCAAGAAAGCCTTCAGTTCCAAAATTTAAATATTCAAAACCCTTCAGTTCCAAAAGTTTCGTCGCTTAAAATATAGTATTCGCTATTTGAATGACAAAACAATATCGAATTTCACAACTCTTCTATTATCAATAAAACAAAATATATTTTGGAACAAGCTTTGATGAAATATAATTCTCCACCACCTCATAAGGTTTCAGCGAAACAACTGTATATAAGGATAAAATCTGTGAGCATTAATTTGTATTTGGTAATATTTAATAATGATCCAAAATTTACAACAAATATAAATTAAAAATTACAACAAATTGAACACTACTATTAAAATAATTAAGAAAATAAATATCACAGATTCGAATTTACAAAATGAAATCAATCTGTTACTAAATTCAAATATTCTGTAAACTGTAAAGTCTTCGGAACCACCGCTTATTTCTACTCCACAGATTCGATGAAAAAAGAAAACAAGGAAAACTTAAAGAGACATGGGCGGATTAAGTTGAGGAAATAGTTACTCGATTATCGCACCATGCCCCCATCTAAATGAAAAATAACATTAAAATGCTAAAAATTGCATATTATATTTAAATTACATAACATTATGTAATAAAATACATAATATTATATTTATTAGCTTTATTGCATAATTACAGCCTCGTAAGTTCCAAAATCTTTAATATCAGAAACTGTAACGCATTCTTCTCGAGTCTCGTTCAAATTTCTGTTATGAAAAACCTAACACATATATTAACAATCTACGCCGCATAAATGTTGAGGCACTCGACATTCTCTTAATATAAATCCAACAAAGAAAATTAAACAGCTCAAATCGTTAATTATAATAAAGTTTTCATCGGTGAAAATCTTATCAAATCGACACAAAGCCCTGTGGTGATTCTTCCATATACACAAAATATTACATTTAAATTTATTAGCTTTATTGCACAGAGCTTCGTAAGTTCCAAAATCTTTAAGAACAGAAACTGTAACGCATTCCCGCTCGAATCTCGTTCAAAAATCAACATAATTTATGCTATGAAAAACCTAACACAAATATTAACAATCTACGCCGCATAAATGTTGAGGCACTCGACATTTTCTTTACGTAAATTCTACAAAGAAAATGAAACAATTCAAATCGTCAATTATAACAAACTCTTCATCGGTGAAAATCATATCAGATCGACACAAAACCCAGTAGTGATTCTCTTGCTACTGTACTACCCACTAGTCCATGACCGTACCGGTTTATGACGAATCGCAAAAAAAAAACGAAGAATGAATTCACTAAGAGCAGCCGTAACATGTAAAACAACTGCCGACGGCACGCTACATTTTGCCTATTGTTGATTAAATAAGATAGTGAGACTGATAAACTCATGATGTATGTATGAAAGGAAGCAGAAAATTCTAATTTATGTTACGAAAACTAACTCCGCGATAGATATTGAAGATAAAATAAGCAACTGTTTCATCCCAGAGACCGAAGTAATCAAATCTTGATATGACATATTTCCATAAATCAGGCACTAGAGTATAACTGCAAGAATTAAACCTTCATTATTTTTCATTTATCAATAGTTAGAAAACAACGTATATCAAAAGCACATTTTACTTACTAAACTTACGTTAATCCAGTTTTAAGTTGACAGTACTTATTCCACTGTCTTCTTTCTATATATAAATAAGGAAAGACCATCCAATTTTGTGATGATGAGATACTTTAATGTTTGCCTAGTTGCTATCATTAGATATTTAAAGGTCTATTTTTCTACTGGTATACGGGCCATCAGGCACATTTGCAATTATTTCTAGTCCACTTCTCGAACTTATAACAGTCGTAAATTTATTATATAAGTTCAGAAATTACAGATTTAGTTTATATTATTCACATATAAACTCCTAAGATATTCTTCAGGCTAGACAGTCTTAAGTATACGCTTGATTGTTTTCTAAAAAGGTTCGAAACTTTATTACGAAGACATGTGGAGGGACATGAAAGGCAGAAACTGTTATTGCCAATAAAATAAGAACACATCTGCTTAACGACCATATTGAAACGGCCGGATACAGAGGAATGAGCCGAGCAATGGGCTTCCAGCCAAATAATTATCATATTAATGTTCGAGTCGGTTTACGACCGCGGCTGTAAATATAAAGTAGAAGGCTATAAGACCTTCCAGTGTAAGGAGAGGCTAGCGAACCGTTTCGCTTCAATAAACTCATTGTACCTGCTAGGAAACGTAAGTTTACAAAATTTAATTTCTCAAATTGTTTATTTATAACGCAGTCATCGTTAAGTTAAAACATTAATGCACACAAAGAAGCGGTAATGAATTTAAATAATTTGCAAACGATAACGAACTAACATTTGAAAAAATAAATATTGCTTAATTATCTATTTATTAAGCGTTTAATCAACAGGTACATTAGAGAAGTTATTCTTACACAGGCGATCTCTTCCAATCAAAAGCTTTAATTATTTTAATTAAATTCAATTATAATAATTAGTTAACACTGATTTTCATGCGCGCGACCAAGATTCTATTATCAGGCAGCGATGGGTTTCAGTATACTATGAAAATCTTAATTATTTTCGATCCTGTCTTCTATTTTCGCAAAATATGTCCGTTACTTCACGTGGTACCAACGTGCCTTCAACGGCATACTTCCGATAGTTTTTACATGATACCAACGTAGTGTCCATCATCAAATTAAAATTTTCTACAATGTAAAAGTCATGAATATGTTCCAAGTATAAAACTCGTAATATATTATAAACAAACAATATAATAAAATGCAGAGGACACAAGGTTGAGTAGGCGAAAAATTTCAATTCTCACCAGAAAAGTTCCAAGTCGAGTATCCTACCATGTACCTAAAATGTTATAAAAAAGTAATAACAAAGGACCAAAAACTATTTTGAGTCGCACGTGGTTATATCTAATTATAATTCATTAGAAATAAATGCAAATATACCATATCTTATTTAAATAACGATTTAAATAAGATATGGTTTATTAAATTTCTTTTTAATAATTCATTAGAAAGAAATATAAATATACCATATCTTATTTAAACAACGATTTAAATAAGATACGGTATATTAAATTCCTTTTTAATGAATTATGATTATATATGACCACGTGTGACTCAAAATTGTTTTTGGTCTTTTTGTTCTTACACTAAACAGCGTTCCATATGTTACATCTGGAACGTTGTTTGCTGTATATTCTTATTTAAACAACTATCCAGATGTAATATATGGATCGCTGTTACAATATTTCTTGAAAAAAAATGCGACTAACTCTTTAATAAAGCTGTCAAAAGAAAGTAAGAATATTATTATTACATCGATGGAAAATTCGTGTATATTCATTCATACAGTTTCAAAGTGTCCGACATCAAAAAAAATTGTTCTCACCAAAAAAAAAATGCGACTAACTCTTTAACAAAACTGTCAAAAGAAAGTAAGAATTTTATTATTGCATCGATAGAAAATGCGTATACACGCATTTTCTATCGATGCAATTTCCAAGTGTTCAATATCATAAAAAAATGTTTTCACCAAAAAAAAAATTCAAAATATAAAAAAATTCTAAACCATGCTGCAAAAAATTCAAAACCATACTTAAATCCTAATGTAATCATCACTTTTAATATCTGCAATTAATGACTTCTCACAATACTGAATCATATTCGACCTTGGACGTTTTCGAAAACCAAAAAACCCAAGATTGATTTCGTATGATTAAATAACAATTACTCAACCGCACCACGATATCGTGAAGGCACGATGTAAGCGGTTCTAATGACATCATACGCGCCCGATCAGACCGAAGGTCGGTCGAGAATCCGGCATGATCGTGTCTTCATTCACGTTAAAAAAAATAAAAAAATCCTATATAAAACTGCACAGCAGCTATTCAAAATACATCTCTATTTACTTAGTGATCGACTGTCAAAGGCCAGCTAATTTTGACGTTCGCTTCTTTGTTTGTTTATTACAACCTCTATCACGAAACTAATAAAAGGTCTTATTACAAAACGGCCTTAAAATAAATTAAACAACTTCAAGTTATTAAAATTACAAATCAATTTCACAAGGCTACATTTACAGTTTCATTTAAGTACTTTGATAAAATTACGTTAACTGGCAGCTAAAAAGCAATTGATTGTTAACCCATAAAAAAACAAGTTGATGATACAGTTCTCTTGTTAATGGATCAAAAAATGTTATTCAAGAAAACTGTAGGAAATATAACCCTTCAATCTTACAAAAACATCCAAAAAAATTCTGTCATAAATGAACATATGTAATTGTAAATTTTCAAGTCATTTTCTCAAAATATCGTGTGTGTTGACACTGTAATGTTTATTAGCGTCCTAACTAAGGCTAAGCGAATAGCATCTGCCGTACAGTTAATAAATATCAAGATGACAAATATATTTTTTCTACGACATTCAATATATTCAGAAAGTATTTGCAATATCAATAATTGTACCAAAATTTTGCATTTCATCTAATCGACTTTTAATCTTTTTGCTGTAAACATGACATCATCAAGCAATTCATTCATAAAAGCGTAAAAGATGGATAAATAGCGAACGATTAATTAAACTGTTTTGGACAAATATAAACAATGAAGAGTAAACAGTTTTATCTAATAAATAAATATGATAAGAAACAGACAAATATTACGTCATTGCTTGTCAGATGCGTAAAAGGTCATCTACAATGTGGATATACTAATTTCACATTTAATACACCTAGAACGTTAATTGAAAAATGAATATTCATTAGCATCAATGAAATGAGTAAAATATAACAGGACTGAACGCTGTGACACTCTGCTGTTGCGCTGCTAGATTAGTATAATACTAGCAAAAGTATGATTTTTTTATTGACTCGCGAAGATCGTTATGGGGTGCATTAAGTGAAAATATTGAATCATTTCGACGTGAAACATCTTTAAACTAGCTGCCGGGTATGGGAGGCAATCACGCCCAAATGAGCGGCATATTGCAGCTCATTTGGAGGTTAGTCAAAGTAATTTAAAACTCCCAGAAGTCTTGGTCACGTTTTAAAGAAGAATGATGGAAAAAAGACAGTACTGCCCAGCGTATCGATTTTCTATCGATATTGCTATATATTATTTCCCAAAGGTGTTTATATTGTAAACAACGCCATCTATTGACAATCTTTTAACTAAATTTTACATGTTTTTCCCCTTACTTAATTGTTTTAGATATTATTAAATATTAGTAATGATTTATGACAAATTAAACAATTTTACTTGAGACAGCGCACGAAACCGTCGATTCGCGAGTTAACTATATATATATATATATATATATATATATATATATATATATATATATAAACTGTTTAACTAAATAAAATGCCTTTCACTTATTATTACATCATATAACCATTCGGTGACTTATGAATCATTCGCACGGGGCTACTAATATTTGATATTTGCAAGAGGTATTCAAATAATTTCAAAGCCATATGGATCTTACTTCTCATACCAATATGCTCTATTCAATACACATGAGCTGCAAATAAATTAAATGATTCGAAACAAAAAAATTATTTAATTTCTCTATACTTGCATGATTCACTGCTTTACGAATATAGCTGCAGCGGTGTCTCTTTTCTTTGCCACGATTTCGATTTCGCGAAATAATTATATATATATATATATATATATATATATATATATATATATAATATTGCATTTAGAGAAATTTTACCTCAGTATGAGAAATTTCAGTTCAGTTGCAAAATATCGATAAATTTTTTTCTAAATACGATTAAATCAAGCAGATGAAGATATGTCACTTAACAAACAATTAGTAAAGCAAAATAATTTGTTGCAACAAATAGCTTTATTTAATACTTTAGAAATCATTTTTAAAATTTAATGGATAATATCATTAAAAATAAATATTATTATTGATGTATATATTTTTTATTGTTTTCTTTTTATGTTGTGTGCATTAACATAACAACAATAAATTAAACAATTTAATCAAAGTGAAATATATACAACGTGCATAATACAGAAAATAGCACAAAAAAACTAGTAAATATGGCAATCAATAATGACACATAGCCATTGACACGAATATCACAAGCATAGAGAATTCCCAATGTCTGTAATGGGTAGAACTTGCTACAATGTTCATCCGTAAATAGTACATAGCAATTTGAAGACATGGCAGTAATAAAAATGAAACAGTTTCATTAAAAATTTAAAAATATCAACAACCTTCACATCTAGATCTCATCCTTAATTATTATATTGTATTTAAAAGCTAGATATTTAATTTTTTTTTTCATAAAGTGTACCACAAAAAAATACTAATTACACTGCGCAATACACAGTGTAAGCATCTACTATCTTTTTTTATTTATTTTATTTATTTACCTACTTTAATGTATCTAATTGATACATATGGCGGATTTATTGCTACGAGAACAATCTCTTACAACCAACTATAAGACCCGTCCAGACCTGCTCGACGAACGGGCGGGAATCGAACCCGGGTCTCCGCGATGCGCCGAGTCGTCATAGGCTGTATGCCTTGTGATCAACCTAACACACCACGGTGACAACTACTGCGGTTTTCTTAGTATCCTGACGACGACGTTTTTTTTAATATACTGACAGATTCTTCCAGATTCGAATTGCAATTCAAATTACTTCACAAAAAGTGGTTCTCAACTTATGCACAACTATTTAGCGTACACAAAATATTTCTGGTATTTAAGATCACTAATTACACCCTGCCCTTACAACGTTTTATGAATAATGGACACTAATGAATAATACAAAAAGAAACATTGATGATTTATTGAATACAATAAAAACCACGCCCAACACTAAAACCGATAACATCGACATCATCTCTCCAACAGCATCCAATCAATCGCCACTCCCACACTCCACACGAATACCACACCGACAGCGACAAAACTCGAAATGACACGGCAGCCGCATAAGTCTCGCATTCATATAAAGGAAAGTGCCTTGGTCATTTAAAATAACAATATTCATCGACAATCACGGTGATCACGTCTAACGGTATCCGCTCTCATCTAACGTTTTTGGTGCTTCCGGCGCCTGCGTTGGAGTACACTCACACATTTACGTCAAAGTTGAGCAAGTGAGTACAGTAAAAGTAGCTAAAAATTAGATTCCAACACAACGTAAAATTAATATTTAACCGATCGTAATTACCATTAACTTTTTTGCTTCTAAACGATCATAAACGTACCCTTTAATTTTTTTTACATTAAATTACCTATTAGTTATGTAGGGTTAATCACAATACTGCGCTATATATTTATATTCCGATATTTTATTTGGTTTATTCTGGCATAAATTTATAAAATATAAATCAAAAATACTTCAACTGCCAAATATGAGACAATTAACTATTTTAATAACCATTCATGTCCAAGTTTCGCTGTTCGTACTTCATATTTCTGCCAAGTCATCTCATCATTCTATAAGCATCTGACATTCACAATCACGCCTTCTTCCGCGCCACATATATTGTGACCTGATATGTTCACTATGTAAATATTTCTAAGTAATTTTAAGTAAAATATGTTAAGTAATTTTATGGTGTATATATTCAAAGTTAACACTTTTCGTGATGAATTTCATATGATCAATTTTTATGCAGAATAGATTTTGCATAATCCCGGAGAGTGAATTAGCGTTGTCAGATATTGGAGATTGTCCCGGAATTTTTAATGTTGTCCCGTGTACGTGTAAACAAATACGGTATTTCTTAAAAATTGCCTTTATTGGCATTTTTCACGAACCTATATATGCCATAACTGCATTACAGTTTACTAGCCTGATCAATGGAAAGACCGAAATCGGATGATCATCGATCCAATCAAGGCATAATTTCAATTTCGAATAAATTGCTAGGGGTCTTGCTTCAGAATTTAACAGTTGATACTAAGTTAATCAAAATAACTATATCGAAACATGAACATAATAAATTAAATATTATTGTCATTATCAAACTACGAAAGTTAAGCTCCCAATTGAAATTAGATAAGATTAATTTTGAAAGAGAAGTCAATCTTTACAAATTTCTTTTATCAAATATTAGTATTAGCTTTTAGTAATATGGATAAATGTGATTAGCATAACGATTTATTTTGTATTGAATTATCATTATTTAATGAGTCAATCAACTTTTAAAAAAAAATTACATTATATTTTGGCAATAGAAAACAACTTAATATTTATTTTTATTGGTTTCAAAAAAACCTTTTGTCGGGTCAGACTAATTTTTTTTCTTAAACTACTGTACTCGTAGTTATAGTATGTTAATTTGTACATTATAGTGTAAACAAAAAAGAATAAATAATGTTACTTGAATGAGGTTTTATTTTTTACTTTGCCTTAAATTCCACGTCTGCACACGGTAGTAGAAATGTCTCAGAAAAAGCGATTTTACATATGGCAGCCCTAATTCGGATAGACCCCAGCCTATAAATACATTGTTAACCCACAATGAGGACTTCGTACACATTTAGGTACTTATAAACATTTGAGGTGTACTCTCATCATCATTTGATGATATTTCTATTAACAAATTTTAAACTTTTTTCACAACATAAACATATTGCCTGCTATATCCATCACAGGCGTAAAACATGGTGCATATTCCAAAATTGATAAAATACAGGGCGTTCGGTATAAATTGTTTGTAATTTTCTAATCACATTTTATCAAGCCTGTTTCTTTCATGATTCTTGATTGATTAATTTCAATTCACGTACTATTTTCGCAACTTTTTTTTGGAATAACTTTTTAAATGTGCAATTTAAAACTATAAAAAAATACTTTTTGATTTCTCATTATCAGTTCTTTCAAATGGTACCCCACGCGATATACAAAAAGAAAAAAGAATGTTTATGATCTTTATGAAAAGGAGTTAACTTTTTAATTTTTTTTAATAATTAAAAAACAGCTAGTACTAAATATGTCGGATTAGAAAATGTATTATTATGCCAAATTTCAAGTTTCTATGCCACATGTTTTCTGAAAAAATCGGCTGCGAATATAGAAAAATGCAAAAACATGTATTGATTGCCTACCTTTTACATATGTAAAAACATTACATTCAGTATTCTTAATGTCCATATTTTACACTTTTTGATCTTAAGAAAAGCATAGAAACTCGCAAGAAGTACTATGCCATCACAACGCAGTAATTATGAGCATCTTGATTTTAAAACCAATTGAGTCCATTTTTAAGGAAAAATTATTTTTTATTTAGGAATATTTTATATCCGTTCTAATCTTGATGGATCCTGTGTGATCCTGCATAAAATGTATGTGCGAAATCATTAAAACTTCATACTTACCATCAGGCTCTCACTTGTGTGTCAATAATGTGTTCTTTTGAAAGATTACAATAACATTGAGTTGGATATTAGAGTAACGATATACTAATGAAAATAAAACGAATAAAAATACGGGAAATAAATTATCTACTTGTTATATTTACCGGTGAAGAGTTTCTGCCTCATTTACAAAATTTTAAAAACTAACCCGAAGTGGTTTTGAAACCAAGCGAATGGTATACGGATCATTCACGTGTTTCCATATAAAGAAAAAAAAGGAAAAACAACACTTTAGAACAATAGAATTACACAATATATACATTTGTGGATTCCATCAATAGTGAATTTAATAAACTACAGTATACTAAATAGCCTAAGCTTAACAAAAAATATAAACAAATAAATGAAACTACGTGATGTAGTATTATTTCTACTTTCTTAAATTTCTTTACCACGACCTAGGTTTCGTTGTATTACAACATCTTCAGGTGGGATATAATAGGTCGTGGTAAAGAAATTTAAGAAAGTAGAAATAATACTACATCACGTAGTTTCATTTATTTGTGAATAATGAATTTCTACAAAATTAACGCCAAATATATTCAATATTTAAAAAATATAAACACATTATTTAGTAAATTTTATTTCAAAGAGTTTACAAATAAGCATATATCTATACATGTGCAGTGACTTCGACAGCTGTTTACTCTAGGTATAATCACGGTACATTAAATCTTAATGATGATGTATAATATAAGTTAAGTCTTAATGATTACGTATAATATAAGTATAATCTTGATACATTAAATCTTAATGATTATGTATAATATAAGTATAATCTCGATACATTAAGTCTTAATGATTATGTATAATATAAGTATAATCTCGATACATTAAATCTATATGAATGTTCGCTACGTGGCTACATTTATCTACTTTTAATAAAGGTGTTTAGTTTAATAATGCAATCATATTAAAATATTCCATAATTATCGTCATTTTTCAGATTTTAGGGTACTTTCTTGTCTGTATGCCAGAGGGGAAAGGTTTGGCGATCTAGTAATGAACATATTAATAGAACAACTATTGATTAATTTCTGAAGTAAACATGGTTTGAATACTGTAGCATACTCCAAAATTTATGAAATGCGAGAGGATATAAGAGCTTATAATTAATAAAATGAATTAAGTTACAATATTTTCTTCCCAGTCAGAAAAGTGACATCTCTAACAGAAAGAAAACAGGCCGAAAGTTACTCGAAAGCGGTTGCAAGCAAAAGCTGGGCACAAGAATATGTAAATCTCGACATAAATCCCGAGTACAGGTATTGTTTACATTCCAAACAATGTCTTGTTACTCGCACGAAGACGAAAATCAAAGAGGTTTTCCTTTACTCGTAGGATCGTACCTATATTATAATACTAAATATACTGTAAGAAATTGTCATTTATTGGAAAATGACTTTAACGACGAAGGTCAAGGAATATTTTTATTACAGATTTACTTTCTTGTCACATATACTTTTTCATAGCCCCCGAGTAATATTTTAAGTCTTTTCATTCAGTGTAATAAAAAAGAACATTTCTTAAGTTGACTTTATAGATTACTTTGACAGTTTTTGACACATCGCTTTTGGACATTTGACCAAGTACATGGGGTGCGTGTAGGAGCGAAGGAGAAACGTCTGCGAGTCAATTATATAATTGACTCGAGACTAGCTTATCAGTCAGGTACAGGCGTTTACCTGCTGCGATGTATGCGAATGTTGTTACGATGCACTCAACCAATCACTAAATCACTAGAGGGTCACACATCAATTTAGGAAGTTTTAAAAACATTGAAACCAGTATTAGATGGGACTTATCCAAGTCTTTTTATAATTATAATGAAATCAGTATCACTGATGACACTGGCGCTAAAAAATTCATATGCCTTGAGATAGCGAACGTTCAAGAAATGTTCAAAGTCAGCTAACTAATTGCTCTATGGTTGAAGGAAAAATGTTTTCCTGCTGGAAACATTTCTGAATTGTTTGTTATTTCGGTAAGCAGTCATTGGCCCTAACTGGTTTTTAAATACAAATTGTAAGAAGATATTCACACTATGACGTAAAGAAAAAATAATTCTAAATAAATATCTTATTTTCCTAAATTTATCCCCTGTTTTTTTTTTCTACGAATTTATCTAGTGTACCTTGAAAACTACCTTGTGTTGTTTCTTTTTATTTACCTTTAAATTTCCTGGTTCTGGTTAAACATTTCATGGTTAAGAATTCAATTGTTCTAATGAGATATAGCGGACTTAAATTTCACCTTAATTTTTTTTTAAACCCCTGAAATTACATTAATATAATTCCGGTTTACGGCATTTTACATTACAAGCTTGTCTCCAAAAATACTAGGGTCAAGGATAATTTTCTGCAAAATTTTCACTTACCAGATGGCAACACAATGTGTCAATATCTACATACATAGCTTCAAAATCCCTCATAGCTCATAATTTTAATTTTTCCAGCCAGAACGACACTGCCTACGTAACGGACAGCTCCAACTCCAAAACGATCCGTTACAGCTATCGTTGGCATCATCTATCGATTTCTACGCTGCCAGATTGCGCGTCGACCCAATCCAGCCACACAATCGCGCCACTTACATAACATTAACCAGCGTGAGCCCAAACACGCGCCGTCGACCTAACGGGCGCCGACGCCGAACGAGGCTACGCTTCGCATGCGCCTATCGCATGCAGATACATCGACGAGGCAATACGCCACGCTTTCTTCAAACGAACGCTTCTCATCTCACCTATCGAAAACGAGTACAAAGATGAATAATCCGATGTCTCTTATGAATACGATAAGTGGGTTACGAGGCGATCTTCGGTCACTCCGTGGCCGAATGTTAATTGGTCAATTGTAAGTTTCCACTACAGACAGTTATGACAATCTAATGCGCACTCTTCTTAATTGGAGTCAAGAGTGTCGCGTAGTTTAGACACTGAAACGTCTGCTTCGTGTACAATAGACCCTATTGCAAGAGAATTGCCATTACCAATGCACTATGGTGTAGAAGGTACAATTTGCTGTAAGCGTCGTAAATGGCGTTGAGCGTTTCAATTGGTAATTGCGTAAAAAAATCCGTAGCAATTTATTACCATCAAAGTTTCTAGCCGAAAAGGAAAAGGTCGGTAATTAACCGTCCATGTATTCTTGCTTTTGATAATTTTAAAATAAATGTACAGTGATGTATCCGTTTTCAAAAATTGGTTGCACAACATACTAATCGACTTGTACCTTTTTAAGAAAACGATTTAAGAGCACTATATTTAAAATATTTCGTGGTAATCTCACATAATTTTATTTAAAAATTGTGTAGCAATTTTTTAATACGAATTTTAATGAGTTCGATAATAGTATGAATCGCAAGTATTGACACAGTCAGTAGAGGAAAATTATATAATTTATCATATTGTGGATACTGAGTCAGGGGACCATCGCAGTGAATGACGTAGTTAATTGAATAAAATTATGCAATTTATCATATTGTGGAAACTGAGTCAGGGGACCATCGCAGTAATTGACGTAGTTAAGTGAAAAAAATTATGTAATTTATCATATTGTGGTTACTGAGTGAGGGGATCATCGCAGTTATTGACGTAGTTAATTGAATAAAATTATGCAATTTATCATATTGTGGATACTGAGTCAGGGGACCATCGCAGTTATTGACGTAGTTAATTGAAAAAAATTATGTAATTTATCATATTGTGGATACTGAGTCAGGGAACTATAGCAGTTATTGAAATAGTTAAGTGACAAAAATTATATAATTTATCATAATGTACCAGGGGCCCACGATTTGAAATTCACAACTAATTCTGGCGGCAAAGATAATTAGATTTAGGCCAAGGGGAAGAAGAAAAAGATGTATGGACGATCTAACTGATTAGACTGGACTCACTCCTCAAAAAAATATTCATGAAGTCTAGATATAGAGATTTCTGTTTGTTTTCCGACAACAGCTTTCTCGGAGAAGGCACTTGAAGAAGAGAGAACAAATTTTATGGCCACAAACTTATTAACTATTTTTATCAATTTAAAATAAACGCAAAAAATATCCTGCGGTAATAATATTCTAGTAATGCAATTATATAATTAATTTTCAGGATTACATATCAGGGTCACTTATAGGATCACCTTGCTTGTCTGTCTGTTTTTCAAGACCCTTTTTTCTCAAGAACGCGTATCTTGAAATTGAACTAAATTGGGTATCAAGTTGGAGATATTAAGTTTAAATTAATATCTAAAATGGAAGTCTCTGGCTCAATGGTCTTGTAAGAAAATCAGGTTCCTAACTCACTGCAATAAGATACGCGGTCTTTAAAATATCAAGTACTTTAGTTTTCAGTTCTTTTTTATCGTTTACTTTACTTACCTAAGATCTTTATATGATTCAATTTGAAAATGAAAAAGATAGCAGATTGCTTTAAGATTGTTTTGGAAAACGTTCACGAATAATATACAACTCATTTCTGAATAAAGCTTATACAGGTTGCTACTCTAAATGATGGACGTTGAATACTATGGAATCAAAAATGAACATTATTATGTAGTTTGTACATAAAAAACTGACTCGACCGTGGTCAAATACCTAATTATACGACTACATGGATCACCAAGGACAGACTTGTTTTAATTTGGTTTTAAAATAAAAACATTTCTATTTATAATTATGTTGATAATTTACCACGCGTTTAATTTATTTCGTAAATAGTAGTTGTGCTAACCAGCCGTACTACTAATAAAACCAAGCCTAGGTGTAGCTCTTCGTAAATGAGTCTTAGCAAAAGCATATTATTTTATTTTATTTATCTACTTTAATGTATCCAATCGATACATATGACGGACTTATTGATACGAGAGCAATCTCTTACAGCCAACCATAACACCAGTCCAGCCCGCTCGACGAACGGCCGGGAATCGAACCCGGGTCTCCGCGGTGCGTCGCGTCGTCACAGGCCGTATAGCTTGTGATTAACCCAACACACCACGGTGACGACATATTATATAGATAACACAAATGCAACCACGTACAAAAACGAAACACAAAAAACATCATCGCCTAACTTAGGTATGTGTCATATAAACAAAACCAAAAAAATTGAATTCTCAAAAATATTATCAAATGTCAACTAGCGTCATCTAAACGAAGGACTTAAAAACAGGCATATAAGACAAAGAGCAGAAAAAGATAAAAGGATATGACGGAAAGCCGTACTTTCCTGTACAGTACGCCTTCCGCGAAAACGCCTTACAAATAACTAAAACGGTATAAAACAACGTCATCTTTACCACAAACAAAACGCAAACCAGATTTGTTACAACAACAAAAATTAAATAAATAAATAAATAACCCAAAAAGAACATTTCCGCATTGAGCTCAAAGCTCCTCCTCTCAGCGAGTAAAGAAACGAAACAGCACTCCAACAATCTAAACAAAAGACAAAGGACAACCCACGGCAGACAGCCGCAAGCGAGCGAGCACGCACGGCGGAGAGATGAGAGTGAGATGGATGAGGCAGGATGGGATACAGACGCGCGGCGGGCGGTCCGAAGTCAGCCGCGTCATTGCTACAGACAGCTCGGGCGCGGTTAATAATTCGACACGCTCGCTAGGGTGACCAGTTCCTAATTTGGCACAGCAACAAAAAACTTGAAATATTTAAAGATGGATTTTTTTAAATATTGCTTCTATTATTTTTTAATCCAATTATCAATCATCAAACTTATTATGCAATAATCAAATTTATTTCGAGTGTAAGCTTTAAATTCATATTGTAGAAAAACCGAGAACACATAATGGATATTTTTGACGTGAAACATCTAATGACACGTTCAGATGGGAGTTAAAACGTTCTGATGGCATATCGCGATGTGCCATTCGGTCAACTTTGCGTCTTTTCGGCTCTTTCCGACTTAATTCGGCCAGCTTCGGGTCTAATCGACTCTTTCCGACTTAACGATTTCCGCTCTACTACAACACACGCTACTTTACATATGTATTAGTATATCAGCACTATTTCTTATATATTAACGCTTACAACTTTATTCGTTTATGTCGGTGTGTTGCATTAAACTGTCTTAAAGCGTTTATTAATTTAAAATAAGAGTTACAAGAAAAATTTAGATGTTTCACAATTGGCAGACGGACGATTTTTAGCAATTATAATTATATGCGCTCTCAACTTAGCTATTATTACTGAGAGCCAAACTTAATTTATTTCCATTTTCGAAAAACACTGCTTTGGTTTTTTTTGTTTTCAGGATAATAAAAATTAAATATGGTCGAGAAAAAAACAAATAAATTTTGTTTTTTTTTAGAAATGATATGCATTCAATTGAGAGACCATTATTTTATTAAGCTTTGAAATAAATTTTAAACCCATTTATAATAAACTTCGCGACAAAACTATAGCATACTATACAGTTTTTGTTATAACTTTTAATAAAATGAAAATTTTTTTCATTTATATTTCACAGTTAAAAATGTTTAGCCACAGTAATCATATAAAACTATTGACAGAGATTGCAAATTTATATTTTAATAATGGGTGTTTCCTCTTTTTTTTTTCAAAACTTCAGTCAGCGTCTTCAATAGCAATTTATATAGGTTTTTAAGATATTTTTTTATTTTATTTTAACTTTCTTTTGGTGTTAAATTTTGTAGAATTGCCTGTCGAATTTGTTGAACTTTAAGTATTAAATATGTGCTAGTACCGGTGTAAATTTGTGTTCTATATTTGGTTAATTGTTCTTCGATAAATTTAACATAACTTTTGATATTCATTGTTCCAGAAATATATTGTATTTCTGTCTATCCTACAAAGCCTATAAATTCTCAATATAACGTTTCATCTGTTTAAAAATAATCGTTAATAGAACAAAAGTGATCTAAGTATTTAAATACACACATAGCTTTAGAATTAAATACATACGCGATATATTTCCATATAAAAAAATAATATAGTAAAAAATATGTAATCAATAAAACCAATAATACAACCGTTGCCGAGACCATTGCCATAAATAGGGCCTATTATAAAAATATCAAACACTTAGACAGCACATTTTCAGAAGCACCATTTTAAATATTTTTAAATGGTCACCCTACCAAAAGGGCAGCTCTGTAAAATCTATTAAAGTTACAAAGTTCGGGATTTCCGTATAATTTATCAATAATTATACATTGAATGACACATATTACGAAATTATTAAAATTTATGTTTAGACTACGTTGAAATACACAAAGGTTTTCCAGATTACTTTAAGATATTTTTTTAGTTTTTATTGCTTTTTTTAATTTATATAAATTTATATCTATGTAATAACAGCAATCAGTCTATGTAATAGTATTATAAAGTATTATACAATTAAAACATAAAGCAAAACAATTAATGTATCTTTTTTATTTTTGTGGATTGTTTAAGTGTTTAAATATTTATTGGATTTGTTTTTTGTTATTTTATAAGGAATAAATTACAAATTTATTCCTATTTTATAAGAAATAATTAAAAAA
This sequence comes from Druceiella hillmani, assembly GCA_039881145.1. NCBI lineage: Eukaryota > Metazoa > Arthropoda > Insecta > Lepidoptera > Hepialidae > Druceiella > Druceiella hillmani. The sequence goes on along the minus strand of JAYKKI010000023.1, from coordinate 2,112,062 downwards.
GTTGTTATTGACTTTCAGATCAAAATAACATATAAAGTTTATATATCTGCTCTATTTTAACAAGGTGCTATTTTAAGACTAAAATATTATCAGAAAAATTGATATCAGAGTCGTAGTTAGCAAGAAATACGAAGCTAAGTACAATACATTTTTACGATATACACAGATGGACGGATAACGACAGGCGACAAATAACAAGGTAAAGAAGCCGATATTGGAGTAGGCATCACCATGGTTGCATATATTTATAGCGAATTCTGAATATAGGAGTCCAGTTTATTAATCAGCAAACTGAGTAATAAATAAGTTGTTCCTCTTGTAGATGCTTTAGTACTATCCTTTTTCGACAATTTTAAAAAGAAAGAAATTTTAAGAAATATCTGTAGAAGCGTTACTGTTCTATTTTTCTTTTTACGGGGACACTCTATATGTGTCTTATTCCTTAGGATAAATTTCACAGAGTTTATTAAATCCATTACACCACGCAGCCTACGACTTTTGTAGATGAGGCGGTGGCCTTCAATTGCCAACTTTTGTAGGACCAAGTCGGTGGCACACTTTCCATAGACGCAATGCATCATTTTCTTCATTAGCGCGTTTTTTCCAAACATCCAGAGAGACGGCGGAATCGCTTATTGTTAGTAAATATTAAATAACTTGTGTTCTATTTTCTCCTGTTATTGTCAATCGTCTACTTTGCCCGTTATTCTGAATAATAAGGCGAAATAAAAAATTACATATTTTGATTTTTTTTTAATAAATTCATTTCTTTTAGATTTTCTCTTTCAAAAGAATATGACTAAACATGCTTATTAAAATTATGAAAAAAAAGTTATGTCAACACTACGAATCCTCCGTTGGTCTTAATAGTGATTTTTAATTTTTAAAAAGGGTACTTTTATAATTTTTAAAGTTCCATTTTCCTAATAGTCCAATTATACAATTAATTTTAACGGAGAATTAGAAATTCAGAAGTCATCTTCACCCGTGCTAATTTGCTGCCGTTCGCATCCTGTTTTCCTTATATTTTTCCTTTTTCATGCCTCGTTTTTTTACTATCTTGTCATGTGAAATTTTGGCTTTTTTAATATTTATCATTACGGTTTATATTGCTTTTTTTTTCTTTTTTAAGTTATATTCATAAAAAAGTATTGTCAAAATTACAATAATACCCTATTTTTCAGTTTACCTTGAACGAATTGTTTTTATTAAATTGGTTATGACTGACTGGAAGAGATTACTTTTATAGCGATAAGTCCGCCATATGTACACTTATTGCATTAAATATAAAATAAATAAATAAATGGCTTATTTATTTTATATTTAATACCTACATAATAACTACGTAATACTGAAGCGACTGAACAAAATGTGTACTTAAGGTCCCTTTTTCCTCCGAAAAATCCGTGATGGATAGCTCGTTAATAATAAATGTTACTATTTTAGAAATGTTCGCAAGAATAAAATATTTTTGTTATATTAAATAATCGTGTAAACCATAACATAGTGAATTTTTCTGAGAGGAACAATAAAGTTGAATGAAAACAGCAAACGGTGAAGTCACAATTGCTATTTGCAGTATTTTTATATTTATCGCGACAAAGAACGAAATTTTCCATAAATTTAAAAGTGATGTTACTTTCAAAAAGTGGCAAAATACACACGACTCCGATGTACTGAAAAATAATAAATGTAAGCCTCAATTAGTATATTTTCCCTTAAGACGTATTTTCGCAGAGGTGATTGCCCTCATCATTCCACATGTCCGGTTTTGATTTTTCTTGCCAAGACCAGCACTATGCGTCAACAAACTAACATCTGACACTAATATGTTGGGAATGGATTTGAGCTGATATTCTCAATGGTTTAGCCACTGCAACGAATGCAAAGCTAGCTAAAGTACAGTCCAATTGCTTTACATAAAAACACTTCGGGGACCGAAAGAGGATCATTGCTTAAAAATATTAATGGTGATATAATCAATATTACTAACTTAAGATATGAGTTTTAGGTCAATAACTGATTTTACTGACCTAAAATGCTGTCACTTTTATTGATCATTTCAATAGTTTTTAGGTAGGATAAAGTATAAAAATAACACCTAATTTCTGGCCTCCACCAGCACCACCTATGTTTTATTGTATTAAAGTTTGGTTTTGGTTAGTTACAAAAATATAATTTGGTTATTACAATATAAAAAATATTAGTAAGTACAAACTTTTACTGACTTGTCTCGAAAAAAAACTTATTTTTATTCATTTTCTTTCCCTGTTTCACTTGAAATATTTTAATGGAGCTGTTCTATGGAAAAAGTTAAACTATTCTATGAAAAAAGTTAAATTTTTATATTTTAATACCTTATATTAAAAAATTCAACCCACCCACAGCGACTCCCTTTATTTAAATCCTTTTCTTTACCCACACCTTCTAAAATATATTATGTACTCTGTGTCATATGAACTTTATAAATCACACAATATTAAAAGTTTCTTGTGAATAAGTAATTTTTGTGCCAATTACCAAAAATAAAACAAAGAAAACATTTCTTTTTATAAATTTAATATGTGATATTATAAGATCTACTTAAATTACTAGGAATAATATTGTAGGGGTGCGCCTTTTTTGCGTTACAAAAAAAGTTCTGTACGTAAATCTCGCGACATATTATCGTAATAAATACTCGAAAAACAACATCAAACGGCAGAAGCTAGAATAAAGCATAATTATTAATAAATATATAATTATTAATAGAATAAAGCATAATTATTTAAGAAAAATAATCAGAATTGTACAAGGTGCAAAGCTTTAAAAATCTTCTATAGACTACGAAAGCTCCATTACTTGAACACCACAATAATACACTTTTATCCCACAAGGAATAAGCTTTAGCACGACATGACCTAGATTACCGTTTCTATATTCGTTGAGATACATTCTATTCGCGTTGAATATGTCCCAATCATATTAAAGTTGCCCCTGCTATGTGATGAAGAGCGAGTATCAGTTTCGTATATAGTATTCTTTTATAACACCGAAAGAGCACCATTAAATTATCATTCATAATATTTACAAATAACTATATTTAAATGATGTAATTATTGTTTATATTAATTATAAAAATAAAAGCTATATGATCTTCATATTCGAGTAATGATTACCAAATATTTGGCTACTAATTCTCTATCTCCATAATGATCAAATAAGTTATCTCCATCTTCGAATACCTATTTCGAACTAGTAAACAGTAATATGTCGATTATATTATAAAGAATATAATCGTAAATACTTAATACAACAATATAGAAACAGCAATATAAATACAACCAATAACAGCTTCACTAAACATAAATACAGAGCTACAACCTTGCAGAGAAGGGACGGATTCTATCCATGCAATGGATTCCATTTCATATCCGCGTGGATGGAAAAGGAAAGTTTGTTTTCTATCGAAAATAGGTACCGAACAAACATAACGAGCGGCTGAAAAGTCATTGAATTCAATTCAAGCACATATTATATCCGCAATCAATGCTTGTACAAAAACCAAATTTGTATTTTGTGTAATAGATATCAGTATTTTATTTATTACATTTTGTATTTTGTGTAATAGATATCTGTATTTTATTTATTACATTTTGTATTTTGTGTAATAGATATCTGTATTTTATTTATTACATTTTGTATTTTGCGTAACAGATATCTGTATTTTATTTATTACATTTTGTATTTTGTGTAATAGATATCTGTATTTTATTTATTACAATGCATACTTGAGTACCATTTTCTTTATATTCTAAAGGTATACAATTTACATACCATGCTCAAAATATATACCTTGCTCAATCGATCTCATAAATAAAAGCACAAAGAAAAGAAATTGATTAACAACAATTGTTAGTCACATCAACGGAGTAACCAATATCGTCAACGTCGCATAGCCCTCTTTCCCAATTGCACACTATGGCTACATGCATACATCATCACAAATTCAAATCCTGCAAATCCAGTTCCAGCAGCATTTTAACGAACCCGTAGCCAGTTCAAAAGGATAATTAAATCGTGACGTTGATATTTGTGCCGTACCCGTTTTAATGTATACTTTATAACTTCGATTCGCATAGCCTTTTATTGAAATGCGTTCCATTATATAGTATTTTTTTATTTTATTCCGATAACATCTTGACATTTGATCAGGTTCCATCTGTGGATAATGCAATTTGTATGTTAACGATCGGCCTCATGTGCCCTCAAAAGATAAATTTACATTTAGATAATATGTAATTCACTGATTCCTCGAACACCATGTCACTACAATACAATATCACATGTTTAAATATAAACCTAAATATACTCTTTAAAGGCCACGTTCACTTGAACTGCATGGAACAAGTGAACGTGGTCTGCGTGAAACATCTGGATAAGATATAAATTACAGTCTTGCATAAAAGCAGTCGATTTATTTTTATTTCAAGGGTCTCTTGCAGCTAACCATAAACTGTAAGAGAACTCACGTAAAAATTAGGGAGATATACTTCTTCAAATTGTGAATGGAAAAATGTAAAATAATGGGACCAATATATCACATGTCATTATAAAGGTGATTTCGGAAAGAATGATATTATATTTGTGCAATGCAGCTCACTTTTACTTTAGTCACCTAATTGTTTTATAATTTTGATATTGGTTTTATAATTTAATATATGCAATAAACAAACAATTTAACAATATATTTTCTTCTAGAAAAAAGGTAGAGCATATTAATTGTGTCGGGTAAACAAATAATATGCTGGAAAGTCAATAACAATCTCTGATACTTGATGATTTAGTAAGTAATTTTGATCTCTGATATTTAAGGAAAATAATGCTATTTTTTGTGGTCAATAATGATCTTTGATATTTGATAATTTAGTAAGTAATTTGGATCTCTGATATTTAAGGAAAATAATGCTATTTTTTGTGGTCAATAATGATCTTTGATATTTGATAATTTAATAAGTAATTTGGATCTCTGATATTTAAGGAAAATAATGCTATTTTTTGTGGTCAATAATGATCTCTGATACTTAATAATTAATTTGGATCTCTAATATTTAAGGAAAAATAATGCTACTTTTTGTAGTCAATAATGATCTATGATATTTGATAATTTAGTAACTAATTTGGATCTCTGATATTTAAGGAAAATAATGCTACTTTTTGTAGTCAATAATGATCTGTGATATTTGATAATTTAGTAAGTAATTTGGATCTCTAATATTTAAGGAAAAATAATGCTACTTTTTGTAGTCAATAATGATCTGTGATATTTGATAATTTAGTAAGTAATTTGGATCTCTGATATTTAAGGAAAATAATGCTACTTTTTGTAGTCAATAATGATCTATGATATTTGATAATTTAGTAAGTAATTTGGATCTCTGATATTTAAGGAAAATAATGCTACTTTTTGTAGTCAATAATGATCTATGATATTTGATAATTTAGTAAGTAATTTGGATCTCTGATATTTAAGCAAAATAATGCTACTTTTTGTAGTCAATAATGATCTATGATATTTGATAATTTAGTAAGTAATTTGGATCTCTGATATTTAAGGAAAATAATGCTACTTTTTGTAGTCAATAATGATCTATGATATTTGATAATTTAGGAAGTAATTTGGATCTCTGATATTTAAGGAAAATAATGCTACTGTTTGTAGTCAATAATGATCTATGATATTTGATAATTTAGTAAGTAATTTGGATCTCTGATATTTAAGGAAAATAATGCTACTGTTTGTAGTCAATAATGATCTATGATATTTGATAATTTAGTAAGTAATTTGGATCTCTGATATTTAAGGAAAATAATGCTACTTTTTGTAGTCAATAATGATCTATGATATTTGATAATTTAGTTAGTAATTTGGATCTCTGATATTTAAGGAAAATAATGCTACTTTTTGTAATCAATAATGATCTGTGATATTTGATAATTTAGTAAGTAATTTGGATCTCTGATATTTAAGGAAAATAATGCTACTGTTTGTAGTCAATAATGATATATGATATTTGATAATTTAGTAAGTAATTTGGATCTCTGATATTTAAGGAAAATAATGCTACTTTTTGTAATCAATAATGATCTGTGATATTTGATAATTTAGTAAGTAATTTGGATCTCTGATATTTAAGGAAAATAATGCTACTGGTTGTAGTCAATAATGATCTATGATATTTGATAATTTAGTAAGTAATTTGGATCTCTGATATTTAAGGAAAATAATGCTACTTTTTGTAGTCAATAATGATCTATGATATTTGATAATTTAGTAAGTAATTTGGATCTCTGATATTTAAGGAAAATAATGCTACTTTTTGTAGTCAATAATGATCTATGATATTTGATAATTTAGTAAGTAATTTGGATCTCTGATATTTAAGGAAAATAATGCTACTTTTTGTAATCAATAATGATCTGTGATATTTGATAATTTAGTAAGTAATTTGGATCTCTGATATTTAAGGAAAATAATGCTACTTTTTGTAGTCAATAATGATCTTTGATACTTGATAATTTAGTAAGTAATTTGGATCTCTGATATTTAAGGAAAATAATGCTATTTTTTGTGGTGAACAATGATCTCTGATACTTGACGATTTAGTAAGTAATTTGGATCTCTGATATTTAACGAAAATAATGCTATTTTTTATGGTCAATAACCTCTGATACTTGATGATTTAGTAAGTAATTTGGACCTGTGATACTTAAGGAAAATAATGCTATTTTATGTAATCAACAACGATCTCTGATATTTGATAAATAAGTAAGTAATTTGAATCTGTGATACTTAAAGAAAATAATGCTATCTTTTGTGATCCATAACGATCTCTGATACTTGATAATTTAATAAGTAATTTCAATCTCTGATACTTAAAAAAATAATACAATTTTTTGTGGTCAATAGCGATCTCTGATAATTGAGGATTTAATAATTAATTTAGATCTCTAATACTTAAAGCACATAATGCAATTTTTTGTGGTCAATAACGTAAAGACTGCAATTTTATTTAAAAATTATATTAAGAACATTTACATCTACGATCAAAAGCAGGACTGTTAGGTATTACGATTCTACGTTTGCCGGCTAACTTATTCATTTGATTACCAAGTGAAAATTTATAGCAAGTTCTGTACCATCATAACTTATGAAAGATTATGCTTAAACATCCTCATTCATAAATAGGCAAAAGCGTCTATAATAACGGGTTCTAGGTTATATTCTGGGATGTACTGGATTTGGGTTAACTTATTGACTGTAAAGAATTTTCTGCAAAGTATACTGAAGGAACCAGACAGCCTATATGCCTTGAGAAGAAAGGAAAGTTTTGTGAATAGATCATCATCTAACATTTTGTGAATTGATCATCAATACGATGGAATTCAAAGTTAATGAATATAAGAATACATGGCTATTTTTACTTAAGAAAAAAGGAAATTATCAGATAATATTAATCGATAAGGAATTTAACTATACCAAGGTGCAATCGACTTTGTGGTTTATTCGTTAAAACATTCTGGATACCACAATGGTAATGGAGATAACTTTTAAAAAATTAACTAATCAACTTAGATGAAAACGAAATAACCACGTGTGTACGCAATTCAAATTATCACTAAACCCAACACAGCTCGCGCAATAACCTCGCTTTATGACTAATTAATCGGAAACTCGGCTCAAACAATGCACATTACATCAACACCGCGCCGTCCCACGCACCAAAAGTCCAGAGCACGTGACTGCATTCTTCACGGTTGCGCAACCGCATAGATTTAAATAGCCATCTATTAAAAGGCGAAGAACAATGCGATACGATAAGGGTCAGCCGCTGGACCGTCTATCTCTTTACGCCGATGGTGCGTTAAAACTCGACTATTTCAAGATAAAGATTCCGGCTGAATTATTTCCGCTAAGACGATTTAACCAAAATCATTCGTCCGTGTTAGCATCGATATAATTACTGTCATTACGTCAGGGTCGATTTAGCAAGTTGAAATTTAATTGATGACTAAAATCGATTTATTAATTTTCAAACTAATTAAATTAAAAAAAAAGTTATATAATATAAACAAGTTATACAATATAAACAAGAAAGAGAACAAAAAACAATGAGAGTATCAAAGGTACTCAACCTTTGATAATATAATTATAAATGAAAAAAAAATAGAAGTAAATTCTAAATTAATCTACATGAAGTTCAGCTCAGCTATAGAGATTATATGAAAAGTGTTGAAATATTTACTTGTTAATAACTAGTGCACCGTAAAATCACCTTAATAGGATATTTGACTGACATCGATATTTTTTTTTAAATGTTTTAAAACTGTAGAGTAGGTTTAAAAAAACCTTACGATGAAAAAATAATGCAAATAACAAACAATTGATCGAAACTTCTAAATAGGAAAATGTGTAAATTTTTGTTCATTAAATTGAAAAAGTTATTATGAATTTAGTTTCCACACAAAAAAATGTGAAAATTATAATATGTAATACATAACTTAAACGCAATATTTAACGAGATACTAAAAAATATTTAATAAACCCCCTTATAATGAATGCTTAATAACTGGCCAGTGACGTCATAAGCCAGTTGTGTTTTGCATGGGGCGTTTTCGCGCGAATCGTAGTTCGTAAGTTTTTAAGTCGTTATAAGTTTGTAATGAAAAGTCCTAGGTACAATATATTTATTTTAACCGTTTTTAATGTCGTTGCTTATTCTATTTTAGTAATAAAAATAATAAAGTCAAATACCCTATTATTCTATACTCCTCCTACGGTCACTAAGCACCTCCGGTCCATTCACCAAACGATACCGGTAGAAGAAGTCGAGGGACATTGACGGGAATATATGGATGTTCAGTCAATTAATCCGTTCTCTCTTTCTCTCTCTCTCCCACTCTCTCTCTCTCTCTCTCCCACTCTCTCTCTCTCTCTATCTACATTACAGCCTTTAAGTAGTGTTCCCTGATTTCGGTTACCTTTTTTTCACAGTTCCGGCCGTATATATCATAACTTGGTAATATATAGCCAATAATTTTCTTTAAAAAAGGGTTCTCTCACATCAACGTTATAGAATGTTTAGTTTCAGAGATTATCGCGAACAAAAAAGCAAACAAAAAAACGGTTCTGTTTATCAGCGTTCTGCTGCTATGAATCGCAGCATGGTAATATGTAGCTTATTTCATCATCCTCAAAGTATGGATTGTCTATGTCAAAAAAATTTAAATGGAAAACGGACATGTGGTGCTAGAGATAAGCAACAACAATAACAACAACAAACAAACAAACTTTTCCACCACATATATAATAATATATAATCATTGACGATCTACAGGTCTGTGCCAACTGTATTAATTACCTGACTTCAATCTAATTTCATTCATTTGTCCACATATGAATTTTGTTTTTTTTTCCATCTTATTTTGTTTGGCAATTTAATTTTTGTAATGATACCTAATTATTTTATTGAAATAAAATAAAGTAATCATGATATTATGGAATTAATTCATAAGTGTTACGAATTATTTTGCTTTTCAATGCACTTTCTTGTCTAAACGACCCAATATAATTGTGTAATCTATTACAGTTTTTTGGATAACAAAAATGAAAGGAAAATATCCACATAACTATGGAACCCTCGGAAAATCGAATGAAGTATGAATATAAACAATAGAACTCATTAACTCATACATACACCTTTACACGTATTTTAATTGGTATAGCAAAATTTTCTTTTCGGATCCTCCTCCAAAATATAAAATGAAAATAATTTATAACATTTCTTGATTAGGATCTTTAATACTGTTTTTCAATAACAAAATATGTTTTTTTATTTTCGAGATTACCTGAATCATAAAATCTTTAATATTATTAAAAATTATTTAATATATTAACACAATATCTCACATTTAAATGGTTCTTTATCATAAACAGACCATTTTTGTCATTACATTAAAAGGTGGAGGTAGATCATACCGTAATTCCATGAAAGTAAATTTAAAACTACCTCGAAAACCTGAACTTCGATATGATAACGCCACAAGCCTATTACAATCTGGAAACTATAAGTTATCCTATACCTAGTTAACGTTTGTTTCTTAAACGTTGTATAATTTTTGAGATATATATTATTATATCTATATATAATGTCAACGTAGTTAGAAAAAAATTCGCTTGTCTGGATACCTTTGCTGCTTGGCTGGCTGGAAAATCTATTACAGATGCACTAATAAAATTTGTGGCAAATTTTTTTGTCATTAAATCTAGAAAAAAGTCGGGAAAGCATATATATATATATTATTTATAGCCTTGGTTTTTTCAGTTAAACAAGATACGATAAAAATGGCGAAGTTTAGATCAATTTATTAAATATCACATTCACGTGTTCGATAGAAGACAATTCCTTCAGACGTCATAATTTGAATTTGTAGTTTAAGAATAATGAAAAGGTTTTGGGGGAAGCACACTGACCGTGGTGCATAAAGAAATATTTTAGACTATGTCTTCGTCTACCCTTCTACCCAAAAATGCATTCGCCAGTATATATTGGTTTTTAATTTTCTCGATTCTATTTGAAAAAAAAATTGAATCACTTTATTGGTAACTTTAGTTTTTATCGCAGTATCAAACTTCATTAAATAAAGTGCAAGCCCCTAAGGACATTTGCAGTATACTAATAAATGCTCCGCTATATGTGGGGGAAACCTTGTGTGATGTTAGATATTTTTATATATTTAAACTTTTTCAGGGGAGTGTCGCCTTTAGTTTTAGTTAACGAAAATTATGATGGTTGCTTATAAAAAAAAGTGAATATCATTGTTGACTTATTTAGTTCATAAACAATCACCTTATTAGCTGATTAACGCAGAAATCTCTTGGTCTGATAATAACGCGCAATATTTAAAAAAAACAAGTACATGACATTAACCAGCTCAAATAACATGTTTGTAACAAAAAAATGCATTTTTATTAGAATCATGGAGCTGCCTTGCCAAAGCAGACAAGTAAGCATTAAACCAGGTCAGAGAGTCGTAAAGAGCTATGTGACGCGCGACATTTTACCATATGGACTCGTGATGCGAATATTAAAATACCACATACCGAATGAAATGCAGAAGACACAGGTGGCTGCATAAGCCTGCCACGTATAACAGGGCTAATCGTATTAGTTTTTAATAGTTCACAAGTCGTAATGTTTCCCAATTCTTTCTGCTTTTGAAGATATATACTCGGACGATTTTTGAAAGCCTGAAGATTCCAGCTTCTAGTTTGGAGAAAGTTTACCGCAGATTGGAGCCATCTTGCATTCCGGCAGATGACCTCGCCCGCACAAAGGTCAAGCTCCTCATCGCGTGCGAGGTCCCACGAACAATATGAGTCTAACATGCAACGAGGTAACGGTGCTTCGCCGCGAAACTAAGACCCGCTAACGGTCAGGTGATGAACGACCGAGGTGCTGTTTATTGATGAGTCGCGTTAGCGTTCTCGATTCTTATACTAACGGGTTAACTCTAAACCAAAATTTATGCTATATTTCTCTCTTCACGTGGAACAGGTCCTTGTCAATACACTGTAGAATTTATCATTATTTATATCCATACCTTACTGGAGTCGCTTTTAATCCTGAATTGTAAATGCTACTGGCTTTTACCCGCAGATCCGCTCATACGGAAATTGTGATATTGAACTTTAGAGATAAAATAACTTACTTTCCATGATCCAGCGATGGCGCTATCTTCGCTATCCCCAGCATTTCCCGCTTGCCCGCAATCTAGGATAAGCTTCATAAATATCAACACAGCTCCGTAATCTCAAGACTTATACTAACGTTTTCTACACAAGAACCTTCCAGAATAAACAACCTGCACCATGACGAAATTTGCAACAAAATTAATCCCGCAGAATTCAGGTTATAACCGAACAGACAGAAAGTCAGACTAGATATTCTGTGACGTTTTTTTTATAAAGTTTTGGTATTTTCTTCTATTCAATAGATATTCATTGTTAATTTACGATATACTGCAATATCCGAATTCAGTAGCATTTCCAACATTATTTCGTATTTGTAATTTTTAATCAGAATATTTTATTTACAAATACAGATAATGTTACATGTTACACATATAAAATATTCAGCCCAGATGTATTATAATACATTTACGCACGGTCAGGACTCTTACTCGGATTTACTGATAGTTAAAAACGTATCTTGTATGGATACTTTAGGAACTAGACCGTGCAAGAGTGTACGGTCGTTAAAGTATACTCTTGGTCTGACTCGACTGACGGTTAATAAGACACAGAAATACGTTTTTAACTGTCAGTAAATCCGACTGACAGTCTTAACCGTATGTGGTGATACACATAGACGTTAGTGATGATACATAAATTGCAGGATCGCTCGTCCCTAACTTATCTATTTATTGGTAAAGATTTCCATAATTATTCACCTATTTTTTAGGATACAGTTATTAATCTGATTTATCAAGACGTGCATATATTGCAATATTAGTAACACCCAACGTTGCTGGCTCCGAACTTCATAGTTTTTCACTGTTGTGTATATATATATATATATATATATATATATATATATATATATATATATATATATATATATATATATATATATATATATATATATATGAATAAACTCAATACTTCTAATGATAAATGAATTCTGAGATATGCTTTTTATGTCAGCATTCACTTATATGCTTTGAATAAATTTTGTCATTGCAGAAATTTTTATTCTTGGACGTAGAGAATAAAGCTAGAAAATTTCTTCCATTTACTCTATTTTTATAAATCCTCAGTACGCTTCTGATAACAGACACTTTTTCCTGCCTTGGACTTCTAGATAATATCGATCGCATCAGGATGGATGCAAGCAAACGTTTTGACAGACTTCAAACTCAATCAGCCGTTAATAGTATTTTATACGCCTTCTTCAAAAATAAAGCCCTTAAGTATGTTACTTTCCTTTTGTTATATAATAGTTGAAACATGTAAATCTTCATTTCACGAAGGCGAACGTCGCCAAGATGTTCGCGCACGTTGTGTATTTGTAAGCGTGGTGTTCTAGTCGAGCAGTGACAATATGACGAGAATATTATTAGTCATATTTTACGTTTTTTCAAGTATATTATTCGTCATATTTTATGTGTATCCTTTCCTTTTGTTATACAATCGTTGAAACATGTAAATCTTCATTTCACGAAGGCGAACGTCGCGAAGATGTTCGCGCACGTTGTGTATTTGTAAGCGTGGTGTTCTAGTCGAGCAGTGACAATATGACGAGAATATTATTAGTCATATTTTACGTTTTTTCAAGTATATTATTCGTCATATTTTATGTGTATCCTTTCCTTTTGTTATACAATCGTTGAAACATGTAAATCTTCATTTCACGAAGGTATATTTTAGGTTTTTTCAAGTATATTGGTCATATTTTATGTTTATCCTTTCCTTTTGTTATACAATAAATGAAACATGTAAATCTTCATTTCACGACGGCGAACGTCGCCAAGATGTTCGTGCACGTTGTGCATATGTAAGCGTGGTGTCTTACTCGAGCAGTGATAATATGACAAGTATATTATTAGTCATATTTTATGTTTTTTCATGATCACCAAAGAACACACTAGAACCTATAGTGTTTTTTTTTGGTTGACTGAAATTGATCGGGTAGTAAAAGTTTGGCCTAAGGTATGTTTTGTATAAATTGAAGTCTAAACAAATGTATAATTTATTCTTCTAAGTATAGAATCACGTATATATATACCGTAAAATTGTAGTAGCGTTTGTCCATAAAATAAGTTGTATTATCCCAATTTCACAAGTTTCGATAGATTTTTTCTAAAATTCAGTGTGTCTGTCTTGTTGTCTGTAGGTTCAAAGAAAATAAAACCTGCCAAGCACGAATTTAATTTAAACTACGAATGTTCTGTACATATTTAGGCGATATGTATATATTTTTATATACGATATATATACACACACAAGGCAAGTGTATCTACGTATAAACATTAGTATCGCTACAGTGATTTTCCCTTCTGGTTGAATCTTAATCGTTTTTTAATATACATAATAACCCAAAATCCAATTTGTCCGTTAATTTACATAACGATTCAACCTTTCATACCTTGAATTCATACACACATATAAGTTTCCAAATTGTATTACGAATATGATTGTTTAAAATTACACGTCGACCTTCTAACAAAGCGGATGACATAAATTTACTGTCATCATATCCAAATCAAAATCACGTGTGCTTAGAGATTATGTCATCCACACTGATAATTCACAATACAGTCGAAGTTATTTTTTATAAAAAGACTAGTTGTCTTCAAAAAACTTTATTTCAGATCCAAATTGCAATGATAACAATCGCTTATGATGCAATCGCACGGATGACAGCATCCATCGCGCGCGGTCACCATTATCCAAATAACAGCTGCTAACATAAATGAAAAATCTGTCAAGCACGAGTGAAACTCGTACTACGAGGGTTCCATACACATTTAGATATTCATAAATATTTAATGGTACGCAATATTCCTATTAAACTAATTACATTTTAATTTTTAGAACGATTGTCTTCTATATCGTTCACACGCGTATATATAAAACAAAATGTTTACATGACATTACTACAAATAGACGATTTTCGGATTTTTATCTTTACTTGTGCTATGCTTATGTCAACAGGAAGTACCTTATAGGTTTTGATTTATTAGCAAGGGTCAAAAAACGTGACATAAATGGCCGTATTTTTAGGGTTTTTTTTTATTGCATTGACTTAAAAGCTTGATTTTACAACTCCAAGGGACCGTAAATCTCAGTATTTGATATTAATTTCAACTTGATACCTCCACGAGTTATTTAGAAAAAGGACCTTAACAGACTGACAGACGGATAAAGAAGTGATCCTATAAGGGTTCCTTTTTTCGTTTTGAGGTAAGGATCCCTACCGATAAAATATTAAAAAACGACCCAATTAGTATTCCTCACCATAATTTAGACGTGGGTGACGCGCGCGCAGCATTTGGTTTTAAAGCGTTCATGTGTATAACGTTGCAATGACTTAATAAATAGTAAACATAAAAAAAAGAAATATTTTTTATACATTTAATGTAAATAAATTAAAAACCAACACCTATAAATAAACGCAGATCGAGAAAGATGAGAGCTAGCGATTCTCTTTGCATTTTACATTCACTTCCGCTTCTGGTAATCCTTATTATACCCAGTACAATTTGACTTAAAATATGCCATCAATACGGAAAGTCTACTGTCTCTGCGTCCCGTATCTCCAAAACTGGCCGCATCTCGAATTTAAATCGAAGCCTAGAAAACATCTATTTTGTCATTAAAACCGTAGCAAAAAGGTCAAGCGTTAGTTTCTAGTTTTCACTTAAAAACTTATACAGAGTGTTCCTATTTATACCGATCTGAATTTAAAAAAAAACTACTTTTCAGTTTAAAAACCAACGTTAAATGCTTACCTCTAGTCATTAAATAATCCTTAAAGACGAAAAATACTGACAAATCCTCCAAAAATCCCGTTCCAATTGTACCATTTTTAAGATTCAGCCTATTAAACTTCACAGTGAACACACGTCATGCACTCAACCTCCGCGATGCGACATTTCAATTGTCAATTCAAAAATCCATCCAATACCAGCTTCGAGCGCTCACCGAGCACACGACAGACCCACACCCACACAATCAAAATTTATCACAACGAAACCTCATTCAATTAAACATTACACTCAGTCACTCCTGACTGACGTAGACATCTCATCTCATGTTTTATTCAGGCCCCCTCCGGTCGTGCCGCTCTCTCCGACACACACGCGGGCCCCTAACAAATATACACCCGACCGACTCTTGACATCCACGACCCTCTTTATCCCTCTCCAGCCGTATCTATTGCACGCATCCGCTGTTTAATTCCTCCAAAATCTCTTACAATATTCACCCAGTTTTATAGTTCCTACTCGCTGGCACCCGCATTGACTATAAGAAACTCTGCTGTGGAATTCTCTAGCGTAACGTTCATATTATTTACAAGGTCCGCACTGCTCTATTTTCATAATATCTATCTCCTGCTCGCCTAAGAGACTCTACGTTACGTCCTAAGACCAACTTAACAAAAGTAATTCGACCGACCTCAGGGGCATCGTATTTTACTTACTCCGTCGAACGATCGGCAGAGGCGGACGCACGTCGGAAAATTGCCAACAAATCGCAATTGTACAGTGAAACATCGAGGGTAGCAGAAAAAACGTAAATTTTATGGCTAGCATAAATCATAAAAGAAAAACCACGATAATACTTGAGTTAAGCGAAAAACGGTCTAGTTGTGTAGAGTCGATCGATACGTTTTTACGATTAAATAGGAAAATATTGTTAATCTTTATGCGCATTTTCATGTCGCGTAATAAAAACGGTATCGATAATACGGTTCGTGTTGTTCGAACTTCTTAAAATAAAAAAGTAAATCGAAGTCGGTTGTGTTGTCTGTATGAAAGGCATCGTAAAAATTCTTTCAAAGGTCATTCTCTTTACTTAAGGTTACAAAACTAGATTAAAAGCTTTTAGGGAGCTTTCGAATGAAAATAATCACGAATGGATTTCCCAGTAACCTTTTTTGGTCCAGGAATTTTTAAGTTGTAATAAAATTGTAAAAGAAAGTAATATTAAGTTTGATATCCAGTAAAATCATAATTTTTCATGGTTATTCTAGGTATTTTTTTTGGTAATATTGTTAAGCATCGCGTCATAAGAATATTACCTAATTGGCGAGGTTTGAGATCAGCGTAACGCTAAATCTAATATATTTGTGATAATTTTAAAGTTGAATAACTGTGGTGAACTGTTGATACTATGACAAAATATATAAATATTTTTTGTAGAATATTAAATTCTATATAATTTCTTTAATGGATCCATTTTTCGAGTGCATCAAAGTTAAGAAAAATTGTTTAATTAAATTATTTTGTAAAACATCAGAAGTCAAACGCCAATCTTTTAGATAATAAAATGTTTATATTGTCAAAAAAATTAATTAAAGCAACCACGCATTACGAGGTTAAAACAATTTTACTGGACTATTTACCACATTACTGGCACTTGTAATGCATTTCAACTACAATATTATTCCTAGCCTGCCTATAAAATGTAAAAAGAAATTAAAAAATTACGTCAAATATTATTTGGGTAAAATATTCTGAAGGTTTCTAACAGCGCACAAAACATCGATGAATTAATTTAATTACAAATAAACAAATCGACAAGCATGTAAATACCTTCATAATATCTTCAATAAATACCTTCATTTCTTTTTTTCAAACCTTTTAAATAGTTTAATTTTTGCATAATCAACGAGCTTCAGCAATATAAATGTCAACCATAAAATTCAATTTTACTCCAATAGCAATCATGCACAGCATCGTCTATATTCAGTGTAGCAAATAGCAAATAAACACACATAGTTAATTAATTACTTAATGTGTTATGTCACTCTTTGGCTCCTTATATAACAAATCCTTCGATGGCTAACTATCTTTTAAGATATAATTATGTGCTAAAGATTTAACAATTGGGTAACCACGAATAATTAATAAGTCTTCATAAATAAAGCTTGTAATTAGTCCAATCCAATTATATGGTTTTGCTACTAGCTATATTGTAGACTTTATGAAGGAAAGGACGTTACGAATGAAAATGAAAACTCATCTATTCAATAGCTTTGTTTTTTTTTATCTATGTTTAATATCAGAATTTAGAACAAAGGATTTTTTGTTTTATTTTAATATCATATTTTTGTTTACAAAAAATATCCATTCCGAAATGCGTAATCAGTACTTGCAAATTCAGACGACTTTATCGCTACGTTAATAACTCACTTAAAGAAATGAAACAAAATTATACTCAATGCGTACTTCATCGCTTTTTATTATCTTTTTTTGTTGTAATTAATTTAAAAACGATCAAATATCTGGTATATTTTTTTAATTATCTAAAAAATATATACTATGTAAATGCCAAGCTTCAAATTCTTAACACAGCGAAAAGAGTAATTATAATAATCACACAAAACATATCCATAAATGTTTCCAACATCAACATTACACGACAATCATTCATTACACCGCACAGCTACAAAACTTCAAAGTTAAGGTCCCATACAAAACATCTCGTCGCCTACAAATTCCATTGCCAATCACAAAAATATACTCGTATGCAATATCCCAGCAACCCCTTCACATCCTAGCCGTGTCAGCATCGGGGCTCGATAATCCCGAATCACGGCTCGTGACCAAAGAAACCGCCCCACAAAATTTCTGCAAATCTTCCCCTAACGACTTGGCACAGATCCACTGCCGATTCAGCGACCTCGACATAAACGAATCTATCGAACACGAAATCGCCATATTTAGGTTCAAATTCAATATTCGCGTCCAATTGTTAAATGTCTTCCGATATTGAGGCAAGAGATGCGACTATCGTCGAAATGAGGTCGCTGAGAAAATTACTGGGCTCTAACAAATACCTTTTTCAATTTAACTTACTAAGTTGTAATATAAAAAAAAATTACCCCGTGGATATGGATGGAGTACATTGGAATTACTCCGTCAATATCAACTTCAAGAGTCCTCTCATAAATCACAAATATTTTCCTATTTTCCTCTTTCAGTTTCCACCATGTTTAGATGATTTATGTATGTATGGCAATATTTTTGAATTCATATGTATTTAAAAGAACTTAGGTTTTGAATCTCAATATCTCTTTTTTAATTTCCTTTTATACCGATGTATAATTTCTCTAATAGTTCTTGTACACCTTCATAAATTTCAAAGTTTACACATTTGTAACGCCCATAAATTATATTCCAAGACAGTTGAAAATGTAATAACCTGAAAGTTTGAAACCAGTGGATAGAAATCTATGGAAATATTTTGTCAGGAAATATTTTCTAGGGCTACAACTGAATAAACTACTATCTTGTGAATCTTATTTTCTTCTTGTGGATGTAATTTTATCTTGTAGACGTAATTTTTAAAAAATAAAATACTAATTTTCCAGTTCCGTTCTTTAGTGAAAATAACTTATTGTCTTGTTTGTCCTTATTTTGAGTAGAAAAGTAAGAAAATAATAGTTGTAGCAATTTTAAATGTATACCAGATATTGAATTTGAACGTATAGGGTTGCTTATTTTTAGAAAACTTACCACGTGACGTGAGCCCACCTAATTCTTTAGCTAAAGTATGAGCTCTGGTTAAGATGGTTATGAACTGGACCGATTTCTAACACTCTCGAATCTATTACAAGTACGTAATCAATTTCAGAACACGTAAAAGTTAATTTCGTAGTCGAACTGCAAAATAAATTTATTAATGTAACAAACACGGAACAATTTCAAATAAACGAGCTTATGAAGGCACTTGTAATATTAGGCATTTTTTTCATGAACTTTGTCAATATTTTGGCAATTATGTACGGTTCTACGTGAGGTATTTTACATTCTACACTGTTTTGAAGCTTAATAATTCGCTTCGAGGTTTCGATATAAACATGGTGTAACTTACTTTTTGGAAAACCTATTCAGTGATACCTCACTCGATGGGTAACTGAAAAAAATCAGTAGGGGCTGATAGAAGAACGAATATGACGAAATAATAAGGGTCTGTAATTTAATTAAAAAGAAAATAGCTATTTTAAGTGTGTACAAAACTGTAAGTTCTTCGAATCCAGCTTACTAAATATCTTCAAAGACTATCATTCAAATTGAGACTGTCAACAAATGAGAATGTGTATTGTACATCCATTATTGTCCATATAGTACCTTATTTTAATGCCTACTGAGTAAAAGCCTTTAAGTACAATGTCGGTACATACAGTAACCATTATAAAGTTTAACTGCGTCGCTTTAGTATATTTAGTATAAATTCAGCAACGTTTTATTTCATAAAGAATAACAAACGAATGTAATTTCCAACAGAGCAGCGATGTACCGAATATGAACCACCATCATTTATTGTACTTGAACATAAAACTGCCTACTTAATTAAATTAAATTTAACAGATTTAATAAATAGCTGAAGCATAATTTACTTCTCATTGTAGTTGATAAGATGAAAGAAACCCCCTCTTCCTAACACTGCTACTGAGCAACTTCCGATAGAATATATTGCTCGTAATTTATTGTATTCGAACATAAAGCTGATTTGTAGCTCGAACTTAGCAATTTAATCGATTTCAAAAGCAGCTAAAGCACTCTTTACCCTCATAGCAATCGACAAAACAAAATAAATCATCGACTTCCAACGCACCACTACCGGGCAAGACTCAGTAGCACCACATTTTTTGTTTTTGGAAACTATACAGACTTCAAAAACAGCTGAAGAACCGTTTACACCTCACAGTAATAGATAAGATAAAAGAAACCACCGATTTCCAACGCACTGTTACGAGCAACGTTCAGACCGAATATATTGCACCATAATTTATTGTATTCAAACATAAAACTTATTCCGTAGCTCAAACTAAACAGATTTCACAAACAGCTAAAGTAATGTTTACTCCTCAAAGCAATCGATAAGACAAAAGAAATCCTCGACTTGCAACGCGCTGCTACCGAACAACGTTCCGACAGAATAAAATCCATCACAATTTATTGTATTCGAACATAAAACTGCTTTCGTAACTCAAACTGAATAGGCTTTGTAAACAGTCGAAACACATTTTACTGATAAGATAAACAAAACCACCGACGTTAATGTTTACTCATCAAAGCAATCGATAAGACAAAAGAAATCATCGACTTCCAACGCGCTGCTACCGAACAACGTTCCGATCGACTATATTCCACCATAATTTATTGTATTTGAACATAAAACTGCTTGCGTAACTCAAACTTAACAGACTTCACAAACAGCTGAAGGACAGTTTACTCCTCATCGTGTTCGATATGACAAAAGGAACTACTGAGTTCTAACGCACTGCTACCGAGCAAGGTTCCGAACGCGTGTCGCTTACAAACGTAATCCGAATTGAAAAACGTCGATTTACGAGCCGACGAACCGCGACTCGCACAACGACAATGTTTACGCAACGAAAATATTCAACGCGTCTACGTAAGCCTCTCATGATTTATTAAAGCAATAAATGCTCTAACGAAACAAAGCTCCGATGCAGTAGTTTATTTATTACGGAATAAATTAAATCACTGTACAAACACGGAGACGACACATCCGATAAATCACCCGAATTCCAAGCATATCGAAGCCGAACCTGTCCAGTTGATGGTTAATGAGAAATTTTCCACCGACAGAATCCCATCGCGCGCAACCGGTACTCCAATCGTACATCGACTTCAAACGGGAAATATGAGTTTCGAAACCGACACAGACCATGAGAAAGATACAAGACACGTGACTCGGAAGTTTAGTAAAAAATCATACGATTAAATGGTTTCCTATAATCAAATTTCGATAAACAATTTGGTCAACAAAAACGTTTAATACAACGTTGTACGTTTTTGTCTCTTTTAGGGTTCCGTAGTGAAACGCTATTAATTAGGCTTGTTCACGTGTCACGACCTCATACTTTCTATAATTACAGACCTATGTTAATGAAATTTTGCGAATTGATATATTTTCCCCTGCACTTTAATTTTTCGATCATGGCTTTCTTGCCCTATAGCTACAGTATCGGGCTTCGGTGAAGATTCGCGTTATAGCGATAGACAATTTAATCAACAAAAACGTATTAATTTGTCTCTTTTTAGGGTTCCGTAGTGAAACAGCTTGTTCAAATATTAAACGTTATTAATTAGGCTTGTTCGCGTGTCACGACCTCATACTTTCTATAATTATAGACCTACGTTAATGAACTTTTGCGAATTGATATTTGTTCCCCTGCACTTTAATTTTTCTACCACGGATTTCTTGTCCTACAGCTACACTATCGGGCTTCGGCGAAGAGCGATAGGTATCGCCAAACATTCATCTCTTGTCATTAACATTCGTTGGTTTCGGGCGATAATCCATGTCCATGTCAATTTATTTGTCGATTTTTTACCACAAATCAAAGGATTTTTGTCGCCACAATACGTGACGAATGTTCGTCCTATAGTTTGGTCGTAGCATTGAAAAATTTGTATGCTCCCGAATGTTCTCACAATTTTCAATTAAAATTATTTCGGTTAACTTGCTAAGTAATTTTCACAAATATAGGCAAGTACGTGTATACGACGCGCAATTGGCCGAATTTTTCATTTACTCCTTAACTTAATCATATTTTGTGTCTATAATATTATATCAATTCAATTTTTTATGACAGAGAGAATTATTATACAAAACTATATTCTCTAAAATATTTATCCTTTTTCCTATATACCATAAAATAGGGTATACTTACCATAAAATAGGGTTTTTTTTATGATTGTCAAAGTTTCCTGACCTATATCCCTCAAATTGAAAATCACATGCAAATTCGGCTAGTAACTTAAAACAAGCAATTGAAAACCTCTGGCAATTTCCATTTCTAAAGGTCTTTCAATATCCATTCCTAAAGCCACTCAAAAAGAAATAAATCTAACGTCGTGGCCGTCACAAACAACAACGTTAAAAGCACATGATGTTTCACTCATTATCCAGCATCGCAAGTTGCGCAACAATTCGGCACGCCTTATACGTAAAGAATTAAGTATTTAATCATTTACAGAGCTCATTGAACTTAGAAAATGTTGCTAAGAGGGAAATAAAATAGCTGTTTTAATAGCGCGAAGACACCTTATACAGTTTTTTGTGTGCGTCTCTTGCCGAAGTTGCGTAAGAAATATGTTTGGAATGTTCCGAACGACGGGTATGGCTGACTACTATCTCTGCCCACCTTGTTGGACATCAGACGGTTATAAATAAAATCATTTATCTTAAGTTGTCCCTGGCCAGACGAGATGGGATGGAATTGTAATTTAAGATATTCAGATGTCCATTCCCAAGAGAAGCTTTTGAACAAGCAAAGTGGATTGGAAAACGGAGCAAATATTCGTAAACCGAAAATAGAAATGTAAGCGGTAAAAAATAAAAGAGATTAAATCCTAAATACTTTGCGGTACTGTAAAAGCTAATTTTAATAATTTATAAATAAAATAATAACTAACAAATAACTTAGGGGATTTTGAAAAATGTTATTTGTTTATAAATTCATTAGTATAATTTATATATAAAAGTGTGAAATTTTCCTACACACATAATTTTTCTTTACAAATGATAATTATTGACTATACAAGCAATAGTTTAATGCTTTATAACTACTCCATACATTTCAATTAACATTAACCACTCTCGTTAGGTGATCATGCAACACATTTTATTATTCCATAGGTACGTCCTATCCATTTCGGCAAAAAGTAGGTTTTCCACCTTTTTTCTTTTTCTTAAATAATTTTTTTTTACATCGTTAATATTCACAAAAAAGAAGGCAACAAATATTGGTTGACATTTAAATAGATTTTGGGTTACGTAATCATAAACAGGTTTTGGGTTAGGCGTTTTACAGCAAGTAGCGTCGGGTACAGCAGGAGGCATGTGGTACTTTATTAAACGCAACCTTAGATACTATTGGTCCTATTTTATCTACGTGTTAGAGTTGAGTAGAAACCTTATAGATTTGACTCCACATGACTTGTTACTACTTTTTTATGGCCACAGAGTCGTTATACACTTGACCGTTTTGTATACTTACCGAAATTAAAATAGGTAACGTATCTTAATTTTAGGTAGCATATCTTAATTATAATTACAATGTAACCGACTTCTCCGGAATAGCAATTAACTACGTTCTTATACACCTATACTTATACCAACCGAGTAATTACTAACTAGCATTATCCAATAAACCATTTAACCAGTTCAACCAGTTCGTAATGACCTTTGGATAAATCCATCGAAATTATAGTTCTCAAACTATAAAATTGCACCTGTATAGTTTCGCATCTTCACTTCTTTTCTTAGCGATTACACTTTGCATTCTTTTTAATATCACTTATCCATAAGCCACTTATCGGCCAGGTCTAATAGCCACAGTGCATACCAGAACAAAGTAGTTCTGGACGTCACTTCTTTTATTAGATACAAGGTCAAAACCAGTTCTGATCACGGTCTTATAAGCCGCATTATGCGCGAATTATTTTACATATTTATAGAGGCAACAAACTCAGAATTTTCAAGTTTAAAAATATCTGATTCTTTTAAGTACTGGTATATGCCTACTAAAGTAAAGTTTTCTAATTTGTTTTTGTTTGTCTGTCTTTCACGCTTAAACGGATTAATGGATTTCAAAGAAATTTTTCAATAAAATGATATACATTCTATATTAAAAGAAATTATTATTATTAGGTTTTATATAATATTATATATATACACGTATGTCGATAGGTGTTACCTATTTATAATAAGCGTTTTAATGGTAAATAAAATATTGTTACTGATAATCGTGTTATTACTGAACATCATATTTATGGAAGTTTATAGTGAAAACTTATCCATTCCTATGTAAATAAATTTGATTGCTGGCAAGTATTTATTAGTATAAGTTTATAATATCAAAGAACTTTTGTAAATTAATTCAAAAAGTTCTTTGAGATTTATACACTTATCATTTATAGTTTACTACTTATAAAGTCATTTATCCTTGTGTGTTTCGACCAGGCAGGGAATTATGCTATCAAACTCGAAAATATTTTCTATGTTTCTATTTAGTACTTCCGTATTTCGACCGGGCGGGAAATTCCGCTTTCAATCTCGAACAGATTTTCTATCTTTCTATTTGCTACTTACTTATTTCGAACGTGGAGAAATTCTACTTTCAATCTCGAACAGATTTTCTATCATTGTATTCGGTATTTATGTATTTCGATCGTGGGAAAATTGTGCTTTAAAACCTCAAACAAATTTTCATCATTCTATTTAGTACTTACGTATTTTGATAGGGTGGTCTACTTTCAATATCGAACAGATTTTCTATCTTTCTGTTTGGTACTTACGTATTTCGATCGAATGGGGAATTCAGCTTTCAATCTCCAATAGATTTTCTATCTTTCTTTTTGGTACCTACGTATTTCGATCGAATGGGGAATTCAGCTTTCAATCTCCAATAGATTTTCTATCTTTCTTTTTGGCACTTACGTATTTCGATCGAATGGGGAATTCAGCTTTAAATTTCCAATAGATTTTCTATCTTTCCGTTTGGTACTTACGTATTTCGATCGAATGGGGAATTCAGCTTTAAATTTCCAATAGATTTTCTATCTTTCTGTTTGGTACTTACGTATTTCGATCGAATGGGTAATTCAGCTTTCAATTTCCAATAGATTTTCTATCTTTCTTTTTGGTACTTACGTATTTCGACCGCGCAACGAATGCTTTCAATCTTGAACAAATTTTCTATCTTCCTATTTGGTGTCATATATTTTGACCAAGTGAACAATTCTGCTTTCAATCTCGAATAGACTTTCTGTCTTTCTATTTGGTACCTACGCATTTCGATCAAGGGGGAAATTCTGCTCTTAATCTCTAACAGATTTCCTTCTTTTTATTTGTAGCATTAAGAGATCTTATAATCTTAACCGGAAACAACATATGTTTGACGAAACCGAGAATGAATTTCGGTATGCAAGAAAATTGAAAGAAAAACAGCGATTTCTCCAAATAACATTTTCCGTATCGGTCAGTGGCGCCAATAAATTATTTCTGAAATGAAAGAGGATATATACAAAAAGTTTCTGCCTTTCGCAATTCAGTATCCTAAAATATGCTAAAATAAAAGAATATTTTTAAATTTTTATTCAGTTTCATTAATAGTTCAATTTTATTTTTGCTCCCTTATCAATAAAAATATGTTATAATATAATATATACGTTACACCATACTTCTCTTAAATACCAAATAATATTATAAATCGGTAAGTTCTGACGATTGTTTATTTAATAGGATATTTGCTACTCAGTCATACCATAAAAGCTCCATCAATTTAAGTGAAATTGGTCTTAGAAATAGTCTATACCCTGGATTAATACACAATGCTTCTATATATTTTCATTTCATCTATATCTTAGTTTCTTGTTTCTCTTCTTGTTTCTTTCTTTTGTTATTTTAACACCTTTTTACCAATATATCACATTCTTCCTCATCGTCACATTCCAAAATCGGGTTGAGCAAAAACGCAAACTAATATCTGAATAATGACAACCATTGTTTTTTGAAACACAATGTTTAAGAACGTATAGATCCGTATTTAATTACAAAAATATACTGAAAGATTTTAATAGAAAGTCCGGAGGCTATTTTCGAACTGTTAAGATTTCTTATGTAAACATATTTTTCCACATTCAGTATGTGATGCGGTTGTGTCACGTATTCGATTACAAACTAAAACTAATACACACAAACGACAACTGTATTAATCTTCATTCTAAAATAATTTTAAAAACCGCAGAAACGCTCCAACAACTTGTGACATATGGTAGACCCATTCATAGCCCATAATACGCAGATCCCTTCACAGCCCACTCATGCTCATAATCCCATCCCAACGATCTAGTTATCTCGCAATTACAGCAAACAATCTCGCAAAACACGGATGCTGTGCCCCATCGCACATCCTGGCCAACGAGATAGAGATAAACGTAATTGTACAGGCCGCGAGATAGAATCGTTGAACTCAGTAGACGGTACAATCATGCATAGACAAATAATTAATACTTAATTAACAACGGGACGAGAGCGGCGTAAAATTATTCTCTAATTGCGACTACTGAACTATAACTTTAATTTTAATCCCAAGCACGTTTTATTTACAAAACCCACCATTCTACAACGATTAAGTCTACAACGATTAAGTCTTCCTGGACACCATCTACACTTAATAAAAATAACTGTAAACTTTACGTATTTGATAAGCGATAGAAAGCATTAAGTTCATTTCTTTATATCGCTGTTTGTGCGCGCATCACCTAAAAAGTAGTGAACCAATTCGGATGGCGTTTAAAAAAAACATAGGAGTTAAAGTGAAGTAAGATGTAGTTTTTATTTCATCGCATTCGGTCCATTCAATCAGAAAATATAGATTACATTAGCACGACAAGGAAGTGCCTAGCTACTCAACGCATCATACTTTCAAATATATAATTTACCTATGTACATCAGTAGATGGCGCTACGTGTACTTTAAATCACGCAATGAAGTTTTATACCCGGACATACATTGGCGAAATTGATGTGGCCAGAAGTTAAATGTGGAAATATACTTATAGAAACGGCATCGGTGCCTTTTTCAGTGGTCGTACGAGGTTGTGGGCACAGTCTTTATTTTAACGCTTTTGGAGCCAAATATTGTACAGATACAGTGACGAAAACAAGGGGGATGAATTTGTAAATTAATTTAAAAAAATGTTATCAGAGTCATGTCTGGGATCGAGCAGAATCCAAAACAATTATTTTAATTACGACCGCTTTGTTTGTCTGTTAGAGCAGTACGTAAAACGTATTGGACCAATTTAAGCGAGACTTTCATTAGCATTATGCCTGAAGTTCGCATTAAAATTTAGGTTCCTTTTTCCTTATCAAATATTTACTAAAGAACCCTTCGTTCTTTAACGTTTATCGGTTCTCATATTTGTTATGGTATCACGTTGAAACCATTGAATCGATCTGAATAAAACTCTTTACTGGCAAAATTATTATG
Source organism: Druceiella hillmani (assembly GCA_039881145.1). Lineage (NCBI taxonomy): Eukaryota > Metazoa > Arthropoda > Insecta > Lepidoptera > Hepialidae > Druceiella > Druceiella hillmani. Next base: position 2,084,260 of record JAYKKI010000023.1, on the reverse strand, counting down.
ATTCAGATTTAAATCTAAGTTACTTTTTGATTTAATCTAACATTTTCCAATGGTTTAAAAGTTTAATTATTAGCGCTGTCGTAATAAGAATTAAGTGCTTGGTATGAAGAGCTTAGAATAAAAATTGTCCAGACTCTTACAGTGCTTCAACTTAAAGCTCAACTAATATGTAAATCACTTTCATCTCGGTCAAATTTACTTTTGAAATGACAATAAAGGCTCGTGATCATTTTCAGACCAGAGATCATTTTGAACTAACAAGTTCCACGGAAAGATTTCTCATTCATACCTATAATAAAATATTTAATAACTAATTGACGACTAGAGAAAGAAATACACAAAATAACAATATCAATAATTTTATTTAATAGCTGTTATTGGAGAGAAGAAACTAGGGAAATAAAATTGTAACTAATATTTTCATACACAAAACTGTGTAACATGTTAACCTTATCTTTATACTATATATTCTATGGTTTTCTTATTATAATTCGTTTAATTGTTTCAGGGGACTTTTCTTTTTTATATTTTTTTATAATAACGACCAGAGGCAAAAACAAGAGGTAGACAGAAACAGAGGTGGTTATATTATACGTGTGCTGAACTTAATAACAAGATTAGAAACTCGAATAGAAAAGAAATGAGAGAAGTATGGATGGATATTGTAAAACAGATCAAGGTTTATAAAGAACTATAGTGTCAAAAGAAAAATATTTTATAATTATAGGCAGCAATCATAGCATTAGGGCGAAACACAAAGGAACCACTTAATTTATCGGCATCGATCTTCTGGACAACGTCCGTACGAAATGTTGCTGTGGAGTTTTAGTTCAATAGCAATTTCTAAAACTTGTTCAATCGAGGGTTGAAAATAAGCGCTGAAAGGCTTGCTGAAAAATCATATTCCTCACAGTTTATTGCGCACAATAAATGGACATAAATCATTCTTATCACCTTCTAAAATGAACATTATTAAACACAAGTTATAACAAGATTTGTAAAATGGAAAAAAAATAAGTTTCGAAAAGGCAATTTATCTGTGCCTAAATCGCTCGCGGCGTTGCAAAGTTACGAAATTGTTGAATAGGCAAGTTACATTGTCATCATCCGGTATTTATATTAAGACGCAGTGAAACTTTCACGAGACGAGTTTCACCTCTGAACCGCTGATGCGTCAGCGACATCACCGCGCGCGGCCAATGAAAGTGTCAATGTGTAATCGGTTAAATCCGGCGGCGCATAGCTTTTACATAAATACGTATATATAACCATATACTTATCGTCTATTAAAGCGGCGGAAACTATGTGAGTACGTTGTTACAACTTCCTGCTAGGTCTATAGAAAAAATAGACCGATAAACATTGTTGCCATGTTGGTAGCGATAAAATTATGTTGTTTACAATAAAAAATGGGTTACTTAACAATTAATTTAGAATATTGTCGCATTAGATTTTACAATGAAACAAAAGTAATATGGCGAGGAAATCGAGACTGAATAACTTATTTTCCAATAATTATTCCCGTATTTGCAACATCTTACTTCGCCGTAATTTATAAATTTTTCAACCACGTTTAATCCCCTTCGTTTTTTTTTTCTTTTCCCCATTACTTTTTTCAAACAAGGGTCGAAGGTTCAAATAATTTTTCATCACAGGGTAAAACAATTAAAATAATTTTTCAACTGATCGTGCTCCAGATTTCAGTCACATGTAACTTTAGAAAATATTAATAAAAGATAAAATAAAATAAAAATAATTTGGAAAATAAAATAAAATTAAAAGCAAAAAACTTTGTTCTAGTAATTGGGTTTTGTATTGAAATTTTAAATTAACACATCTTGTTTTAAAGTGGGTCGATTATAATGAAAGAAAGTCTATATCTTACCTAAGGTCCTACAGAGCTATCAGATTTACAATCTCCATCAGAGTTAAAGCCCTATTAGAATCCCATCAGTAATACTTGCGTGATGCGCGAAAAAATAAAACAACCAGAACAACAATTATTTTTGTATTCTATTATCTGCATTATATTCCCCTAAATTAATTTTCCGGAAAAATGTTCAACGTACATACATACCAATTCTACAGTTTTATTATATGTATATTAACATTAAACATAGTATGATATCATAAGCAAACCTTTTTTAATATGAAGTTCGCAAATATGTCTCGATATCCCTTTTAATTTCAAAAGCACGAACATCACAGCAGATGGCTTGTACCTCAAACTTCCGTATTATGCAGATGAACAATTCACAGGACTTAATTCTTGAAACAATTCACCCTATTCATATGAATATCGTTTAAGAAATTAACTTTGAACATAACAATATTTATTAGTCATTTCAGGATGAAAACGCCTATTCATGTCGCATTCTATACAAAAAATAATCGTACCGAAATAAGCAGGATTTAATAAAATAAATTTTAGACAATTTAGCTTTAACAACCTAATTAAAATAAATAATTTAGTGTCGGATATAGGCCAATTGTTTATTCAGTTTATCATTTTAGCAACAACATTCGTCTCTTATCTTGATTACTGCCTGATTAATGGATAATGACATCTATCGACAGTACACAACTGTTATGAAATTATACTCATAAATTATGTTTTTAAAATAAAATAAGCGTATCGCCAGAAACAAATACCAAACAATTAATGAAACTCAAAATTTTTAGAAATTACAGTTACGATTACAAAATTGTCGAATCGAAATCGATTACAAAATCCAGTCTCTTACCTTTATTACTGATTAATTAATGGATAATGAGATCTACCCACAGTACACAATTGTAGTGAAATTGTACTCATAAATTATGTTCTCAAAGTAAAATAAGCGTATCGCCAGAAACAAATATCAAAAAATAATATAACTCAGAATTTTTGTAAATTACACTTACGACTACAAAATTGTCGAATTGAAATCGATTACAAAATCCAGTCTCTTATCTTTATTACTGATTGATTAATGGATAATGAGATCTACCCACAGTACACAATTGTAATGAAATTGTACTCATAAATTATGTTCTCAACGTAAAATAAGCGTATCGCCAGAAACAAATATCAAAAAATAATATAACTCAGAATTTTTATAAATTACACTCAACGATTACAAAATTGTTTCATTATACATGCGACGATGCTGATGTATTCGAGAGGGTCTAAGTACTCGTCATTATCCTTTTTAATATAATTTTAGCAATTTAATTTTAACAATAAATTCAAATAATTTTATATTTAATCTAATTTTTATATTTAATCATACCAATTCTACTCATTTCGTACGTACCATTTTTAATTCTGAAAATTTGTAATCGACGAGCTGGAAAACAGATTTATGTTGGGCGCTAATAATTAAATCGTCTGTCAGCGAACGAATTGTGATCACAGACGTACGTGACATCGATACAATACCTCATCATTTGACCTTCTCGAGCTGCATTCTTGAGCGCAATCGTCATGCCGATGTATATGGAGAACTATTCCTCGCACGATTGTCACTATACTAAAAGAACTTGCAAATACTGTTGAGCATTCGATTAAAAAATATAAAAATCAATGACTTATCGACACTATGACATCTCTAGTGGTTGGTTTATATTCTCTGCACAATAGTGTACATTACTTTCATACCATAATGCTATTAATTATATAAACAAGCAAGCAACGATCGTATAACGTCATCACCGTGGTTTGTTAGGTTGAACCCAAGGCATACAGCCTGTAATGACGCGGCGTACCGCAGAGACCCGGGTTCGATTCCCGGCAGTTCGTCGAGCGGGGCTGGACGGGTGTTATGGTTGGCGGTAAGAGATTGCTATTATAGCAATAAGTCCGCCGTATGTATCAATTAAATACATTAAAGTAAATAAATAAAATAAATATAATGCCATAGGTACCTACATTTTTAACTTCGTATATTTGTTTTATATTTTGTATCCACACTCTTCTTTGAGTACACACACACATATATATATATATATATATATATATATATATATATATATATATATATATGTATATATATATATATATATATATATATATATATTACTTAGAGATTATGTGAAAATTACTTAATAGACGAGTGTAAGAATATTTATTCGTTATTTTATAGAAAAAAATAAATGTATTAACAATATTTACGTTAGTAAATTCATGAATATGATACACTGACTAATGTGCTCCAAGATGAGTAAAGCGACCGGAAAATAATTCGTTTTTCCAAAATACTGTTAGGACAAATTTATAAATTGCATACAATGGCATACAAAAATTTTTTTCGCATTTCTCTCAAAAATACAAGACGAAAAAAACCGGAAACATTTGTTGATTCGGATATTTATCAGCCAAAAATATCTAATTTATTTTTCAATGACAAAATATTTTTTTTTTCAACATTTTCGCAATGATAATTATATTTAAACGTTTCATTATCACAGAACGGAACCTATAAAACTCGTTTAGTCTAGGCAACGTCAGTTTTTCCTGATCATACAATTCACACTTCAGGTTAAACTAGCAATGTCTTGGAAAAATTATCCAGTTAGGTTAGATGTTTAGGTAAGGGTAGGTTAGATTCATTAGGTTTGGTTAGCATAGGTTAGATCAAGTTATGTATATGTGTGTGTTGGCGGTCAAACCCGATTCCCGGCAGAACTAGCTTAGTCTAGGCCATATCAGTTTTTCCTAATAATATAATTCATGCATGCCAGGTTAAACTAGAACCACTTAAGCAAAATCACACCTAACCTAACATAATCTACCCTAGTCTAGCATATAATTCTAGCTTAGCCTAACCCAACATAACCTAACAAAGACCTAAATTCTTCCTATGAGCATTTTTAAAAAATGGAATTTTTCCCTCTCGCTTCCCTCGTCATTCACCTCACCAGCCAGTGTATCATATATAAATTCACCTACGTAGATATATTACCATGTTTCTTTTTATAAAATAATTAAACAAATTATCCTCACACCCGACTATTAAATTGATTGTTCAATGAACTTTTAGTCCTTTTAACATAGTTTCTATGTAATATCCCAATTATGTATATCAGACTCTGATCGTTCTAAAACGAACAAACATATAAAGTCGAAGCCAATGACCTGTTGATCTATCCATGTACATAAATATATACACATATAGATCCAATAATCTGCAATCCATTTACTTTAAATCCATGTGAAAAAATACAGACGTGTGGTGAGTGCACGAATGAGATCCACGACCCGCGCGTCCTTGACCGAGCACGACCACTGCACTGCTTCTTTGCGACTATTAAATTCGCGAACGGTCGAATACTGCTGAAGACGAGAAACGTTTATTTAAAAACATTAACGCTCATAAAAATGTATACCTAATAGGTATGAACTTCTTGTTTGTCGGAAGGATAATCTCTTTCCAAGTAACAAAACGTAAAAGATTGGCTGCACATAAATAAATAATTAGAAATTATGAGCAAAAGATAAATAAATAACCGAAATGTTTTTTTTTCACAAACTGTTTTACTATTTTAGTTCACCCGGTGTACAAATTTGAAAAGTTAGAATGTGAACCAGCGTTTAATTTCAGATCATTTTACAAAATGTTCACCACTTACAGACAGCACTGGTTTAGCTTTAAGTGCTGTCTATACCTTACACCATTTCAGATTGGCTTCCATAAAAAAATCACTCAACACAAATATAACGAAACAAAATATAATAAGGCCTGCAGAACGAACCAAGCTACAATCGGGTATAAAAGCAATGCAAGAAGGCTTTCCCTCTTACTCGGTTTCAATGGCTGTCACTGACAAGATACAGAGTGGCATGCTTTTTTAAACGACGAATCACCAATTTAATTTGCCAACACCAATATTTTATTGCAAACTTTTAGGAAACCCTGTTAAAATATACACCATATCCGAAAAGACAATTTATTATTGGCCACAACTCGTGTATTTCGTCCAGATTTAACGATCCAAACTCTCAATAACTCAACTTCATTAAACGGGCAATAAAAAAAACCTTTCACTATCTTTACGACTTTACCCCGCAATCCACAACGGGAACGACGTCAAGCAACATTAAAGCTTTGACAGCAATGGAGCTTGCAAGTACACCTATACCGACCACGTGTTTTTTTACCACTTCGTTACATAAGCGACATATACATAAGAGAAACACATCTACTGTACGTCTACGGACGAACTCGAAATACAAATTAAAATCTTATAACAACTCGCCATTTCGAACGAAACTATTAGACAAAGACAAAACACCTTTGCATAGCCACATCTCAATTTCATTTATTGACGTGACTTAGTAAACCTGATGTAGTAAAGGTCCTTTTATTGAAAAAGTATAAAATATAAAAGTGTAAAGTATTATGTAAAATAAGGCACTATTCATATACTTTTGAAACAGTATCCATTCAGGGGTTAGCAACTGTCAAAAATCTTGTTACGTACAAATAAAATGTTTTAAAAGGTAGCGTAAATTCTAAAGTTCGGAGACTTTATCCATGTGCTTTTGAAATATTATCGATTCAGGGGTTAGCAACTGTCAAAAATCTTGTTAAGTGCAAGTAAAATGTTATGAAAGATAGCGTAAATTCTAAAGTTGAATGACGTTAACCATATACTTTTGAAACATTATCGATTCTGGGGTTAGCAACCGTCAAAAATCCTGTTAAATTCAAGTAAAACTCGCATTCTGAGTTCAAATATACTCATAAAAGTTTAAAATTTAAGGGTCCATAGTGTTGTATTAAACTATTTATAAATATCAACATTGTTTTTCACCGTTATTATACAGGCATAAAAATACCGTAAATTATTTAAAAAAACTATAAGACCTAGGATAATAGAATAATAATCTTTCGGTACCCCTTTAGTCAGATTACGAATAAAATTTGAATTTCTTATATCTAGCCCACAACATACATAAAATGAAAAAAAATTGAGTGCTTAATTTGCGCCTCTAAAATTATTAAATCAATGTTCTCAATGACTTCTGAAAAAATAGTTTGTGACAGACAGACAGACATATTTTACGACGTTTAAAATAATTATTTACAAAAGATACACTTTCGGATACGCATACTACCGAGGAACACAAATGGTATCAAACACAATGTTGGTTTTCAGCGAAATTTAATGTACTATCAACGGAGTTTCTTGACTGCTAAAAATGTTCAAACATTGAAATCAAGATAATTCAAATAGACGTGACACAAAAGTATTTATAAACAAGATTCAAACATTTCGAGTAACTTCGTTATTTTTTTTCGTCCAAGACTATAAATAAAGCCATAAATCGGTTTATTTCAGGAAATAAATTCGTAAATATTCCAATTTATAATTGTCCAAACACCAGCAGCTATGATGAAGGCAAATAAAATCTCTACCCTTTCAGAAATAAAATGTTAATTCCTTTTTTATGCATCCCACTTTTTGTAGAAATAGGCACTTCACTTTTTTGGCGACTTGAAAAATTCACATAAAAGTATTACTTATATTACAAAATAATTAATATTATATATTACTCAAAAAAATGTAATATTACAAATTACCCAAAAAAATGTAATATTACAAATTACCAAAAAAAATTAATATTACAAATAACCCAAAAAAAATGTAATATTACAAATTATCCAAAAAAATGTAATATTACAAATTACCCAAAAAAATGTAATATTACAAATTACCAAAAAAAATTAATATTACAAATTACCCAAAAAAAATGTAATATTACAAATTACCCAAAAAAATGTAATATTACAAATTACCCAAAAACCAACAAATTTCATTGAATTAATTTTATGATTTCATGTTCTGATAGATTATTGTTACGAGCCCAGCTACACGCATAAAAGGTACGCAACATATCTGAATAAATTACGTTGTATAATAAATTCTCAAATATCAATAATACTTTAACACAGACCTATCAGCAAGTTCCGAACATACACTTCAAGAACCATGGTAAGCGCGCGAACACCGCAGCTAATGCTAAAATGGAGTTTTAGAGTTTATAATGAAGTATTATGGTTCGCAAGGCCAGATCTGGTGATAAATCCGATCGTGTTGTCGTATATATTAATGCGGACCATCGTCGGGGACAACCTTTCACTAATTCCTGATCGCCTGTACACTTTGACATTTCGCGCCCAAGTTAAAATGTCACATAGTCTATGGTTCTCTATACGCTCCTTAATATGTGACATCGATTGGAGACACTTAGCGTGTGCGCTGTGACATCGTGGACGAACAGAGTAGATACACTTTTGTTTTGAGAGTGTCAAACTTACTGTCAATATCTTATATCATATTATATGAAGCTTAGCATACTTATATCCTCTATCTCTTTGAAAACATCATAGAACAATCTTTTCACTTCATCAATTGTATCATTTTAAAAAATCTTTAACTTTGATGTTTAAGATCACTGCAAAATTTAAAGTGGTTAAGACCATTTTTTGAGAAATGTATCAAGTAGATCGAGAAATCTAAAGTGCAATAAACTTTTTTACAACTTTAATTCCAAGCTTTTATTTAAAACTTCAGAGTTCAACCCAAAAATTAACATTTTAAAAATTAACAACTAAGAGTAAATGAAATAAAAATAAAAAGAAAAATGCTGTAAATGCTATATTCAGTTTAATCAGATCGATCATGTCAGAGGTTATTAGAATGGATAATGTCTCCACTAGCTGATAGAGCATGTGTCATTTTTAATAAAATTTCAAAGACAAAATTTTACGGCAATCGCAGCACAAATAAACTGGTACTTAGATGTGTCAGCGCACTAAAACACAGTAGAATTTCAGTGATTTTTTGAGATATTTCGCATACATTTTTTACGATATTTTGCATACATTTTTACCCATTCATTTACGCTGAAGGATTGATTAATCAACATTATTTCAAATAGTAAAACTCAAATTTAACTGTTTAGCAAACTCGATAACTTCAGCAATTATCAAGCTGTTTAAACTGTCTATTAAATAAACCACACAACTGTAAACTATAAATATTCACTATATCGGGAAGCAGTAATAACATTCTACGAATATATCGAGTCATTTTATTTAGACATAAGTGAGTTCTAGAATTTTCAAAATATATTATCCCGTAATAAAAAGTTTCCATTTTTTTAAATGTAAACAAATTATGAATGCAAATAAGCAAATAGAGACGTAATTTAAATAGAGAAAATAATACAGATGGTTCTCGTCCTATTCAAAGCTAATTATGTAAAAGGTCTTCAACAAAACTTAATTGTGCCTAATCAAAATTTATTTATTATACAAGAAATGTGATCTACTCAGTGAAATAACTCACCTTGGAAACCTATTTATAGGCATTTGTAAACATTTTTTGATGGACTAATGTTTTTTTTTAATAAAGATACCGATATTTATCAAATAACTTTCACTCTATTTAACCGCAATGAACCTTTAAAGCGAAAAACCAATTGAATGAAAAAGACCTTTCTAAAGCACAGCAAATAATAAACTTAAAAAATGTACCCAAATCTAAACAAAGCTTTCCCACCACAAGGCGGGACGGGGACAGTCGCAGACACTGCCGACCGCCTCTACAGACGATGGATGACTCTCGCGAGTCACGCAGCTTTCACCGTATCTTCAATTCGTCGTCAACCGGAAAGGGAAACACTACGTACCTATGTCAACGTAAATACGGAAGTAAGCGAGTGTGACAACACATTTATTTGCCTAGCACTGGTAGTCGTTAGCGGCTACGTTCGTATGTTTACATGCATTTCACATAGTTCATTATATATATTCTTTGATATGTATATTCTTTGACAGAACCAAATTAATTTTGTAGACATAATTATTATATCGACTGTTTTGACGAATTGGAAATTACGAATTTGAATTGAATATCTATTAAACAACTAGTGTTTTGTGATAGCGTCATCGTGTCGCTATCATAAAATTTTTATTTCTGACTGACGAATTCAGTTTAATATTTAACAAACAACTAGCATTTTTGTGATAACGTCACCGTGTCGCGAGTGTAAGACTTTGAGTTTAATATATAATTGTTATATCTAACTGACGAATTGAGTTTAATATTTAACAAACAACTAGCATTTTTGTGATAACGTCACCGTGTCGCGAGTGTAAGACTTTGAGTTTAATATATAATTGTTATATCTAACTGACGAATTGAGTTTAATATTTAACAAACAACTACCATTTTTGTGATAACGTCACCGTGTCGCGAGTGTAAGACTTTGAGTTTAATATATAATTGTTATATCTAACTGACGAATTGAGTTTAATATTTAACAAACAACTAGGATTTTTGTGATAACGTCACCGTGTCGCGAGTGTAAGACTTTGAGTTCAATATATAATTGTTATATCTGACTGACGAATTGAGTTTAATATCTAACAAAAAACTAGCCTTTTTGTGATAACGACACTGTGCCACGACTGCGCTCCCATAACCACGTCGTTGTTTAGCGCAATATTCATGATCTTAATATATTGTCATCTGTTCATTCACTGCAAATTCTATTTCACAATTAGACAGAATCTCTTCTATTACCTAATCGTGACTTAATATTATTTTTTGAAAACATATATAATACACATTTAACCGGGAACATAAAACTAGAATATTCACTCACTTCGCTGTTATTCTTTATATGGAAAACCTGCCCCGAAACCCTGATATCCGTATGAACAGTTTTCTCCATTTTACCTTGAATGGAGGACAAATTATTTACATAAAATAAAAATATAATAAATATTCAGATCTTATTGCTTTAAGTCTATTTCTCATACATTAATTCTGTTAGATCTATTGTACTGAGCATCACTCGCCCTTGTATTATAAGTTACTGCCCACTTATAATGTATCGATAAAAGAATATAAATAAATAAATGTATATGCATAAATATTATAATTCTATTTATATTTATAAATCAATACTCTTGGATACTCTACTTGGAACATTCCACGCTGACGGAGTTCATCTACCAACAGACATTTCGTGGACTACCTCTTCACCAACGCAGAAAAATTAACAATTTCATCGAATATTTCTTGCATGCCGCAGCTGTTGTAACGACGATAAAACCAACTAGCTGTCTAAATAGTTAGTCATCACCAAAAATTAAAGTTACGGTCAAACCTAGAAATGTTTATATTGATAACCGCAAATAAAACACGCCAAACTATCGACAAAGAACTGACTTATGAAATATATATAAGTACTAATCCATTAACTATCGATGAATAACTGCGTTAGTACTAATGCATTAGTATACTCTATCACAAATAGTTAAAAACCTGGGATATGGTAAGAGTTGATTAAGATACCTTTCATACGAAGGTGCTAACTAAAATCTGAAGCTTTTGACTCCAGGGTATATGACAGAACTTTCTTCATTAACCGTATTCGTATGACTTAATAATATTATAGATCTCTTACCTAATGCAATCCTCCTAGGGATATTTCCAAAATGCAGTGAGAGGTAAATTTTCTCCAAATAAAATTTCGGCGTCTGTAACAAAAATATAACGAATTATTAATTCAATTTACACATAAAATAGTTAAAAATGTTCTTGAACATCTTAACCTAATCAATATAAACTAAAAAAGTTTATTATGAAAATAAAACTACTAAATCACGATAGGAAGCCAAAATAATATATTATCAATAAAGAACGCCTAAAACTGAAACATGATTATTATTGAAAACAATAAAACATCTACAGCAATATTTCAATATTAAAAAGAGCTAAAAGACATTGCCTCAATAGCTATCACAAGCGCTCGTCCTTGGCAAGTATAGCTTCTAAATTACTTATATTTCGGGCCTAAGTGGAAATAATTCCATAATTCAATATTTAAATAATCAAAGTGCTTATTCCATCTTACGTGTTTTTTTTTATTTACCGATGTCATGTTAACCTTTACCAGCTTCGTCAATAAACAATGAAGAGTCTACAACAATCGAACAAAAGAGTCGTCTTTCGGTGTGGGGTCATATCACCTGACTACAGGTATCGTCTAAAAATAGTGGTGAAAGTCTACTTTAAGTATATTTACTATAATTTAAAATAAAAACAAAGATTAATAAACACCTTAACTGCAACCCCTTTAGCAACTACACAGATATAAATAAAAGAATGCCTTACAAGAACCTTATTATCAAGAATTATAAATTTAATATTCTCTTCACCGCTACATCACAGTTTTCCATATAGGCAATAAATTAGTCCATGGTCGTGGGCAGATTTAAAACATTAAGATTTAGACTAAAATGACAACATTACAATGTATTGTTAGACATAAATAAAAAAATACCTTGCAAGGACCTTATTATCAAAAACTATAAATTCAATATTCCCTTCATCTTACATCACAGTATTCCATGTAGCAATAAATTAGTCCAGGGTCGTGGGTAGATTTAAGCCTTAAACTATAATGATAACATTACAACGTATTGTTAGACTTAATAAAAAATACCTTGTAAGGACCTTATTATCAAGAACTATAAATTCAACATTCTCTTCATCGCTACATCACAGTATTCCATGTAGTTCTAAATTAGTCCATGATCGTGGGCAGATTTGAAACATTAAGTCTTAGTCTGTAATGAGGACATTACAATATATTGTTAGATATAAATAAAAGAATGCCTTGCAAGGATCTCATTATCAAGAACTATAAATTCAACATTCCCTTCATCACTACATTACAATAATCCATATAGCTATAAATTAGTCCATGGTCGTGGGCAGATTTAAAACATCAAGTTTTGGACTACAATGACGACATTACAATGTATTGTTAGATATAAATAAAAGAATGCCTTGCAAGGATCTCATTAACAGGGACTATGTATTCAAGATTCCCTTTATCGCTACATTACAATAATCCATGTAGCTATAAATTAGTCCATGGTCGTGTGCAGATTTAAAACATCAAGTCTTGGACTATAATGACGACATTACAATGTATTGTTAGACATAAATAAAAGAATGCCTTGCAAGGATCTCATTATCAGGGACTATATATTCAAGATTCCCTTTATCGCTACATTACAATAATCCATGTAGCTATAAATTAGTCCATGGTCGTGGGCAGATTTAAAACACATTTATAATGACGACAATACAATGTATTGCGTGACAGTTGACAACATTAGAATGGTACTATTGTTTGACAGGCTTATTACGTATGTGTATATATGTATGTTTATACGTGTATATATATATATATATATAATGTTGTCATTTCTTTACACACACACACACACACACACATATATATATATATATATATATATATATATATATATATATATATATATATATATATATATGTGTGTGTGTGTAAAGAAATGACAACATTATATTTAAAACAAAAACAAACACACATTGTCTAAATGAAAGAAAAGTTATCACCACATGTGCGACGCATAAATTCATATTTATTCCAACAGCAAACTCTTCCGGCATACCCGAAATTGACCAAAAAATGCCAATCTAGATGTCTGCCAAAAGGTGGATTCACCAAATATCCGAAAACAACATCATTAAAATTTCACTGCGAACCGTATTTCACAACCCGTTTATCGTGCAAAATTACTGCACATAACGACGAGAATACGCCGACTGCCAACATATGTTCCACACTTGTTTAATTCGAACCAACGCTATTTGTGTTTGGAAATGCAGACGATAAATCTTTAGTTATATAGCGTTTCTGCTTTCTTCCTCATTTCAAAATATAGTGAAGTAGCGACAATAAAAATATAAGTTCCCTAAAATCGGTCTAATATATTCCAAAATATTTAGTGAAATTTAATATAGAGAGAAACATCGGAGATATACGTAATGGGATGTCAAAAAATCTATGTAGATTACACAAAAACCTGCCTCAAATTCGAAAACCTTTCTCACGAATATTACAAACACAAATGCCACTAACGCTTTACAGCAGATAACAATAAATACTAAGCCGGCAGTAAAACGAGCGTTACCTGATAACGAGTAGGTTAAATAACTCTTTCCTCAATCGGGTATCAGTCATTATTGCTCACCCAAATATACCCACATAACCTACACCGGCATGCATACACCCACACATGCGACGATATCAGTAGCAACATTCCGCATGGCTCGACCTCCACTCCTGTTGTCACCTGCCCGCCATGACAAGTGTCGACTTATCCAATGCTGTAGCTTCAATGATTTTATCGATGTATCGATTAAACGATTTTACCTATATTCGTTTCGGTGACGTATGCATATATGGTTCGATATACCGTGGCGAATGACATCATATTTAGTTTGTTACAAAGGATTACATTATATGATACATAGAATCAATATTATCACTACTGATTGAGAACATCGCTCTATCATTTCCATCATAATTAATAATCGGTTGCCGTAATGAACTTCACAGAATAGTTCTTGAATATGTCGGTTGAATATTGACTGATAAATCAATTACTTGAAAGGAAATTTCAGATTGTTTACTTAAAAAATAACCAATTCAATGTCGATAGAAATCAATACCTGTATTTCATTCTTTTATTAAATAATTTCAAAGTAGTTTTCTCCCAAGAAATTTTCCTCAGTTGATTCGAAATACTCTATATATATATATATATATATATATATATATATATATATATATATATATATATATATGTATATATATATATATATATATATATATTATATACATTACATAATTTCTCAAAACATTGTATACGTTAAGATAACTTCTGCAAATCCAAAATATGACGAATGGCATAGACGTAAATACATCCATACAATTGATATTTGCTACTTCTAAAAAAAATAGATATGCTACACACAATGGACAAATTAAGATTCGACCAGCATTGGTGATCAATACAAAGTTAAGATGATCAATAAGTTGTCATAATTAATAAATTTAATAAGCTGACAGCTGAGGTATGAAAATGCGTATGCACCTACGAAAACGCATTTTAAGAAATAGTTGGTAAATTTCAAAGCAAAAAGTGGTCCAGGGAGATTTAAATTGTTCACTTCGACATTACATTTTAATCACAAAAGACTTCCTGATTTCGGTTAGTTTTTTTTCATTGACCGCAAGCTCTTCGTCCAGAAATCTTTCTATCTACAAAGGCCTGCAGTATTTTGTCACTTTGGGAATTTGTCAAGTTCCCCTTCCAAATGTCTTCTGTACCGTTAAAAAAATGCCAATAACATACAACAGCCTATCCATACAACAGCCCCTCGTTTGTCCCAAAGCTCAGAGCAACTTGTTGCATCGTACCAGTGAGATGCGCCCGCTACATTGCACTGTCACGTGTGCAACTCGACACCGGTGCATGCAACAAGCAATGAATGCAATCTATTTATATGGAAAGTCTACTTTTTCAAGGGATATCGAGTTTATTTCTCGTAACCTAGAACTGGAATAGTAGGAAAATCGAGATGTATAATTAGGCACATTTAAACTAGGATAGGTTCTGGTTTAGAAAATTCAATTTATAATTAATCCAAATAACTATTTGTGAAATTTTAAACTTAAAGTGATGATAAATGTATCTCATTCCCTTTAATTTTTCAATTAGGGATATGAAAATTTGAAATAAAAAATATGGTGGACTGAACGTCCACTAAAATTATTTCGGTTTACCTGCATCAACCATTTGAAAAGACTAGAGATAAAAGACCACTACAAAACTAAATAAGCATAAAGTATATATCTAAATAAGCATAAAGTATATATGGAGATCCACTTGATCGTTTTTTTATTGTTACATTAAAATTAGATCATTTGGAAAGTAAAGGATCATTTGGAAAGAAGGCGGATCATTTGGAAAGTATGCGAGACAACAGGGTTGCAAAAACTATAACCAGATGGATACCGCCACAAAAGAGACCAAGAAGCACGCTCAGAAAACGATGGATCGATTGTGTGGAGGAAGACCTGAGAAGGATGAAAAAAGTCACTACTCGAGAAGAGAGGCGAATAATAGAGTCAGGTGGAGAGTAACAGTAGAAGAAACCAAGACCCAGAAAGGAATGTAGTGCCCCTGGAAGAAAAAGAAAAAGAAGATAATTAGACTTTCACGTGTTTGTAAAATTAAAATACGTTACGAAACATTACCAGCTGCAACTTCCCTTACAGGTGATTTTGAAAAAAACTGCCTTAACCAAAAATTACTATACAAACCTGGGAGTTAATAAAGAAAGGGATAAAGCATACAACTTTAAATAAACATTCACCAAGAAACATCCTTCACCGCGGAAGTTGACCAAGCAGAAAGTTGAGTAATTTCCATTAAATTGAAATTGAATTGAAATGAAATTTAATAAATACAAGGTGAACCGAGACTAGTTGCAACAGCATAAGTTATGTTGTGCAACAAGTTCACCTTCTTATCTTTTACATCGACGTGTGGTAAATCGACTCTGCCCACTTCCATGTATGCACAGTACGATGCAAGTAAATGTCATATGAGCTCTTGGAGTAAAGATGTCAATATATTTGAATGAAATTTCAATTAAGCAATTAAACATAAGATAAATACATTACGTAGTTTTTACGGTTTGTTGGCAGAATGGTCTATCACTTAGATACAACTGTAACAGACCTTACTTTTGTCTAATGATAATTAGTTTGCTGGTTATGGTAACATAGAAAAAAGAAAATTTTTAAAATCCTAAAAAAATAAAAATACAAAATATTAATGGTAACCAAGTTAATTTGTCGTAACATTCCCTAACTTTTATTACGGTTGTAATAGTTTTTGCAAGGTTCATAGTATTAATATTACATTGTTTCGAAGTACTACTTGAATTAGGTCTGACTCGCAGGAAAGAGAAGCGTCAGTACTATCCACTTCTGAACAGTTACATTTCTACGTTAGAAATCGCACCGGTACTAAGAAAATAAACTCCATCGGTCATCGGTCTTCATAATAAGAATTTCACGTGTTTTCAAAATCAAGTTTAACACGATTTAAAAAGTTAAGATGAAACTTTATTATATCTCGAAAATAACATTTCGTATTCTTATTTTTTACAATTTTAAAAAATTTTATTTTTTTCTATTGTTTTTCTTTTTTTAAATTTTATTTTTATCTCTTGCTTAGTACCAAAATCTTATTTAAAAAAACTTTATTTTTGGTACCTTTGCGGCGGAAAATCATTTTAAGTTTCACGCGTTTGACCTCAATAAGTTTGGCATTTGATTTGATGATACGTGCTTACAAACCGACGAACAAAGTCCTTTCTTTTTGATTTCGACACAAACTTCAATTAAAATCCGATTCCAAACTCAATATATTGCCAACATAATTTTAAATAAATTTAATATGTTTTATAAATTGGCACGTTTAAAAAATCACAAATATATTGAAAACTAATACCTAGATAGATCTATACAAATGGAGAAAATTTATAATTTCATAGCTTATTTCTAATTTCTGCTACCGGCTCTTCAGTAGTTAAACATTTCTAAAATGTAAAATTTTAACTAATTAATTATTATGTATTTCAATTCAATACATGATTTCTATACAACATTTTAACTATATACAATATATAACCTACAGATTCAGTATCGCATTGTGAATTATTGCATGCCGAGTTTAGTCTAGACTGGAGTAATTGGATCTAATGTAGTTGACTTTTTAAAATAATTAAAATTTAATCATAACTTTCAAATTAAAATTAACAGAAATTTTTGAAATAAAAATAATATATTTATTAATATTAATGCCTGTACAGCCTGTAGATTGTTATAATCCCCGTGGATTTTTCTTCTTTTGAGGGTATTATATAATTAATATACTTAATATAAGTATATTTATCTTAATATATCAGAAACAGTTACAGTAATATAATTTAAGAGAGTTCCTTTGGCAATTTTGAATTTAATATTTCCATAAAATCGATTTGCTTTATTCGAATTTGAATCTTTATTATTTAACAGTATTAACGATGATGAATTCACAAGCAAATATTACCACTAGCTCTGTAACAAATTATTACCTGAGGAGCTTCATTTCATAGAGGATCAGATTTGTTAGCATTAGCATGAATACAATATTCATGTTAACGGTACCAAATCTGCTAATGAAAAAAAAAGAATTACAAAAGTTATTCTTGAATATGCGACAGCGTCACGCTATAACCTAAGAATATTATTAAATAATAATCCGCCACAAAAGAATCGCATTTACCCTCCTTTACAATTACAAAATTTGCCAAAACACATCCATCAAATCATGAGAGGTCAACCCAGACCACATATCCCAAAAGTCTCATCGACACAAAAGACCCGGAACTCACGCATCCGTGCCTGCATCACGCTGAGCCAATAAGACACGTTCGACGATAATTAGTAGTCTCGTGACACTAGACAAAACAATATGAAACAAAAAAAAACAAACCGAACGAGACAATACCTAAGATCGACGCCAATTACTCTGAGCACCGCGCCATTTCTTTCCCAGCGGACGCTCATTGTCGCAAATTCCACAATTATAACCGAAACCAGTTTTGACAATGACGACGCACGGGTTAGTTTTCTCCTCTAGCGCATCTCAAGACGGCCACGCAAGTACGTAATGGTTAGGTATTATTTAAGGCGGCTTGAGTGGTAGTATAGTCATTTAAATCTCTTTTGTTTTGTCGCTGATCGTTGTTAATATATGTATTATTATTATTGCGCTTAACAATTAACTATTTCACACAATATCTCGTTAAATTTGATCTGCAGCACAGCTGGGACTTCACGTCGAGCATAATGCACTAATTTCTTCTTGTAGTATCTTCCCCCAATTGAAATTGGTAATCATTATGGCTATTTCAACTTTGAATGCAGCTTTGAATTTGTATCACTGGCATAGGATCTTCATCCAGGATATACATCCTCCTCCAGCCAAGTCTCCTTCTTCCCAGTATCTTGCCTTGAGTAATGAGTTAAAGGAGTTGGTAATTCGTCTGGCACATAATATATTCGAGGTATTGGAGCTTCCTTGTTATTAAGCTTTGCCATCTCTACTTTTTGAATTTTCATATCTAAATGTAAATATGTAAATAAATTCATGCATTCTGTACTAAGTAACACGTATGAAACTTCATATCCACTTATCCTATAATTTTACCTATCTAATTTCTTTATCGCAAACCATTATGTCGGTGCTGAGGAACTTGATAAATTCATATTTACTTTCTTCCATTGTACGCTGTTACCTACTCCATAAAAAGCTACTTTACCAGGAAGCCTCCAAAAATTAATCATTTTTTTGCTTCGTATGACCTAAAGTGTCAATATCTCACAAATTCTTGGACATAATGTCATATGAATAAAATTACATTAACGCCTGTATGCACCATACACGGCTAGGACTCTCAGTCGGACTTACTAACAGTTAAAAACGTATTTCTGTTTCTCATTAATAGTCAATTGAGTCGGAATAATTGTCTACTTTACCGATCGTGCCCTATTGTTCAGTTCAATTTCTAAAGTATTCATAAAAAATAGGTTTTTAACTGTCAGTAAATCCGACTGACAGTCCTGACTGTGTGCGTTGCATATGGGCATAAGAGTCTAAAGCAGTTGAAGATATGCTCAAGATAAATCATGGCCAAAATTTCACGAACTCCGGATACCCTTTATCGTATATTGATTTACCCTTATCGCCGTTCATATACGAATAGGGTCAACGAATAAATGAAGGGAGGTTAATTTAATTTTAAACATATCGCACTAAGATAAACACGATGTCAAAGGCACCAAAATAGTTAGGTGGAAACTCGGCACTAACCATCCGCGGAACAGAGAGCGCCCGCCTGTCAGTCAGACGAGATGGAATTTCATAATTGGGCATTGCCAACATTTCTACGTCGGTCGACTGGCGTGCGAACAAATAACTTGTGCAATCATTTCATATTTCATATTTATTTATAAATGCATGCAAGCCGAATTCGTCGGGCCGCGACCGTGTGAACTGCTCAGCAATTTGCAATTTTTTTCGGTCAATAGACGCAGCGGATGCGGCGGCAATTCGAGATGGACCGCCAACAGCCGAAGCCGTAAATCTATTTGTATTGTAGTGCGATCATGCACAAGCTTGTGGCGGTATTAATTAAGACGGTTTTACGTCTACACCACAATCTTTTTGTATTTATCAATCATAATTATCGTAAAAGTAGCCACGAAAAAAACCGCATTAACCGAACTCGAAGGAAGCAGGATTTTTTTAATGTAAAGTAGGTATTTTTTTCTCATATCACTAAAATTGGTAAACACCTCGTTAGTTTACGAGTAGCGATGAGTTTAAATTTAAAAATGGCAAAAAAATTTATGAACAATAAATTAGCTTATCTTTTACAGTTCCTGTAATCAACATTTAAAATTGTAGACTGCATTACAAACGTTCAATGGAGTTATAATTCCCATGACAGAAATAGGGTGAAGAGAGTTAGATCTTTTTATAATATCTTCATATAATTGAAACTGTTCAGATTGAAAAAATGAACAATTATTTACCATTGTTTTCACTAAAGAGCACTTAATACAACACTTTATTCCATAACATATCTTAAATTTAGACATAGTACAAAATACAAAATAAGTTTCAAGCAGATAAAGTTCATGACAACGCAAATGTTCGCGTAGCGAACGCGAACATTTGCGTATAAAGTGTTTCGTAGCACAAAACAATATTAAACTTATAAATTTGTATTTCTTAAAGACACTGTTAAAAACAAAGTTCTTGCTGCGAATGGTACCGAAAATATCCCATATCTCAAAAACTACACAACACATCTCATTAAAATAAATTTTCGTTAAAAGTTTATTTTAAGTTCTACTGCCTAATTTTTTTCAGAATTTTATACACGTTACTTGGAAAGTATTACTGAGGGAAGAAATACTTTTTAAGAATTTAGGAACGCATTTCTCATCAACTATTGTCTTAAAGAAACTGTAAAAAATAAAGTTCTTGCTGCGGACGGTACCGAAAATTGAATTTTATAAACGTTAGTTGGAAAGTGTTATAGGAGGAGGAAATACTTTTTAAGAATTTAGGAGCACATCTGTCATCAACTATTGTCTTAAAGACACTGTAAAAAACTAAGTTCTTGCTGCGAATGGTACCAAAAATATCCCATATCTCAAAAACTACACAACACATCTCATTAAAATAAATTTTCGTTGAAAGTTTATTTTAAGTTCTACTACCCAATTTTTTTCAGAATTTTATACACGTTAGTTGGAAAATGTTACAGGGGGAGGAAACACTTTTTAAGAATTTAGAAGCGCATTTCTCACCGACTGTTGACTTAAATGAGAAAGTTGGTTTGCAATTTCTATATCACTTTTATGACCTATCTAACGACAGCCCACACGCCTATATGTACTGGTTTTTTTATCCCTTTGTTACATGTATGGAGTGTCACCCTAATATTATTTTTTTTCATCATTCCACTTTCATTGTACAGCGGTTCATAAAAGACATCTACCCTCCAAATTTCATCTATATAGTGCCAATAGACTCTGAGTAAAATGGCTGTGACTTACGGACAGACAGACATATAGACAGACATGACAAAATTATTAAGGTTCCGTTTTTACCTTTTTGGCTATGGAAATCTAAATGACCCCAAACCTTAACACTCTCATACACTCCCGCCATCCCAAATACCATCTGCATCCGTACCTCGAAAGCACGTTCCTCTCACCAATAAACCTTATGACGTTGCTTATTATAAACTTTATAATTATAAACATCCAACATCTGCTACGCGTTCCGCTTCAATTTTCTCACTCGTATCGAGAAGTGAATTCAGAATTCGCTACAAGGTCACATTCCGCGATTTCGCGCTCTACCGCACCGTGACAAGTAGTTTTTCTTTTATTTACTTAAAGTGCATAAAATAAAAGGTCATTGCCGTCACAACATAATGCTCGAATCATATACGCAACACGAGCTATACTCGACGCTTCGCCCGCTCGACGCTTCACTTTTCAGAATACTTTATGTCTACGATCGAAAATTTCTAAGTCTGCTCTCCTATTGTAGTAAAATATCTCCTAAACGTAAAGATATAAAATATAGAAACTCTGACGGAGATAGTTCCTTTTCCAGAGCAGACAAATAAGATCCGTAACCAAAACAACGAAGAATATATACCAAATGTACATCTAAATAAATATACTTCCTTTCTAATAAAAAAAAAATACATAAGAAGAAATCTCGAACCTGTGTTTGTTCTTTCTCTATCTTGCTCCTCAATCTTGATTAAATTGATCGATAATTGCTGTCCATCCTCTAAACGTTGTTGCAGATACGATTTCAGATATTATTTATTTCGAAGATGTGGATAAATTTGATTCGTGTTTTAAAATACCTAATCTTTTTTTTAGACTCAAAACAAAAGGAAAAACACATTTTGGCAATAATTCATAGTCAATACTAATTAATTACACGGGAAAAAATCCCTTTGACAATACTAAAAATAATCTCTACTGAAAATATAGAATGCTGCTAAATTGCTGCTTTTCAAGTGTTAATATTTGACTGAATTGAATTATATTTTCAAAAACGATAATTACGCGACTTCCTTCTCATCTAATCGAACGTTCGCCGGTGGAGGTGATAAAACTTTACGTCATAATGCAGATTTATACTCACATTTTTTTTACATAAATCCACCATTTTAAACGATATTTTAACAGTCATTTAATTTTAAAAGCAAAGAAATTTAATAAGTATTAAATTATATGCCTAACCTTAAAAAGAGTTACACTCGAATTAAACAAACGATTATTTATAGCCCCCATATTGGCTATAAGACGTGGGTGACCGACCACCTCGCTCTCACAATTTTATGTCGTCATTGGCACTCGAAATGTTCGTATTCAATTTCGCGACCATTAATAACGAGTTCGTATGCAGTAACATCGCAGATTCGGACCAAGTTGCAAATAATTCAGTGACATAGTGTATGCTCTGTACAAAGATATAATGTATTGCAGTAACATCGTAGATTTGGAACAAGTTGCAAATAATTTAGTGATATAGTGTATACTCTGTACAAGATATAATGTGTTGCAGTAACATCGCAGATTCGGACCAAGTTGCAAATAATTCAGTGACATAGTGTATACTCTGTACAAAGATATAATGTATTGCAGTAACATCGTAGATTTGGACCAAGTTGCAAATAATTTAGTGATATAGTGTATACTCTGTACAAGATATAATGTGTTGCAGTAACATCGCAGATTCGGACCAAGTTGCAAATAATTCAGTGACATAGTGTATACTCTGTACAAAGATATAATGTATTGCAGTAACATCGTAGATTTGGACCAAGTTGCAAATAATTTAGTGATATAGTGTATACTCTGTACAAGATATAATGTGTTGCAGTAACATCGCAGATTCGGACCAAGTTGCAAATAATTCAGTGACATAGTGTATACTCTGTATAAAGATATAATGTATTTTCTATATAAACGTGTAAATTATGGACAACTATGGTTAATGAAAGAAACCGCTCTTACCATAAATCCTTTATATTTCGCTACTCTGTTATACATTAAGATTTAAAATATCTATATAAAAAAATCTAGAGGTATTTTCACTTAGATGAAGATTGTCACTAATGAGGGGACATTTAATGAGGAGTTTTGTTATCAACCATTGTTAAAATTACGGTTCAGTGATAATGGTGTTAAGTACACGGTTTTTATAGTAATCAATCTTATTCCAAAATAGTATGCGTAATATGTTACATCATTTTACCGACAGTACTGCATTAGTGTAGGTAATATATTACATCATATACAATGTTGCGTCATTTATAATGACTGAACTTTAACTCCATATCTACACATATAATACAACACAGTGAATTCTGTACATGGAAAATATTTTAAAAATAGTGATTGATTTATCGTATGGAATGATAATAGAAACCAGAAAACCCATTTTAGACTTTTTATCTGTCTGTATGTCTGTTAATTTGTTCTTCAACCACGTAAAATCTACTGGACGGATCTTGATTGGTATGGTAATAGTTTATACCCTCAAGCAACACATAGGGTACTTGTTATCTGGATAATAAAATTTAAAATTCTGATCTAGTGAATATTACGAATTGGTTATTGCCAACGCTATCTCTTAGTCTTTATTAGGAAACTTTATGCTCATAGAATTCTGAGAGAAGTAAAATTAAAAATAACGAAAAAATTCCTAATTACTTCTCTTATTCCGAATTCCAGGCGAACGAAGTCATGGGCACATCTCATCAGTATTTAATACAAGCGCTAACTGCAAAGCATAATAGAATAGGCAGGGAGAAGTAACAATATCGCGAAGAATTGTATTGGGCATTGTTCACTTTGGAGACGCGATACCTCAACTTTGTGGTACGCCCGCCGACTCTTATAGTGCTCACCATCAAACATCCTGGTCTTTATGGATTCTCCATCTCTCAATCTTTCTTTCTATTGTACATTATGCATATTCAGGGCATTTCGTAATGTTTGCGAAATTTCCGTAATTTCAAAGGAGATATCTAAATAACTAAATAATGTTGAGATTTCATTTTTATTTCTATTTGTTAGACAAAAAAAATGATACCACAAACGTCGTGCTCCTATAACGAAAGTTGGACTTAGGCTAAAATAATGTGGACATTTTGAAGACTAAATTTTAGCAGCGTAGCTACATCAGCCACATATCTACAATATCATCTGCGAATGTCACCAATGGTACTGGTCATCACCGAAAACGTTTACGATATACGTCTATGACATAATAATGAATACAAACACGTCAATAATATGCACCTTCGGGCAATTATACCACGACACCACGTTCCCCGATTGTTAAGACATTCGCTTGGCACAATGGTCGCGCTTTTTGCAGTCCGACGAGTGAACACCGGGGCCGATGTCCTGCTGGGTATGTGCAAGGACACGCGTTGTGATACTGGTGAAAGTAAATAAACAATACATACATATTCGCATAGAGAATTCACACACATCTTCATTTGCAATGAAAGTTCATTGATCATTACATACTTTCGTAATTAATACAGAGGGTTATAACAAACGAGGAGAATTGAAGAATCCAAGAAATAATTTAAGGGTTTGTTTCGTTATCTGTCGACAACTGCTTATGGTTTATGATTGATTAAAAAGCCATCGATATGACAAAGAAAAATCTTCGGCGTTGAATCATATTTGTGCGTTTATTAAAATTTTATTAAATATTTAAATTTAAGTAATAATTTATTTGTTCTTGAAAATATACATTTTTACGACAAAAAATAATTTAAGCGATAAAACTTATTTAATAAGCTTGTATAAACTTGTATTTTTTCTTAAATTTATTTTCAAGAAAAAATAGAAGAGGTACTCTGTTAATTGAATGGTGAAAATTGATTGAAATTTTATGACAACAATTTTGTCAGTTAAGAAAAATCCGAAAAGTTATAAATAATGCCCCTTAATTGTTCGTCCCAGAATTTTTCAGTTTAAAAGACAACAAATTATCAAGATAACAAATGGATTTTTAACAAATTTTGCCTCTATAACAATACCCTAGAAAAAGTTTACATAGACAAGATCTGTACATAAACATACATATACATGTGTGTGTGTGTATGTATGTGTTAACATGTAAATATCTTTTTACTTTATGACCTAGTCAAGTAAAAGTTTATAAAAAAATGAACACATCTAAATGAGCTTGAAGAAACTATAAATAGACAATAGGGGAAATATCGACTGGCTTCATTGTT
Source organism: Druceiella hillmani (assembly GCA_039881145.1). Lineage (NCBI taxonomy): Eukaryota > Metazoa > Arthropoda > Insecta > Lepidoptera > Hepialidae > Druceiella > Druceiella hillmani. Next base: position 2,058,442 of record JAYKKI010000023.1, on the reverse strand, counting down.
CCTCGACTGTATGCCTGTTTGTTTGCACTCACATCATGCAAACAGTACTGGACAAGTTTAAATGTGTTTTTCAATGTTATATATATATTGACATTCCACGTATAAAACATATATTGAAAATATAACAAATAATATATATTCATTTGTTTGTTTATGTTGTAATCTCATAAAAACATATTGAGATAGAAAAAACTATATGTTTTATCTATTGGATATTACTACGATGTAAAAAGTAGATAAAATTAGTCCGCCTCCTCACTGCCATGGTATAGTTAACCAATAACCACTGTCACTGAAAGAAAAGAAGTTCATGCGAGCTAAGCTGCGGGTAAAAACTATTTCTTCGATATAATCTAAAATTTAGTAAATTTGTAAAGGAGTAGAACGACATGAAATAAATATATTGACTAAATGCCTAAAAATAGTTTCCATACTATTCTTCTCTTTATTCTCGTATGGCCTTATCATTCAGAGTTATTGAACGGAATTTAATCGAATTTTTATCGATGGCTATCTTACACTTGGGCATAAAAGATTAGATAAAAAATCAACATATTGCTGACTATTATATTTTTATCAACAGACCTCTGTACAAAGCTGAATATATATTTAAACAAAATCATATCCATGGAGACTGTATACCACGTAATGAAATAGATAATTTAAATGCATTATCTACTCACATATTGGAGCAGGTTAAAGGTTTTTAATGAGAAATATGTATATTTACAAGGGTCCTCGATCGAAAAGGTCAATTTCAATTTCAAATTTTGCTTTATTTAATTGCGGAATGAGTATAAGTCATGTTTTTGTTTGTGAGAATAAGTCGTGTTTTTGATAATTATAAAGTCAGCTAGATATCTATTTAAAAAAACAGTTTACAATTTTCTTTCGATGCAAATTAAGGTTTTGCCATAAATCATTTGTTATAGTTTTTTTCGACTTAATTCCCATTTTTTTGTCACCAATGTAAAACTCGTAACCTACAAAAAACAATACAATTTATTAAATACTAATAACAAAAAAAAACAAGAAAACGTTCGAAATTTGACATTTGACAGTTATTATTCAAGAGCACAAATCATTTTCAAATATTTTTTTACTAGAGTTGTCAAAAACGTGCTTTTTGATAGTTAAGCATGTTGTTTCATGTGAGTATTTTTCGACTGAAAAAAAAGAAATATAATGACAAATTAACAATTGGTAAAGTGCACTTATACTCCACGTCGCACGTAAATGTACGTATATATTAAGGGAGTTGAGAAATATTATAGGGGTAACCCTAGACTTTTCAGAGATTGCTTATGAAGTAAGGTTATGATGAAACTACCTGTATGTATGTTATTTACATCAACAACTGAATTAACCCATTAATTGTACGGAATACATTACTTCTTTAAATAATTTTCTAGTTGAAAGAGACGTGGGATTGCTTGGAATCTTCCGCGTTGATTTGTCTCTCTTGAACCCACTCTTAAGAATGTAAACAATTAAAAACTAGCGTATACCCACTCATAAAGAATAAACAACCATAAAAAAGAAATGACGACAAAATATTTAAAAATATAATACCAAAAGGAATACTGAGCGTAAATGGGCTAAAAAGAAAATTTGAATAAATGGAATGAAAATTTCGAAAATGGATTTGACACTGTTCAAAAATTTCAACACACTATTCGCCTTTTATAAAAACGCAATGCACAGATAAATTTAGTTACGAAAACAAACTGCCCTATTTGGTTCAGTGACCTGGAATGCGGGAAAAATTGTAGAGAAAATCTAAATAAAATTGTTTGTGTATTTTTTTCAATATCTAAAATATTTTATAATATTTGCTTACGTAATTGTTTTTCTTTTTCTATACGAATTAATATATCGCGATAATATTTAACCTTTATTTTGATGAAATACCATGTCGGTACTGAAGCTTAATTACATATTATTTTATATTATTTATTATTAGTGAAATTAGGTAGTAATTTAAATATAAATAGAAGTTAATAAATCTCATAAATCCATTTAAGTATACATCGTAAATATATAAACAACTTTACAATTGGAAATACTCAGATCAATAAAAAAAAATTAATTGAGATAGTTGGTTACTTAAAACGAGTAGTGGAGCTTTTAACTATTTAGTCAACTTTTTAAATCGAACTATTTAAACGTAAATTTTGTTTATTTCGTCACTGTATGTTAATAAATTATTACTGCAATATTTTTTCTTAAACATAGCAGAAAAACCCAAAAAAATAATTTTTTTTACATCATTTTTACGGCTAAATTAATATCCGACCAACAATCTCGTTATTATTATATTATTTAACTTATATGAAAATCATCCTGAATTCAATATTAAAAAAATGCATTGTAAAATTCTACAAAATGATTTGAGCATACGAGTATATAATTCAGAATAGATCGATAAAAACTAATCTAATATTTATTTTGGGACATATCTATAGTCGTTAAAATGTAGACATAGTCAAAAAAGTGATATACTAACAATAAACATAACATACAAAAAAAGTTGTGTAAATGAAGGCGTAAAAGTAGGGCTGGATTAGATACAAATGATATAACCTTAGAAGTTTCAAAAAAAGGCCAAACAAGTGCATATGAATAGATGTTTTATTTCATGTCAAAACTTTTCTTTATCAATAAATTCATAATCATAAAAAAATAAGTATTTTTATTAAATAATGAAATGAAATTTTCGGAGGAAAAACTTGCAATTTAAAAATAATTGTATTTTCCGCCTAAAACACGGGAACGACGATGCATTCTAAAATATCTCGATTAAGATCATAACACGAACACTTGCCCTATGTACTTTGAACGACCGGCAGAATGCGTATTTAAAGCAAACGATTATTTTTTTCTAAGCTGGCGCTCTTCCAAAGTAGGTCAGAGCGCGTAGTCGGGCGCGCTATATATCCAGAATCGAAGCACACATTCAATAACCATAAAGCTGTCAGTCTCAGCCCGCTCATCAATATAAACAGCCAATCAAAACATCGATTACATCGTCCAGCAAACAATCGGAGCAATCTACGATATCTAGTACGATTCAACGGGACCACAATACAAGCTGTGACGTTTCCTCACATGTCGACCTCCGTATACAAAAATCCTTTTGATATATTTATAGTTAAAATTACTAGTAACAAATATTTGGTATCAGTGAAAATAACATACAACTGTCAATATAACGGAATAATGCGATCCATCTGTCATTATACAACGAATTTTTCAATTTTGTTTGAAAAATACTCGATGAAATTAGTTCCATAAATTCACAACCATTAAACTTAATATTAAAGAACTATTTTCTTAGGTGTTAAACTAATAAATTCCCCAGATAAACTATACATGATATTTAAGTCTATAAATGAAGTGAGAGGTTATTTTTAAAAAGAACTAATAAACCGTTGGAAAAAACTAAAAATGTACTTCGCAAGATAGTTTATGTTAACTGCAGTAGACCTTACTTTACCAGAGGCCATAAAAATTTATACATTATATTACCTAATTAGAAGAAAGGATCAAAAAAAAATTATCATACTAACATCAAAAAGACGAAAGTTTGAATGTTTGTTATTAAAACACATACAGATAGTTGGACACATCACTAAACTTGTTATAGGCATGAATTAACCAATTAACATATTGGCCATGGAATAGCATAACCGCTACAGGATATAAAATATTTACATAACATGTCACTACTTGATGCAGCGTATACATTATATATGTTGCTCATACATTTCAAGAGAACAGGACAACATTATTAATATTATAATTTACTAGCGACCCGCCCCGGTTTCACACGGGTGTAATGTAGGTACTAATGTGGTATAATTGTGGAGCGATTAATAATATTACTGTCACTATTAGAATATACTATAAATAAAAAAAATAAAAAACGCGTGCGATCGCCGCAAATCATACAATGCCATAGGGTAAAGCGCGGCCTGCGACGAGCTATTTATAGGCACGCACCGCCGCCGCCCGCCGTTGCCGGTGTCTGTGCCCGGCATTGGTATCGTGAATGCTTTATTTATTTTAAATCTGTGATATCTTCTAAAATATTAATGATAGTGATTTGCTGTAAAGAGCAAATTTTATCCTACATTAAGTGCCCAACATAACCAACTTTTTTTAAGTATAACCCACACAACAAAATAAATATCTACTAGTCACTGTGAGTGTTCCGTAGGTATATGCCATATGGTATAACTGGACTTTTTTGTAGATACTTTTAAAATAGAAAATTCCATAATACAAGATTTTGATATATCTCGTAAAGTTTAGTCAGCATTAGCAATAAAAGTGCCCAAGATTTTATTTCTTTACGAAACATTGACTTTTTTTAATATTTTCTGTAAATATAACATGCATGTATTATACCTATAAACCATCCAGAAGAAATTATGTGAATAATATTGAAAACCGCATCAAAATCCGTTGCGTAGTTTAAAAGATCTAAGCGTACAGAGGGACAGACAGACGCGGGAAGCGACTTTGTTTTATACTATGTAAGAATAAAGAGGAGTTGCGTTAGAAACGTACCAGGGACAAATCCCAGCATTTTAACCATAATATTTGTTTAAAAAATATTTAAGCTTTATTGATTTTTTTATAATAATTTGCCGATAAATGATTGTCAGTAATACGAACGATTGAAACAAACTTATCAAAACTTATGATTAATAATTATATTTCTTTAATAAAAATAAATTTAAAAATATTCAAAATAAAGCTAGATTTATTTTGACTTTTAATATTTCCATTTCAAATATGCGTCGTTTAGCTAGCCCTCTATTAAGGATTGAAACGAACTCGTATTATCATAAATTATAATTAATAATAATCAGTTTATAATAAAAATAAATTGGACAATATTCAAAATAAAGCTGGCTTTATTTTGAATTTTAATATTTCCGTTTCAACTATGCTTCGTTATATTCAAAGAAAAGCTATCTTTAATTTGAATTTTAATATTTTCATTTCAATTATGCTTCATTTAGCTAGCACTTTGGTGTAGAAAATTATGAAAATTCCATTTTTATTACCAGCTATTCAAACTGACTATGGCTAAGGTTTAAATTAAACGTTAGCCATAGTTTAGCCAATTACTGTCAGACAATGGCCACGTGAATTGAAACCTAGCTTAAATGAGGTCATATACCAAATGAAGCCTTTTTAAGTAAACCTCTCCCTGATCACAGTATGATTTTTCACATATTCAATGTTTCAAAGTATAAAATCCTTAATGGCATTTCACTTGAAAAGGTTAGAAGATACCGGTAATTATTTAAGCAAAAGGAAAATTATTCTAAAAACGTGTTCAGTTTTTCACAGTTTGCTCTTGTGAAATAGGATATTACATGTACAAGCTATTTGCTAGGACATATTTTAATACTCATCAAATACATGTCATAGTTTATTATGATGATAACAATGGTCTGAAAATTAAAAACCTACTAATTAAAACATGATACTTCAAAATACATTATTTCTAAATTTGTGCTATCATGTTGTTTACGTTTAAAAGTTTATATCTAAAATTATATTTCAATGAAGCTAAATAAATTTTTCTTTCCTAATTATACCTTCAAAAATTGTATTATACAAAGGATGGATATTAATAACTGTAAATTATCTTAATAACTGTAAATTCTTAACTGTTAAAAAGAAACATATATTTCGCGTTAAATTATTTGTTTAAGAATTAATGTCACAGAGACACTATCGATTTTATGACGAGTTCTAGGCAATATTCTTTTCTTAAAATATGAAACTCAAATATTGGCTTATTATCTACATATCCGAATAATTATGTCATCGAAAAACACAAACAGGGACTTGCAAAGTACCCTATTCCACTAAGACACACTACCCTATCCAACTATCCGACACAGTTATAGTAAAAACACTGAACAATTAAAAGAAACCTCCTAAAATATAAAATGCGGCGCTCCATGAGAATTCGGATAACGGCGATCCGAATCTGTTAAAAAATACTATCTTGTATATTAGCTTACTGACGTCATTCTCTTTCCCAGCTGGCACTCAATTGTTTAAAGCACCAAACGGCCATCAATTTCGACGCCCATAAAATGACTTCGAATATAAATTTATGAAACGACTGCGCTCTTCCGAATAAGAAATTAAATATTCATATATTCGTAGCTTAAATTAACTTAGCAAAAAGCATTTTTAAATAGATAAATAACACTTAGTAAATTAAAAATTGTTTTAAACATATCAAGAATGACGTTGTTTAAAACAGTCAAATAGTCCGTAGAATTAAGAAATATATACAACATTATTATTACAAGCACGTCAAAGTTTTAAAATGACGATAATTTAATTTTTAACAACTAAATGAAACTACGTGATGTAGTATTATTTCTACTTTATTTAAATTCTTTACCACGACCTAAGTTTCGTTGTATGACAACATCTTCACGTGGGCTATTTTCAATATTTACAAATTGCCCACCAGAAGATGTTGTCATACAACGAAACCTAGGTCGTGGTAAAGAATTTTAATAAAGTAGAAATAATACTACACCACGTAGTTTTATTTAGTTGTTGAAAATTAAATTATGATGAATATCTACAAAATTAAAGCCAAATATATTCAAAATCTCGACAAGTTTTGTCGATGTGTAAACGCGATTTTATTGTCTACATTCGTTGCCTGTCCTATTTAGTAGACGACTAGTGGTACAACAGTTTCGATATCTACTTAATTTAATTACATACACTGATAGCCGAATTTACAGTCTCTGCAAACTAAAACGTTGAACAATTAGCGATCAAGTAGAATATCACAAGAAACTCTTAACTTGTTGGATATAGGTAATAATTCCATCATACAATATTATTATAAGGTTAATTTAATCACATACACTAATAGCCAAATTTAAGGTCTCTGCAAACTAAAACGTTGAACAATTAGCGATCAAGTAGAATATCACAAGAAACTCTTAACTTGTTGGATATAGGTAATAATTCCATCATACAATATTATTATAAAGTTAATTTAATCACATACACTAGTAGCCGAATTTAAGGTCTCTGCAAACTAAAACAAAAACTAAGAAAATCTTAACTTGTTGGATATAGGTAATAATTCCATCATGCAATATTATTATAATGTTAATTTAATCACATACACTGATATCCGAATTTACTGTCTATGCAAACTAAAAAGATTGATAATTAGCAATCAAATAGATTATTGTAAGAAACTCTTAACTTGTTAGATTTAGGTTATAATTCCATCATACAATATTATTATAAGGTATTCAATAACTTAATGCATTACACATTAAGCTGTTAAATACCTTCACAAGCAAAATAGTATATTTAAATTAATAGACTATTAATTTACATATTAGAAACAATTCTAATGACGCAATAACTTTGGATAATTTTAAAAATGTATATATGTACGTGACTCCTTGAATAAACACCACATAATGTCAACATTTATAAACTCTTTTTGGAATTAGATGAACCACACATGATAGTTCAACCATCCCTAAAGCGGTGATAAAATGAGCAGGTAGTCAAATTGAAGAAAAATCGAACTTAAAATAGGCCAATAGGAGTCTCGTTTATAATGAAAATGGTTAGCGAATATAGATATATTTATACACACACGCACGCACGCACGCTCACACGCACACACGCACTTACGCACGCACGCACGCACGCACTTACGCACGCACGCACGTCCGCATGCCCGCGCGCACGCACGCACGCACACACAAACAGATATATGTAAATATGCGTGTGCATGTGAAAATACATATGTAACCTCTTGTTATTTATTATCTGTTATCTTTCCATACCATTAAATAAGTAGAAAATTATTTTACACAAGATTAATAACAAACAATAATAAACAAAATTCATCTCTTAAAACTTGCTATTCGCCTTCTCATATATATGATAGATTATGATGACAGATTATCGATCCCAAGAACCTTGATTTTTTTAAATTTATATCTTTGAATTTATATATCGTATAAATTTCTATATTGATGATAAATAATTAAATATATTTTTATTTAAATATTTCTCATCAATATAGAAATTCGTAAGACTTTCAATCCCATTTATTCACAATTTATTGGAGTATTCAATTACGATCGTAACTTTCACTTTTATTACTTAAGTATAACAAATAAAAGGTCGTGTTAGAAGAGACTATTATGAAAATAAAGAAAAAAATGTAATCCATTTCATAATTACCCAACTATTATCTACTTTCCCTCGTATCGCAAAGTGGGATATTAGAATACTCCGCCTCTCTTCATTTTTCTAAGATTTTCTTCTCTATTCCTTTCGGAATCAATTATTGTACTTCAAAGGTAAAATCGAACCCTAATAAGGTCATTTATGCACCCTTTCACAACGAAAAGTGCAATTATAAGATTTATGTTACATGCTAAAAAACGTGTTTGCCTTCCTTTTAAATGTCTACATTATTATAATTCGAAATATAGACACTACTTAGAACTTAGCGATTATGTTGATATCAACTTTCACCTAAGATGATAATCTAAAGAGAATTTTCCGAATTTTTGGCATTTACGTTTTCATTGGAATTCATTTGGCATTTATATATAGTGTAAAATAAAAACATCCTTACGTTACAATTATCGATACGAGACATGCTATGTCTCGTATCGATAATTGTAATGTAACCTTTCTTATAGGATTCCGATGGCTTCAATATAATATAATTTAGAGGTATAGTAAGTGACCGCCATTTCCACCATCGCTTATCGAAAAAAAGAAAAAGGTAAACGCTAGAATATACTTCTATTCAATTATTCGCATCGATAATACTATTTAATTTTAACCTAGGGTAAAACTGGGATAGATGCCCAACTTTTTGCAAAAAATTTATATTTTTAAAACAATGAAGTTTATGTAAATAATTTTAACGATTGTTAATACAATTGTCTGGGTAATAATAGTAAATAAAAAGCAAGTATTTATTGTATTTATATAAGAAAAAAGTCTCATTTCTTAATCCTCTAAGAAAGAGGACCTACCGTGTTGGTAGTTGGTTATGTTGGGCATATTATTTTCATCAATAAACCTACTCCTGTTATATAATTTTCATTACTTTATTTTAATCTCAAAATAAAGACTTTACTTTACTTAATGTATACATATTTATATTCCAAGCTTTTCTACTTAAACCAATGTATTCTTGACGACACAGTTCTCAAACGATTCATGGAAAAAGGTTTTTCATTTAGTTTCATAAATCTTTTTATAATCCAGAACACTCAATGACGAGTCATCAACTAGAACACTCGCAACAATAGCTGGAACTTTAATGTCGCCAGACGCCCAGACTACATCTGCTGAGTGTAATTAAGCCAGTAAAGATATAAATTCGAAGAAAACAAAACAAAAGAGTCGAGATTAAAGGGAAGTGACGAAGGGAGGACGGGTGAGAGACGCGAGGGGTTAATTAATCATTTCACAAAGAATATTGTTTTCGGCGCTCTTTCGAAATTGCTACAGAAGGCGACAACCCAATAGCAAGGTCCAGTTGGGTCCTGCGGAATTATGTAGGGTAAAAGTGGGATAGTCGCCGTATGAGGATAGATGCCTCGATAGTAACCCAACCCATTGATAAAATCATAGAGATTATGGATAACGGTGAATTTGCCTTAAATAAAACAGCTCGTAGATAATGACACATAAGCATATTAGAAACTTGCTTTTTATTTACCATTTCAAAGACCCAGGACAATTATATTAACAATCGTTAAAATTATTTATATAACCTTTATTGTTTTAAAAATATAACTTTTTTGCAAAAAGTTGGGCATCTATCCCACTTTTACCTTACGCTAAAGTAAATATAGTATTATCTATACGAATAATTAAATAGAAGTATATTCTATAGCGTTTACTCTTTTCTCATTACTTAGCGACCTGAGTATCCAATGGAATAGCCACAAATAATAAAAACTTATATTCACTGTAATACAATTATATATTGCTAATGAATAGACAGCTCGAGTATTGTAAACTTTAGACTGAAGGAAACTAGGAAGGAAAAGAAAACTTCCAAAAACCAGAGCTAAATCAACATTTTCTGTGCTGGTCGCTTAACGCGCAACGCAGACGACCGATAATAAACGTTCCGATAATGATCGGGAAAATTGAACATGCGATACTTAATACTTAAACGCACACGCCGTGCAAAAATTGCTCCTATATAAAAGTTGGGGCAATTCTCGTCAATCCGAACGTTGTAAGTTCAAATCCGCTAACGAAGAAAAGGATAAAATATACGGCAAAAAATGTGCTGGCGCAGACGGGAGACATTAAGTCGGCGAAACGTGTCTTTTGATATATGAATTGAGTCGGTAGAAAGACGGCTATAGACTTTGTCGAACAAAAATCGGCAGTGGTCGGTTAGCAACTCATCGCCTTTAAAAACCCTTCGTCTGCGTTACACGTAAATATAGATGTCACAAATTCCCCCTGCAACTCATCGCCTAATACAGGCGTCCACAAGCTTGTATGCTCCTGCTTTCTATTGAATATTTTATAAACTAAACCCATCATAATGTAGAAATGATAGCTTTTATGTATAACTATGTGAACAACTTCACTAACTTCACGATGTTCACGAAATCCCCCTGCAACTCATCGCCTAATATAGGCGTCCACAAGCTTGTATGCTCCTGCTTTCTATTGAATATTTTATAAACTAAACCCGATCATAATGTAGAAATGATAGCTTTTATGAAAAACTATGTGAACAACTTCACGAACTTCACGATATTCACGAATTCCCCCTGCAACTCATCACCTAATATAGGCGTCCACAAGCTTGTATGCTCCTGCTTTCTATTGAATATTTTATAAACTAAACGCATTATAATGAAGAAATGATAGTTTTTATATATAACTTTGTGAAGAACAACTAAATTTTACATACGACTAAGCATTTTATTAGAAAATTACATTATATAACAGAAAAAGTGGTTCATTCACTAGAGTGTAGTAAAATTTTGGTCAGTAGTGAATATATTAAACTCGCTTTCAACATAATAATCAATATAAGTTAAATCTGGCGGTATTCAGAACAAAACGACTAAGAAAGACTTTAAGTTGGTCAAGAAAAACCAAAGATCATTAAAACTGTCAACAACTGTTAAATATTTTCAAAAACTGTTTGCAGAATAATTCAAACTATAAACAATTAAATGAAACTACGTGATGTAGTATTATTTCTACTTTCTTTAATTTCTTTATCACGACCTAGGTTTCGTTGTATTACAACATCTTCAGGTGGGATATTAGCAAAGATGTAACAAAGATGTTGTCCCACCTGAGGATGTAATACAACGAAACCTAGGTCGTGGTAAAGAAATTAAAGAAAGTAGAAATAATACTACATCACGTAGTTTCATTTAATTGTGGATAATGAATTTCTACAAAATGAACGCCAAATATATTCAATATTTCAAACTATAAACTCAATTTAAGGCTATACAATTTTTAATAACTGTTTATTTTTAATAATATTTTTGTTCACAAAAATTTACATATCTTAGAGCAAGCTGTAACGATTATTATCAAACGATCTCCCAAGACTTCATTTCATGTTCTATCTTTATTTTCTGAGTACACATTTTCAGACTATTACATTTATAGAGTGCCACAGTTAAAGAAGGAACTTTTATGATTTTCTTCATTTTCGTTCTTCCACTTATCTGTCACAGCCCCTAGTTTCTAATATTTTAAACCTATACGCATTAAAATTTACAAGAAGCTTATTTCAAACGTGGACCACCTTTAATATGAAGCAAAATCTTTTAAAATGAAAATTTGGAAGGAAATTATTTTCGTGCACCTCATCGAGTGCAGACTTTCAAAATTAAATTGAGTTTCTATTACTCTTTTTCAATTTTAAACTCCCTCCGGAAATCAATAAAATAAATGTTATACCGTATAAATAAGTATATCAATACGGTCGACAGGAAGTAAATTAATTTATAATGAGATAAAGGACTATTTCATCGCAGACAATTAATAAAATATCAGTGAAATTTAATAAAAATAATACAAAAGAAATCTCCATAGAAGCATCCATAGAAACAGTAAAAAAAATCGAATCGATCGCTCCAAAATCGATATGTATGAAAAACCAAATCGGATATGTTTGGTTGGTACAACTAAAAATCATCTAGTAAACAAATCGGGATAACGGAATTCCGTAAACGACTACAACTCTTTGTAAATAACGGCCTTTCTCTATAGTTTAAAAACCAACTGACATCAGACCGGCCGGCACCCAGTGGCCAACACAAGTGACCACGCACCAATTAACGGCCGGCGGTGCCGAACGCGAGAGCGCGTCCCCGGCGGCGGTGGGCGCGGGGCACGGAGCGCAACTCCACAGGTCAACGACCCACCGACCTTGACGGCGCAGCTCGGCCCTGCGGCTCCAATACCTCCCGGCCGATCGGTGAACGAGAGCCGAAGAAACCGATTCGTTCCTTGAATGCGAAATGCAATCTCGGGGCGATGAATAAAATTATAATATTTTATGTTCGTGATCGATATTGATCATAAATAAATTTGATTCTGAATAACCAATATTCATTCATAATTATTTATCATTAAGAAACAATATTATACTAATGGTATTGCAATATTCTGCAATAAAATTCACTACAACATCACAACAATATATTTGTGCATGCGTAAACAATTTAAAAAATGAGCGATCAACATTTTCTATTGTCATCTTTTTCACACGTATAGAATTTACACAAAGAAAAAAACACAAAAGAAACAACAGATACATAGAAACTGTCCGACTTTCGGCGATCTCTTAGCATTCATACCCGTGATGTTAAAAGTGTACATTGAAGCATAAATACTACGAAATATGATACCCATTATTTCGTTAGGCCTTTATATAATTCGTTAAATACATCATTTTTGCAACTTTTGCCCTTTTGCAACATTTCAATAAGATATCCAACGTAATATCATAACTAAATCCGTAATTCCTTACCGGCTTCTTTGGAAAACTCGACCTGATCAGTGGCAACTTCAGCAAAGTGCACCAAAGAAAATATGATTGAATCAAATAAAAGTAGACCTAAGAAACTAAGGAATTAATTTATATAAATAATTCGCGGCAACTGAATGGAAAAAATGGAGGAAAGCTGCAGAAAGACCCCGTGAACCAATTGCACCTACAGCATCAAATTTGCTTCAAGATTGACTCTAACGGGTACCATCTAAGGGTCAATCAATCGTTCAACATGATGAATATTTATAAGCCATGTATGTCAATGTTTTCAACTCTTTCGACTTTCAGTAATGTCGACTAAGGTAAACAAATTTATAATTTAATTTATAATGTAAATTGAAAACCTTAACTTCTAATGTACGCATAATAAGAAATAAATTCATAAAAGGTCTATTTATAATAAAAAAATTACAATTACTTAAGTTAATCGTCGATAAGTTGATCTCCAGAACGTATCATCAAACTCGGATATGGTTGATGGTGTAATTATTTTGCAAAGTAACAACTACCATAGCAAAAGAAACTTGAGTCAAGTTTAATTTAGTACCATCCGTTAAGGAGTTCCATTGTTCATATTCAAAACTCATCATCAACTCTCACCTGGTCGACGGCGTAGTTATTTTTCAAAGTAACAACTACTAGTAGCAAATATCTTTAATCATGGTTGATTCACTAATATCCTTTAAGGAATTCAACTGTTCATCTCCAAAACTCGTCATCAGGCCCTGACCTAGTACGTGGTACAGTTATTTTGCAAAGTAACTATATACGTAAATATCTTGAATCGTACTCGATTTACTACCATTCGTTAAGGAGTTCCATCGTTCATTTCCGGATTTAATCATCAGATCATCATCACATTTATAAGGGACCACTCCTAAAGCACTCCTTTTCAAATAAAAATAAATAATTAAAATCGGTTCACTTGGTAAAGAATTATCATAGAACATCCATAAAAAAATATGCAGACGAATTGAGAATCTCCAGTTTTTTTTCAAAATCGGTTAATAGTGAAAGTTATTTATGAATTCCGATTTGCCCGAATATATGTACTCATACGAAATGAATCCGACTAATGACAGATGCCTACTGCCCATTTAACGGCCCTTTATAATTACTTCACCAGACTAACAGTTTACGTTTTTAATGTCTTAACTAAACGCTATAGACGGTACACTCATCAAACATTGAATATATAATTCAAAACTTTAATAAATCACGCCAAGGTCCCTGGTCTAATTTTGTCCTGTCTAGACACAACTTTTGAACAAATTAATAGCTACGCGCAGGAAATATTGAAAACGCCGTTATTTAGCCCGCTCGCGCCATTGTCACGACCATGGACACTACTTGTCTAACGCACGAAATGAATACCAAATACGGACACCACTCGACACTTCGAACAATAACAAGCATATTTAATTACTGAAACTGATCACGTACTCTTCCCTAGGCCACATATCCTTGTAATTCCTAATTTTTGTGTTCGAAAAATAGAGTACTATTTTAAATTTGCTCACTTCCAGATTTACCAGCACCGGGCACCCTTCCACTTACACGTTTCTTCATCATGCGCTGCTTCACCACATCTTCTCACAATATTCGAACAAATGCAATGTGGTGCTTCATTAGGTACTCCAAAAAAAATGGTATTAACACTTTGAAGCGGCAAAAACAAAATATTTACGGAATCAACACGATGTCTGTATATTTCTTACTCATGCTACAGATTTCCAAAACCTGTTCAAATCATAAAATTAGAATTTTATACCGATAAAATACTTTTTGAGAACTAGACTGCATAAATTTTCCTTTCGGTATCATAAATGTATGGATCATAAGAGGAATTCACTGTTCATATCACCGAGAGAAATAAAAATTAAAAAAAAAGAATAAAAGAAAACCTGTTCAAATGATAATATGAAAATTTTATACCGATAAAATACTTTTTGAGAACTAGACTGGATAAATTTTCCTTTCGGTATCATAAATGTATGGATCATAAGAGGAATTCACTGTTCATATCACCGATTGAAACAAAATTTGAAAAAAAAGACCTCGGTATTATAGAAAAACTGTCCGCAGTCTTTAATAAAATAAACATAACCGCCGCAATACTGTGTGTTCTTGCTCTGTGTAATCAGTGTTGGAATAAACTGGCGTATCGCATCTGTAGCGATTATCTGAACAAAAATTGGATCTAGGATATTTTTTTTATCTTTATTTTATTGATTCATAATTCCAATATTTTCGAAATACAAATTACAATTTGTTTAACAACGAGAGTTACTGAACCCTATTTCCTTGAAGCCGAGCTTTTATGATCTCAAAAATAAATTGCATATGTTCAAAGGATAATCATACGTTTCACTTTTATAGTTTAGAACGAAATAAGATAAACAATACTTAAATTATAAAAAAATGGCCGTAATCATCATTCTGTTTCTCACGTCCCCTGGGAAGTTATATTAAATATATATCATAAGTTTTTAGTTCCTAAAACAGATCAAATTATGTTAACCAAGATCTGTGGGAACTATGGAGAGTAACATAGGTATAACATTATTTTACGTTCATATTTCCAATATATGTATTAGAAATAGGGAAAATTATGATCACCTTTCACACCTCAACCCATGTTACCCATACTCGGTATTGATTTCTGACGTTTACTATAATCTGTATTGTAATCAGCAACAAAATTTAGAAATTTATATAGCACTTCAAATATTATCTCTCACACGAGAAATACTTAACTTTAGAGACGATAAAGCCCACCAGAGGCATCAAACACACTTCGGCATAAACAGTTTTAACGCAGTGACTAATTAAAAGGCCTTGGAGTGAATATAATCGCTCATAACTCGTTGCCATATTACAATACAAAATGCATTACACTAATACAATACAAGATGCATTTACCGTAATAAGTGTTGCACTTCTTACTAGACAAAATTCTTTTTATCTCCAAAATTATCCAGAAGAAACTCGTAAGCAACACACGATAGAATAGTGCAACAATAAGTTTTATAATATACTATTCATCGACCTGCGAATTATACAAAAACAAAAGCCTGTTTCGTACCAACGCCTTTTTTCTAAGTAAATTACGAGTGTATACCGAGTAATCAGTTACATGTTAGGCAATCAATCGATACGTATTAAAACTTAGACGAGGCAAAAACAAACAATAAGTATTACAACTTTAATTATACAATTTTACAATTAGTTTAGAATAATACTTTAATGAAACTGGTTATAAAAGAGAACGAAAAGATCTAGTCTACACTAATAGAAGTGATGTCAGTGCTGAATGTCACGTTTCTGTCACAAGAGAATAGCTGTAATATTGTATTTGTGTTTACAATTACGCAAAGAAGTAAGAATGTTGAAAATAAACTTAGTGCAGATAAAATAAGAAAATTAGGTAATATGTGCCGAAGAGTTTACTCAACGGACCAAAATCGCTAATAGGGACGTAGAGACGATTTGAAAATGTTGAAAATACGGTTTTTAATAAAATTATGCGTAAAGTGATAAGCAAAAAAAATGGAAGTACAAAAAAAACATAAGTGGATCAAATTGCAGAATGTATAGTAGATGCCGATGTGAAGAATCATCAACGTATGAAAAGAAGGTGTGAAATGACCTATGTTAGGAGAAACGGTGATTTCATTCCATTATTATTGCTTTATATTTATATTTAGATAAGAGACGGGCAAAAAAATATAAACACATATACATCTTGACGTTACAGTTATGCAGACATTAAATAACATTGACATTCTTTGTACAGTACGTCACGAAAATTAAAAATAGTGCTGATACAGAGGCAGATTAAAACACAGCAACATTAAACTATATATTAGTTACAGTCCTTTATTAATGGACTCGGAACGTTGGAGTGATCCTGAAATTGGAGAAGTCAATTACTATTTTCTTTGTTTGTTAGCGGTCGTTCATATCGTATTATTTTTGTCAGAATTATCACAATAATCAAACTGTTATTTTTTGTCCTTACGGTAGCAGATTAAAACAGATACTTTTCTTCTCATGTTTTGAATTTTAATTTATAACAACAATAAGTTACTATGAAAACGAGGTCTGAGGATGCAGTATATGACCATATGATTATTATGAGACACGTATTCAATCGTATACAGCGCTCTTGAAAATCATATGCCTTATTTTACACCAAAAATATTCCTGGATGATAATATATGTCATAAATATTCCAAATCGTTGTCCTTAATGAAAATTATGCTTAAGTTAAACTTTTCACCTGACAAACCAATAGTTCTGACTAAATTCGTGTCTAATATTTAGTACCAATGCAGTGTTACGTGATTGATCATAATTAAACTTTCATTTCCGTTGGCGGAATTGTTTTGTATTGATAAAAAGAGACTGGCAAAAGTGTTACTGGGAAGCTTACCATTTTTTAAGACGGACCACACAAAACACCCAACCCAGATGGGTGGAAGCACTGTGATTGTAGATACGGGATACACTATTAGGGGACTTTCGAAGGTTCCCTTTTTGTGTGAGGTGAGTCGTTACGGACCCCAGGAGGGGCCCTGAGACAACCCGGGAATAGTGTCAAACAGAATACACGCAGAACACATAATACACGCAGAATACTAAGTGTCACGCAGAGTACAGAACGCACTTATCTCATCTGATACTTAGCCCTCGTTGCTCCACGAACAAAGACAGCACAAGCTCCTACAACATATTATAAGAAACTATCACACCTATAGCATTACAAGCAAGACATTACGTATCCGGTGGCCGTATGATGTCCATAATGTAATTCTTTGATGTGCGTAAACAGGTATACGCCAGCATAACCGGTCTGGCTGGTAGCTGCTTCATGGCCCAGCTTCGTGGCCAACAAGACACTATCCATTCATATGTCCATGTTCTTTTAAACAATATTATCACATGAAACCAAATCGGCTTTGATGAGAACAATTCCATTTCAGTAAATCAGACGCGCATAATTAATCTCAAAACATCGTAGATTAAAAAACAAACAACCAGAACTATTTCAAGTGGAAAACGGGTTGCACAGTAGAGCAAAGTGTTATTAAACTATATTTTTTTGCTACGAAATTCCAAGTAATTATTAAAAAAAAGGTTGAGTCATGATCCCTTTTTTATCTAGGGAAAATCGGGCAACCATATTACTAATCAAATCAAACTTTTGTTACGTTAGAAAGTTTTTATTTTTTTCATTACCAACTTAACACACATTACCAACTTAACAATTCCATTTCAGATAATCAGACGCGCATAATTATACTCAAAACCTAACATATTAACTTTGTAGATTAAACATCAAACAAAAAAAAGTTAGAGTCATGATCCCTTCTTTTATCCAGGCAAAATCGGGTAACCATATTATTAATAAAATCAAACTGTTACTTTGGAAAGTTTTTATTTTTTTCATTACCTACTTAACGGCCTTACTGTTACGGAGCATTCTACGATATTACTAAGAAACATATTGGGACAAGTGCAAAAATTAGACATTTTTTAAACTAATTATCAAAAAAATTATTATAAAAGCATCTAAAAAGACGTATACAAATTAATAGGTATAAATATAGTTAGCGGATGCACAATAAAAAAACGACTATATTTTCAAAACGGAAATAAAATAATCGTTTGAATAAATTAATGCAATAAATTAAGTAAATGGTTAATTTTTTTTAAAAAGCGTAATTCTTTTTATATAAAAAAAAATGATTTCCGAGACGATATTCAATAATTGTGGAACATTACACATTTTCTTCATATTTTTCTAAAATGAATGCAACAAAACGTTTTTTCTGTTTGAATTACCCCTTATTTCTATTGAAATACGTGACAATCTATGCATGTACATATACTTCGTCTCTTCTTGAATACCTCCAAGTTGCCTGATCTAAACTTCAAAGTCACGGTCTGAGTACATGATATACATAATACCGCCTCTGTGAACACTTTTTTTTTAACGTGAACTCGAGTGTAATGTATTGAAATGTGACGTTGATAATACGTGTAAATTTACAAGTTCTAAGCCATATGAAGAAGTTTTCTTACAAGTACCACTACGTCTTTTCCCAACATCATCGGTTGTTTTGTGTCATATTTTGTCGTATTTATAATTTTTAAATATATGGACAAAAAGTAAATATTTATTGCATTTCAGGATTATCTCGGTCTATTTTATCAATAAACATTTTTTACATATGTTCTTTTAATTAGCCATCTAAAAAGAACTAAACTATTTTTATTTATTTATTTACGGACTTGAATAAATTTGGGCCCGTTGCTACGAGAGCAATCTTTTACAGTCAATCAGAATATCCGACCAGCTCCGCTTAACTTTCGGCTGGGAATTGAATCCGAAACATCGCAGTGCGCCGCGCCATCAAAAGCCATAAGCATCATCAAACAAATTATTCAATCAATCCAACACACCACGGCGACGGCAGGCTTATACTGCTTTGTCGCTATTCAAAATTGGACTTCGTCAAAAAAGCATTCTGTCTAAATCCAGACATTAGCTAATCACATCCTTATTTGATTGACGTGGTTATGAGATTAAACGAGAATTTTTTTGCACACATTAGTTCTTTGATTCAAAACAACATATAATATCTTACAATTCCAAATAATACAGCAGTTTTTAGGGCGTACTTAAATCTTCCCAAACTTTAATGGTTATTATGATCACAATATACAAGAAAAAGCGTCGGGCGTTATAATTAAAAGCAAAACGAAACAACTTGCAAATAACCAAATTTGTAAATATCTGACATTTATATTATGAAATCAATATTTGTTTTACAACGTTTAAGTACATTGTGCATTCAATAACTAATTTCGCGTCTTATGAAATTATAACATTAATGAACTAAACACTTGATATTATGAAAACCTTGTATATAGTTTTGGCGTTAAGTTTGTAGAAATTCATAATCGCTTAATTTTTATTAATAAGTAAATGAAACTACGTGATGTAGTATTATATCCACTTTATTTAAATTCTTAATCACAACCCAGGTTTCGTTGTATGACAATAGCTTCTGGTGCCCTTTCTCTTCAAATTCAGGTGCCCACCTGAAGATGTTATCATACAACGAAACCCAGGTCGCGGTTAAAAATTTAAATAAAGTAGATATAATACTACATCACGTAGTTTCATTTACTTGATAATACAAATTAAGTGATTATGGAAACGCTCAAAAATAAAAGTAAATAGAACAGTCAATAACAAAGGATAAGATGTTTGATCATTTATTTTAAAGCGCTAGTTTATCATTTTTGGTTTAAAAGGAGACAAACATAGTCATTTAGTCACATAGTCATCACAGACAGAAAATTATAATTTCACTAAAAGCTTATGTTGCTAATCATTTTGATATCTCTTTAACACAAAAAAAATCATCATTCATGAAACATTTCGTCAACACTGCAATTCACTGACGACTTCGTGCAATGATCAAAATACCACAACTTCATTGGAATTATCGAAGTGTCAAGAGAAACCTGTCTTATTTCACAAACCAATTTTATCAGTAGTAAAACTTGATTTGGACCAACCTAGACACGGTGCGTGCTTATCACCACAGTTAAAATCGGCCCGGAAACCTTCTTCTAACCGAGCAACATTAACACTTCGACACCACGAAAACCTCCACAAAGCCTTTAATTTAAGATCACGACTATTTTTGAATCGAAATATAACTCAACAGTATCCGCATTGACGAAGTGCGGTGGAGTGGACATAATTGCGGCCAACAATTGAGAGAACGCGCCGCAGTAAAAGCCAACGGAGTAAAAGGCGCCTCTCCTTTCATTGAACTATTGATCATTTATCATTCACATTCATTCGCAAGACGAAATGCCTGCGACTTGCTGCAAAGTTACTGATTGACATTTAGTTTAAAGTAAGCAGCTAGTTTAAAATGAGCTTAGTTTATCTACACAGTCTACAGTTTTAATAGATTTAAATTAGTAATTGTACTTAAATATATCTAAATTGCGACTTTTAATGTCTAGTAGTTATTGCTCAAAATTTATATTTATCAGCAAGTTTATCAATATAACAATCAACAAGTTATAGCGTGCGAAAAATCCGATAATGCTACACTTCTTGTACATTCTTAATTGAAGTTTGACTGCCAATTTCAGGATCAAAGTTTCATGGAAAACTAACAAATTTCCATCCAGTGTTCTCAGATGTCATTTTTACAAAAATTTGTAGATATACCTTTAACTTAATGTCTAATAGTTATTGTGCAGAAGTAATATTTATCAGAAAGTTTATCAACATAACAATCAATAAATTGTAGTGTGCGAAAAATCCGATAATGCTACATTTCGTGTGCATTCGTAATTGAAAGGTTGACTGCCTACATCAGGATCAAAGTTTCATGGAAAACTATCAAAACTTCATCCAGTGTTCCCCGATGTCATTTTTGAGACTTGTACATATATCTTATACATATATAGACTTGTACATATATCTTTACCTTAATATTTAGTAGTTATTGTGCAGAATTCATATTTATCAGCGAGTTTATCAACGCAACAATCAATAAGTTATAGCATGCGAAAAATTCGATAATGCAACACTTCGTGTGCATTCGTAATTGAAGGTTGACTGCCAATTTCAGGATCAAAGTTTCTTGAAAAACGAACAAAACTTCATCCAGTGTTCCACGGTGTCATTTTTACAAAGGTTTGTATATATACCTTTTTCCTCACCTACCTGTGTACCTGTGTTCAATCCCTTGGAAATAATATATAAATTTTAGTTTTATCTATTTACTGTTTATGTTAGTGAAAATTTAATTACTTTCTGATAATTTTTATTAAAATATATATTTTTTATGAATGGCTAAGCAATAAACAGATAACCATTTGTTAAGTTAATCTGTAAGCCTTTTTGGCTCTAGGAAAATAAATTTCTATAAAAATTCAATTTCGACCAAAAATACACAGATTTTTTTTTATAGATTCATTATCATAGAGATAACAATCAATAATGCATTTACAATTAATGTCGTAATTACCAAAGTTTCTTCTGCTGATATAAATTTAACAGCACGTGTAGGGTACATTTTTCTAGTTTGGATGGAATTTAAAATCACGTGTTAAAACTTTCATTTCGAGCGTATATACCGATAAGATCATTTTCAATAATTTGAGATACAATGCAACGACCTTCTTCTTAAGTCCGGAAGCTGTTCCAAGTACAAAATAGCAACATAACGAATCAATCATGAGATATCCGTTTAAAAATTCCGATGTTGAATTTTTACAAAAGCAACGTAAGACGTACGTCATCAAAAATATTTTCCATTTTTACTTTTTAACCTCCATTTTATTAAACAACTATTTAACTTATGTTAAAAGTTCAATTTTGGCTCTTGTCGCATAATTTTATTATTTATATTCAAAATTGAACTTTTAACAAAAGCTCTTGCCGTATATTTTTAGTTCTTTTTTAAATCATTATTTTAATAAAGACCGAACATGAAGAATATATTTTATGCTATCAGGTTCTAATATTCAGATTTAATTTATAATCTCACGCCAAACTGAAATGAGCTGGCCTGTACGTAGTAAATCTTACTTCAAATAGAAATGAGCTGATGTGCATGTAGTCAATTTTAAAGCCTTATGAATACGACCTGGTTATGTGAATGCTGAAGTATCATTATGATCAGCGTATGTTAATTAATTTTTATTTCTTTTCTTTAATTATTTTTTTTCTAGTTTCACGAAAGTAACATGAAAGTTCTAACTTTTAACTCGCAAATGCGCTCGCGTGACCCGCTTCATTTATCTAGTTGTTGGCGAGAGTGATTCGATTTTAATAATATATTTATTAAAATCTATGCAGTAAACATTGCATGTAAATTTGCTTAATAGTCTTTAAGTATAAGTACCGACAAACGAACAACTGACAGATTTAAATTAAAAAAATATTCCATACACCATATTCCTTTTTCAGTATCTAAGAAATACAACAGCGAAGCCTGTACACACCTAATTCCATTTAGTAATTATCATCACGTGATACGCAGTCAGACATAGTTAATTTTAAATATTTTCACTAGAAAGTCAATGAATTGAACATAATGTCTATTAACAAATGGCATTAAAAATACACAGATATATTAGTGTTGTTTAACATTTTTTGCACATTATCTTTTCATACTACTTATTTTTTTCAATAGAGCAATGGAGTTAGTTGGGTAGTTCATATGACAACCTTCAATTGATCTTTCAATTTACGTTGGAATTTTTTTTTATAATTTATAGCGAGGTTGTCATATTTATCGGCAGATACATACAAAAACAGTTTTTTTGAAATACATTACTCGGAATATGGCTTTGTTGAAATAGTTTTCAAGTGGCTTAATGTTGTTTAACATTTTTTGCACATTACTGCTTATTTTTTTCAATAGAGCGATGGAGTTAGTTGGATAGTTCATATGATAATCTTCAATTGATCTTTCAATTTGCGTTTGAATTTTTTTATAATTTATAGCGGGGTTGTCATATTTATTGGCAGACACATCCGAAAAGAGTTGTTTCCAAATACATTATTCGGAATATGGATTTGTTCAAATAGTTTTCAAGTGGCTTACGTCCTAACAATGCTTTTTTAATTTTAGAAATAAAATAAGTGTTAAAACATTTAAAAGGAAAAAGTGGTAAAGAATGGAATGGTGGTGAAGGTCATTGCTGTCTAACCTTAGTAACGATAAAATATATATTTAAATATTAGTATTTATCTCGTATCAGTAACTGAAATTAGTGCATTTTATAGCGAAAATGTCAGTTTTCTTGTCGTAACATTATGATGCAGAGTTTAATAACTATGAGAGATCCTACATATCGCGACAGATGACAAGTCCGTTGAAAAGACTGATTATATTAACGGCAATGTCCTTTATTTAATTGAAATATCAGTATGGAATAAATTTTCTAGATACTATCTTAATTTTCAAACCGAAGTTAACGAGTTTAATTAAAGTTTGGCATAGATTAATGCTTTCATTCAATTTTAATTGATTGGAATGGAAGGAAATATTGATGAAGTATCTTCCGTGTAAAATTACACGTTACAACATAACCTTTACTTGTAAAAATATATATAATGAATAAATAACTTCATATCATGGTTTCGTACTTTGCATTGAGTCAGAAAGATATTACAACAGAGAGAAAAGGACAGAAAAAATAAAATATGATAAGAAACTAAAGAAAATTGACGTACTGTGTAATTACGAAATACAATCGTTTTGCTGCAAAACACAGGGCCAAACGATGACATCAAAACCCCAACCTCTTCAATCATCTACATAATTATTTTATGAGCGCAAAATTTAACCGTTAACGCCTAAAAGAAGCCTACTGCTCCGAAAGTCTGCCGTTCCAAACGAATATACCACTTCAATAGAGACCGACAGATCGCACTATCTCAAATTAGCCACTGCCTGTACCAATTACAGAATAAACCGAAACACTCGCTCGCAGCGACCGCGCCCAGAAGCGCGCAAGGGGCGGCCTGCGGTCCTATTGTACCTTGCTCCCATACCGACTCAAAGTCACTTAACATTTTACTGTCGAATTGTTTTTCTATTTTTGTGCTTACAGAAAGATAATTAAAAAAGAAAAACAATCTGGTACTTTGAGGCTCGGTATTAAAGAGCTATCTATATGTCGTACCATTCACTTAGAAGTATGAAATGGATCACTTGTAAATATTATACTAGTCTCTTAATATTATCATGTAAATATTATAACTATTATCAATACTATTATTTACATATAAGGAAACTTTTGTATAGTATACCCCGTACTACGCGAAACATAGGCGAAATGCGCTCTATTATCGCTTAATGTGCTGAAACCAAGACAAGTGTAATGAACCGACTTAAAAAATGTAAGTATTTCATTTAAGAACATAAAGTAATTTTCAAAAAAGTGCCCCATGATATAATAGGCTAAAATACAGCCCAGCGACGGATATTCATAATTTTTGCGAAAAGTGCCCTAAGCTTCAATAGCTTAAAATATCGCCCAACTATAGATATTCATAATTTGTATCAAAAGTATCATATGCTGCAATAACCTAAAATACAGTTCGACGATATATATTCATAATTTGTACGAAAAGTACCATATGCTGTACTGTGCTAAAAATGTAATCCAGCGATGTATATTCATAATTTTCATCAAAAGTGCCCTTTGCTACCCTGGGCTTAAAATATAGTTCAGCGAAGGAGATTTAAAATTTTAACGTGATTTCCTTTTGCGCAAACCACATTAGGTTATAACAACTTTCAGTCAGTTTTACCGGTACAATTCAATCCTTTGACTTCAT
This sequence comes from Druceiella hillmani, assembly GCA_039881145.1. NCBI lineage: Eukaryota > Metazoa > Arthropoda > Insecta > Lepidoptera > Hepialidae > Druceiella > Druceiella hillmani. Next base: position 2,032,946 of record JAYKKI010000023.1, on the reverse strand, counting down.
GGTTATTTAGTAAAGGGAGCAAAGATATATATTTTCGTAATTCGACGGATTCTTAATCTGTATATTCAGTTTATTTCTTATGTATATATTGCATTAGCATATACCAAATCAGAAGCCAGTATACGAAACCAACGCAAGCTAGATAACCGAATAAGTTCGAGAAAACTTCCAACTATATGTCAATACGGAAGCTTCTCTTTTATATTTTTCACTAATCTTCTCCTGAATCAATCAATTGACGCAACAACACGTCGTTACATTTGACGCAACAATATGTCGTTACTACCTACCCCATTGCGGTGGAAAATAGCGCGATGAACACATAATAAAAATCAGACAATCATATCGAAGCATTTGTATTTACGATCATTATACTTACTGATTCTCATCAATTTACTATTGTTTGTCATTTTATCCTTACATAAAGAAGGACTTTCATGAGTGCGTGTACACTTCATTTGATCAACAAATATCTAATTATATACTAATGTACCGTCGCCATCGGCCTTGCCTTTATTTCATGCCTTTGAACTTTTTGAAGTGAAGGTCGTGTGGTGTTTGATCTGATGAAATAGTATTTCAATATTTAACATAGCCCCTTAATTGGTCATCCACTAGATTGCTTTATTAGACTAAACAATAAAATTTAGATTTTTTAAAGTAGAAATTAAATTATAAGTGTAATAGATTACCCATTTCTTAATCATGATTTACAAGTATCCTATAAATAATATTATTTTGCACATATATTTCTAATCTATGGCATAAATAACCCTGACGCTCAGATTGCATAATTAATGTAAATATTAGAGAACAATTAAAAATGTACTTCAATTATTGCTTCCTATGCTTGCGTCTCATAATCCATCCGTATAAAATTTTAAGAAGTTTTACATCTAGGGGGCATAAACAATTTTTTTTATAAATATCCTCGTTGACCCCCAATTTTCATGTAGCGATAAATTAACACCAAATATCCATGTAGACTTTAAAAATATAAAAAAAAGCTTGTTAAACGTTTTGTACGTGAAAGAGCAAAAAACACAATACCTTGTCTCATTGCAAATACCCCCATATTGATTTTACTAAAAAAGACCAAAGTTTAAAGAACAAGATGACTCAAACCGCGGAATATATTTCTAATTTTACTTGTACAAAGCAAAACTAACTGAGCCACAGTGAGCTGCGGTCTCCCTAGCTGTTTTAGGTCTGCATACATATAAAACCACACGCGTTGCGGTTAAAGCCATCTTTGTACCTATACTAGCTACAAAAAGGACAATTCACTTTGCTACATCCATCTCGTTTAAACTTAACACGTCGATGAAATTATAGCAATAAAACTAAATATATACTCACAAAAATTGTCTTAATTCCCATTTTATAACAAAAATTATTAATACTTCAAAAAAGTATTAAAATATCTAAATTTCCAGTTGCTGGCAGTAGCGTCCATTCCTCTCTCTCTCTCTCTCTGTCCCTCTCTCTCTGTCTCTCTCTTTGTCTCCCTCTAGCTCTCTCTCTCTGTCTTTCGCGCTCTCTCTCTCTCTCTCTATCTCTGTCTCACTTTGTCTCTCTATCTCTCTCTCTCTTTCTCTCTGTCTCTCTCTCTATCTGTCTCCCTCTCTCTCTATCTTTTAACAGACAAATAATCATCATATAGTAAATCTTTTTTCCTTCCACGGAGTGGCTAATTATTTTCAAGACACTTTAAAAACGTAATTTACACGATTAAAAAAAATTATTAAAGTTTGAACTGTAACTGTTTTTACCGAGTTTTGAACGGTTTACGATGTAAGATTAACTGGTATATTTTATAATATATTTTAGTTTCTATCTTTGTTTGCGAAAGTGTTATCGTATACAAATACTGATCTTCAAGATATATGGTAAACGTCCACAGCATATGTGCATATGAAATACTAACTGTGCCTACGACTTGGTTCGCGTAAAATTCAGCATAAGAAAAGTTACTAGAATTTTTTTATATCGTATGTTCTTGGGTATAATATATTACCATACCAAATTTCATCAAAATCTGTCCTGTAGGTTTCGAGTCATTGAGACAGATAAAAATTCTAAAAACAAGTCTTTTGGCTTCTTTATCATTCTTTACCATAGATTAATAACTCTTTTTAAAATATTTTCCGTGTACAGAATTCACTCTGTTACAATTTTATTATACCATCGATGATGCGATAAGTAACGAGATGATTTACTAGTGTATAGTTCTACAACGAAATTCTATGCGAATTGTGCTCGATGTAAATAATTCTATATCATATTTTACCAAGTAATCGCTCAGGGAAATCTCACAACATTATAATTACGAAAATGTAGATATTCGTTACTCAATCACGAATAAACAGAAGATTTCCATGAAACTTTACATCGGCATATGTTGTTTACAATTCAAATTATAACACTTTATATACTTAACACACTTTTTAACTCTAGATATCATATTCACTTAAGATGAAACTAGAGTGTTTTTACTCGTACCAAAAATCTAATATTACATCATGCCAATAGATGGCACAACGTGTATACTAAATCACGCGATTCGATAGAACACACCAAAACGTTTAATATTACATTTTATAAAGAACTGTTGCGATATATATTAGATCAGGCACAAATCTCAACGTCTAAAGTGAAAATGCAGGCAGGGCAAACTGCGGGGTTAAACTAATAAACAATATAAACAAACACAGCTTGAAATAATTATAAAACATTTAAATACATTTATTTATTTACCCATTTGTCCATGGCGAAATTTAATAGAGCCTGCCTAGATTTGTTCTTTGACGTGAAAAATTATCATTGGCTGTGTACTGCCCTAAAAAAAATAATTTCCGAGTTCCAGGTTCAAGCATCGTGTCACTATAGATAGCTCCAAAAATAAAGGGTTCCGGCGGTGTACAATAATTAGGGGTAGCAAGACAATATTGAAAAAACCTTTTTTATCCCTTTAAAGCCTGTTCAAGCATTTACAAATATTTCATGGTACATAATGTTCCTATTAAACTATTTACAAAAGTGTAATTTTTAGAACGAAAATATTTTGCCTACTATTCATTCACAAGCGCATATTTAAAAAAAATTTTTTTAAGTGATATAACTACAAATTAATAATCTTTCCTTCCCTTGTGCTGCGAGATTTTGCTTTCTGCCAAATTTCATAATTCTAGGTTAAGAGAAAGTACCCTACAGGTTTTGATTTATTTGCGTGTGATGCTTGATTTTTTTACAGCCCCAAGGAACCGTATACCTAAGAAATTGAAATTAATTTCAACCTGATACCTCCACGCGTTGCTGAGAAAAAGGGTCTTGACAAACAAACGGACAACGAAGTGATTCTAGAAGAATTCCTTTTTTTTCTTTTGAGATACGGAACCTTAACAATGGCCACTAAATTAGATAATAACTTTAACAATAAAAATCTTAATTTGAAATTAATTAATTTTTAAGTGTCTACTTTGAATTAAATAATTTAAACTAAATGCAGTGGACATTTGTGCCGTAATGTATCAAACCTTTATCATGAAGGTATGATGGTTAAAAATGTTATACATTTGTAAACTAAAAGTTTATAGATATGACATTGAATTAAAAATATTTATGCACTGAGTATTTTTTTATATCAAAGATCTGTCATATTTTATCATCATCATCATCATCATCATATATTAATACGCTAAGGTTAAGATGTTACTCTCCCTTTTTAGAAAAAACCTCACAACTAATCCACATAAATTATATATCATTTTATAGATAATTGCTTGCTCTACCGGCATCCACAACTAAAAAATTTATTATTGCTATTGTTTTTGCAAATTAATTAATTATTAAAATTATATACACAAAACAGCAATGCTGCCATCTAACGGCTCAACGTCAATATGATTGACGGTCGGTAAAATGTTTGTTTAATTTAAAATCCACTCACGTATAAATAAAGTGGCGCTTTAGCTCAATGCTTTTGATACTTGCGCCTCTATATGTCAATTTTAGTAAAATATTTGTTTGATCTGTCATCTGTCATCTGTATTCTAAATAGATCGTTCCTTATACATGTTATTTCTAAACGAACTTTTATAATTTTATAAACTAAAAGTGTAAAATTTATAGATGTAAAATTAAATTTAAAAATATTTATGTGCTAGTTATTCACAGCCCCGAAAAATTAGAAGCACTGTCTTTGTCTCCATTGTTTTACATGGTACAAATATTTACCTTACCTTATGGCTTTGTTTCATAAATTGACAGTTTCTCATAGATTTTATTTCAGGATGAACGTTTGCAGATTTATAAAATAAGAGTGCGGCATTTATAAATTTAAAATGAAATTAAAAATATTTATTTGCTGGGTATATGCAGCTCTTAAAATACAAAATGTTACCTTTATTTTCATTGTTGTACATAGTGTAAATATCTGTCTTATGTCATTGATTTCTACATGGGAAGTATCTTAGAAATGTTATTTCTGAACTCAATCGCCGGACACTACCTTTTGAATTTTTTCACTTTTTAATTTTGCCGATTCAGATAAAAATCAATCTTGCAGAAGTAACTTAGCCTGCAGCGCTTAATTTTTGAACTTAGTAGCATTTTTTTTAAATACACACATATTTATTAAAATTATTTTTAACAATGTATAAACACAAGATATAGTCAATGCCAGTGCCGAATTAAACCAGAGAATAAATTGCCACATCCTATTGAGCAACAGTGAAACCCCACGCGCCACAAAGCAACACAGAACACAAACAAAGACCATCAATTTTCATAATGCATTGCACAACCGCTTATACAAAACATAATAAGCGAGCGCTCAAGTCACATCGCCACTGTGAAACTGCGCTGTAAATATTGAGTGGCACATTATAATGAGCCACTATTGCTATATGTCACAATGGAGCGACGAACCATGGGCGGAAAATTAAATATTAACCGAGTATTAAACGAATGACTGTAACAAGTCAAGGCGATGGCGGTTTAGCATATCTACGATCTCGTTTTTAAGGTAGAAAAACACTTATGAATGTATAATGTGCAATGCGGGTGACCGCCTTTTGTCGGTGATGAGCAAGTTTTGTCATAGAAGGTCGGTAGCCGACTTTCCACCGACCAACGTATACGTCAAGAGCGTTGCCACCGCCTAAATGTTTCTTGTCTCCGTTTGCGCGTGTTCTATCCGTTTCTTCGTCAGCGCGACTTCACTCCTAACTTTCGAATCAACGAGAGTCGGTCGGAATTAAAGAGAGAATAAAAACATTTCCAACAAAATGTAGCAAATATTTTGTTGTTTCTAAACAGTTTTATTTTTCGCTTTTTCCCAAAATTTAAGAAGTCAGACTTATAAGATCTATATATCAAATGTATCTTTTGTTTCGTTTTAGTGTCAATAATTTTTCAAATTTATACGAAAATTCACAAGTTATTGTACTGCAATATATAACTGTTAATCTATAAGGATTATTTTCTAATCCAAAAGTTAAAAAACCCCCATAAAGGTACTAACTCACAGCCAAATGAATCATTAATAACTAATAGTATGTGATATAATGAGAATATGACTAATAATACCGTTAATATTTACGAGTTATGTAATTTATTAATTTACTGATTTATTAAGTTATTAGGTTATTAGTGCCTAGTATTAAGCAAGGCATTTAAGGAACCATTTTATAGCAATAAAATAAGCTCCTAACCATAAAGCCGCTACATAATAACGCTGTTAATATTAAGTGGCTTTGTGCAACCGTGTTGAATCGCTCATTCAATATACTACAATAGATGAAACGAACACTAAATTTGCTAACAGAGTGTTACGAATGAGTCCATGTCGTAGACTGTAATCTCGTTTTAAGATAATTTTAATACGTCCGAATAGCTTAATTAACTCATAAAACGTACCCACGTTAAATCCATAAGATACAATTTTTAATACGTTATTAATAGGAAATTAATTACATCTAGTCTTGTAATGAAACGAACTTTTAATATACACGACGTCCGGGAATAAGTGTCAAACAAAGAAAGACGCTATTCGTTGGTTATTAAGGAATAAATTGCCTTGAAATAAAACGTAAAACGTTTTTCTAATTGAGTACAAAAAATATTACACATAACTCTTTTTAACACACCCAATACTTGCCTGGAGCGCGATATTTATCCGGGTAGCTTGATGTCTTCGCAACTGTTCGCGGGTTATTGCATTGAGCGGCGTTGAATAATGTGCGCAAGTATCGTGTGTACGAAAAAGATGACAAATAATTATGAATATTATTTTAAATTTTCTGAAAAAAGTCATCTTTTAAATTTTATTTTAACGACAATCAACTATTTTTCAGTCAACAAATAACATCTTTCTTTGTCCGACACTTATACCCGAACATCGTGTATATTTAATCAACAGCGAATGTACAATAGAAATTTTGTTTTAAAATTTTTCATCTGTTAGTTAAGAATATTTTTCTTTAAAAGGAAAATATGAACACACTTGTACCTTTCTTTAATATTTCAATTTTAATTGAAACCTTAAGTTTATTTCTCCAAAAAAACTCATCGAGCGCTGTTTAATCGGGAGATTTCAATATAATTTTTTGAATTGATAATTTAAAAAAAATATATTTATTTAAATAATTTAATGCTATTTGCTTCATGCGACCCAATAACAAGTAAAATTCTGAAGTCATAATGTAAATGCAATGTATCAAACCGAGTTATATTTTACGATGATTACACCTCGTGAAACCCGCAATTAAACTGTGAGCCGTTAATTGAAAATTTAATGTTACGAGTATGTTAACATAACGGCGTGTTATACGATGATGACGTAAACTGTAGCCTAGTTATAAATTTGAATAATAATGAAACAAAGAACTTGATAATTCGTTAGAGAAAATATCAAAATAGACTTCTTAAAACTCAGAATTATCGTAAAGGAAACAAAAACTTTTGAACTCCTCTCAACGATTATGGCAAAATATAGAATATAACATTACCGCAGACACGTGTTCGTCTATTAAACAAATATTCGAGATATACTTTTACTTTTACAGGTTGCTTATTTCTTTAAGACATATATAATATGCAAAATATAGAATATGACATTACCGCAGACACGTGTTCGTCTATTAAACAAATATTCGAGATATACTTTTACTTTTACAGGTTGCATATTTCTTTAAGACATATATAATATGCAAAATATAGAATATGACATTACCGCAGACACGTGTTCGTCTATTAAACAAATATTCGAGATATACTTTTACTTTTACAGGTTGCTTATTTCTTTAAGACATATATAATATGCAAAATATAGAATATGACATTACCGCAGACACGTGTTCGTCTATTAAACAAATATTCGAGATATACTTTTACTTTTACAGATTGCATACGTCTTTAAGACATATATAAAAAGGGTGGATGGATTTCATCATTTTGAACGCAAAATGTTTGGATGAATATGAGAAATTAAAAAAAATTTCGAAATAAAAAAAAATCCAATTTTTAATCATGAGGTTACCTGAATATTTTTATTACTCGCGGAAAAATTAAACTTTGAAAAACAAAAAAAAATCAGCTGACGACCCACAAAGACATGATATTTTTTTATAATTTTCATTATAAGTATAATTAGTTATTTTATTCAAATAGAGCATAATAACAAATATTTATTTTTTTCTTTCTTTTCGTTTTTCAGAATAATGAACCTAATAACCCCTATGAAAACATGTAGCAAGGAATTATATGAAGCCGAAAGAAATTAAAAAAAAATGTATAATAGAAATGTTTAAAAATACGGGTTTTTATTGTTTTTTTTGTAGATTATTTTATAAAAAATATTCGAAAATCAAAGCAGCGTTAATATAAAATGGGCAATACGAGCAATGGAGAACCGAAGCGTATATAGAAGTTACTTTAAATATCGGACATTTTTGAGTTATTAAGTTATTATGTTCTTAGTAAAATCTTAGAAAAAACCAAAGTAGTATTACCCTGAAGAACAGGATTCATTCGCTTTCGTTGTATCGCTAAAGTTAAACAAGTTAAATTCTCCTTTAAAAACAAGAGAAAATGTTTTTTCAATCATTATTTTAATAAAGACCGAACATGAAGAATATATTTTATGCTATCAGGTTCTAATATTCAGATTTAATTTATAATCTCACGCCAAACTGAAATGAGCTGGCCTGTACGTAGTAAATCTTACTTCAAATAGAAATGAGCTGATGTGCATGTAGTCAATTTTAAAGCCTTATGAATACGACCTGGTTATGTGAATGCTGAAGTATCATTATGATCAGCGTATGTTAATTAATTTTTATTTCTTTTCTTTAATTATTTTTTTTCTAGTTTCACGAAAGTAACATGAAAGTTCTAACTTTTAACTCGCAAATGCGCTCGCGTGACCCGCTTCATTTATCTAGTTGTTGGCGAGAGTGATTCGATTTTAATAATATATTTATTAAAATCTATGCAGTAAACATTGCATGTAAATTTGCTTAATAGTCTTTAAGTATAAGTACCGACAAACGAACAACTGACAGATTTAAATTAAAAAAATATTCCATACACCATATTCCTTTTTCAGTATCTAAGAAATACAACAGCGAAGCCTGTACACACCTAATTCCATTTAGTAATTATCATCACGTGATACGCAGTCAGACATAGTTAATTTTAAATATTTTCACTAGAAAGTCAATGAATTGAACATAATGTCTATTAACAAATGGCATTAAAAATACACAGATATATTAGTGTTGTTTAACATTTTTTGCACATTATCTTTTCATACTACTTATTTTTTTCAATAGAGCAATGGAGTTAGTTGGGTAGTTCATATGACAACCTTCAATTGATCTTTCAATTTACGTTGGAATTTTTTTTTATAATTTATAGCGAGGTTGTCATATTTATCGGCAGATACATACAAAAACAGTTTTTTTGAAATACATTACTCGGAATATGGCTTTGTTGAAATAGTTTTCAAGTGGCTTAATGTTGTTTAACATTTTTTGCACATTACTGCTTATTTTTTTCAATAGAGCGATGGAGTTAGTTGGATAGTTCATATGATAATCTTCAATTGATCTTTCAATTTGCGTTTGAATTTTTTTATAATTTATAGCGGGGTTGTCATATTTATTGGCAGACACATCCGAAAAGAGTTGTTTCCAAATACATTATTCGGAATATGGATTTGTTCAAATAGTTTTCAAGTGGCTTACGTCCTAACAATGCTTTTTTAATTTTAGAAATAAAATAAGTGTTAAAACATTTAAAAGGAAAAAGTGGTAAAGAATGGAATGGTGGTGAAGGTCATTGCTGTCTAACCTTAGTAACGATAAAATATATATTTAAATATTAGTATTTATCTCGTATCAGTAACTGAAATTAGTGCATTTTATAGCGAAAATGTCAGTTTTCTTGTCGTAACATTATGATGCAGAGTTTAATAACTATGAGAGATCCTACATATCGCGACAGATGACAAGTCCGTTGAAAAGACTGATTATATTAACGGCAATGTCCTTTATTTAATTGAAATATCAGTATGGAATAAATTTTCTAGATACTATCTTAATTTTCAAACCGAAGTTAACGAGTTTAATTAAAGTTTGGCATAGATTAATGCTTTCATTCAATTTTAATTGATTGGAATGGAAGGAAATATTGATGAAGTATCTTCCGTGTAAAATTACACGTTACAACATAACCTTTACTTGTAAAAATATATATAATGAATAAATAACTTCATATCATGGTTTCGTACTTTGCATTGAGTCAGAAAGATATTACAACAGAGAGAAAAGGACAGAAAAAATAAAATATGATAAGAAACTAAAGAAAATTGACGTACTGTGTAATTACGAAATACAATCGTTTTGCTGCAAAACACAGGGCCAAACGATGACATCAAAACCCCAACCTCTTCAATCATCTACATAATTATTTTATGAGCGCAAAATTTAACCGTTAACGCCTAAAAGAAGCCTACTGCTCCGAAAGTCTGCCGTTCCAAACGAATATACCACTTCAATAGAGACCGACAGATCGCACTATCTCAAATTAGCCACTGCCTGTACCAATTACAGAATAAACCGAAACACTCGCTCGCAGCGACCGCGCCCAGAAGCGCGCAAGGGGCGGCCTGCGGTCCTATTGTACCTTGCTCCCATACCGACTCAAAGTCACTTAACATTTTACTGTCGAATTGTTTTTCTATTTTTGTGCTTACAGAAAGATAATTAAAAAAGAAAAACAATCTGGTACTTTGAGGCTCGGTATTAAAGAGCTATCTATATGTCGTACCATTCACTTAGAAGTATGAAATGGATCACTTGTAAATATTATACTAGTCTCTTAATATTATCATGTAAATATTATAACTATTATCAATACTATTATTTACATATAAGGAAACTTTTGTATAGTATACCCCGTACTACGCGAAACATAGGCGAAATGCGCTCTATTATCGCTTAATGTGCTGAAACCAAGACAAGTGTAATGAACCGACTTAAAAAATGTAAGTATTTCATTTAAGAACATAAAGTAATTTTCAAAAAAGTGCCCCATGATATAATAGGCTAAAATACAGCCCAGCGACGGATATTCATAATTTTTGCGAAAAGTGCCCTAAGCTTCAATAGCTTAAAATATCGCCCAACTATAGATATTCATAATTTGTATCAAAAGTATCATATGCTGCAATAACCTAAAATACAGTTCGACGATATATATTCATAATTTGTACGAAAAGTACCATATGCTGTACTGTGCTAAAAATGTAATCCAGCGATGTATATTCATAATTTTCATCAAAAGTGCCCTTTGCTACCCTGGGCTTAAAATATAGTTCAGCGAAGGAGATTTAAAATTTTAACGTGATTTCCTTTTGCGCAAACCACATTAGGTTATAACAACTTTCAGTCAGTTTTACCGGTACAATTCAATCCTTTGACTTCATGGTTATTTAGTAAAGGGAGCAAAGATATATATTTTCGTAATTCGACGGATTCTTAATCTGTATATTCAGTTTATTTCTTATGTATATATTGCATTAGCATATACCAAATCAGAAGCCAGTATACGAAACCAACGCAAGCTAGATAACCGAATAAGTTCGAGAAAACTTCCAACTATATGTCAATACGGAAGCTTCTCTTTTATATTTTTCACTAATCTTCTCCTGAATCAATCAATTGACGCAACAACACGTCGTTACATTTGACGCAACAATATGTCGTTACTACCTACCCCATTGCGGTGGAAAATAGCGCGATGAACACATAATAAAAATCAGACAATCATATCGAAGCATTTGTATTTACGATCATTATACTTACTGATTCTCATCAATTTACTATTGTTTGTCATTTTATCCTTACATAAAGAAGGACTTTCATGAGTGCGTGTACACTTCATTTGATCAACAAATATCTAATTATATACTAATGTACCGTCGCCATCGGCCTTGCCTTTATTTCATGCCTTTGAACTTTTTGAAGTGAAGGTCGTGTGGTGTTTGATCTGATGAAATAGTATTTCAATATTTAACATAGCCCCTTAATTGGTCATCCACTAGATTGCTTTATTAGACTAAACAATAAAATTTAGATTTTTTAAAGTAGAAATTAAATTATAAGTGTAATAGATTACCCATTTCTTAATCATGATTTACAAGTATCCTATAAATAATATTATTTTGCACATATATTTCTAATCTATGGCATAAATAACCCTGACGCTCAGATTGCATAATTAATGTAAATATTAGAGAACAATTAAAAATGTACTTCAATTATTGCTTCCTATGCTTGCGTCTCATAATCCATCCGTATAAAATTTTAAGAAGTTTTACATCTAGGGGGCATAAACAATTTTTTTTATAAATATCCTCGTTGACCCCCAATTTTCATGTAGCGATAAATTAACACCAAATATCCATGTAGACTTTAAAAATATAAAAAAAAGCTTGTTAAACGTTTTGTACGTGAAAGAGCAAAAAACACAATACCTTGTCTCATTGCAAATACCCCCATATTGATTTTACTAAAAAAGACCAAAGTTTAAAGAACAAGATGACTCAAACCGCGGAATATATTTCTAATTTTACTTGTACAAAGCAAAACTAACTGAGCCACAGTGAGCTGCGGTCTCCCTAGCTGTTTTAGGTCTGCATACATATAAAACCACACGCGTTGCGGTTAAAGCCATCTTTGTACCTATACTAGCTACAAAAAGGACAATTCACTTTGCTACATCCATCTCGTTTAAACTTAACACGTCGATGAAATTATAGCAATAAAACTAAATATATACTCACAAAAATTGTCTTAATTCCCATTTTATAACAAAAATTATTAATACTTCAAAAAAGTATTAAAATATCTAAATTTCCAGTTGCTGGCAGTAGCGTCCATTCCTCTCTCTCTCTCTCTCTGTCCCTCTCTCTCTGTCTCTCTCTTTGTCTCCCTCTAGCTCTCTCTCTCTGTCTTTCGCGCTCTCTCTCTCTCTCTCTATCTCTGTCTCACTTTGTCTCTCTATCTCTCTCTCTCTTTCTCTCTGTCTCTCTCTCTATCTGTCTCCCTCTCTCTCTATCTTTTAACAGACAAATAATCATCATATAGTAAATCTTTTTTCCTTCCACGGAGTGGCTAATTATTTTCAAGACACTTTAAAAACGTAATTTACACGATTAAAAAAAATTATTAAAGTTTGAACTGTAACTGTTTTTACCGAGTTTTGAACGGTTTACGATGTAAGATTAACTGGTATATTTTATAATATATTTTAGTTTCTATCTTTGTTTGCGAAAGTGTTATCGTATACAAATACTGATCTTCAAGATATATGGTAAACGTCCACAGCATATGTGCATATGAAATACTAACTGTGCCTACGACTTGGTTCGCGTAAAATTCAGCATAAGAAAAGTTACTAGAATTTTTTTATATCGTATGTTCTTGGGTATAATATATTACCATACCAAATTTCATCAAAATCTGTCCTGTAGGTTTCGAGTCATTGAGACAGATAAAAATTCTAAAAACAAGTCTTTTGGCTTCTTTATCATTCTTTACCATAGATTAATAACTCTTTTTAAAATATTTTCCGTGTACAGAATTCACTCTGTTACAATTTTATTATACCATCGATGATGCGATAAGTAACGAGATGATTTACTAGTGTATAGTTCTACAACGAAATTCTATGCGAATTGTGCTCGATGTAAATAATTCTATATCATATTTTACCAAGTAATCGCTCAGGGAAATCTCACAACATTATAATTACGAAAATGTAGATATTCGTTACTCAATCACGAATAAACAGAAGATTTCCATGAAACTTTACATCGGCATATGTTGTTTACAATTCAAATTATAACACTTTATATACTTAACACACTTTTTAACTCTAGATATCATATTCACTTAAGATGAAACTAGAGTGTTTTTACTCGTACCAAAAATCTAATATTACATCATGCCAATAGATGGCACAACGTGTATACTAAATCACGCGATTCGATAGAACACACCAAAACGTTTAATATTACATTTTATAAAGAACTGTTGCGATATATATTAGATCAGGCACAAATCTCAACGTCTAAAGTGAAAATGCAGGCAGGGCAAACTGCGGGGTTAAACTAATAAACAATATAAACAAACACAGCTTGAAATAATTATAAAACATTTAAATACATTTATTTATTTACCCATTTGTCCATGGCGAAATTTAATAGAGCCTGCCTAGATTTGTTCTTTGACGTGAAAAATTATCATTGGCTGTGTACTGCCCTAAAAAAAATAATTTCCGAGTTCCAGGTTCAAGCATCGTGTCACTATAGATAGCTCCAAAAATAAAGGGTTCCGGCGGTGTACAATAATTAGGGGTAGCAAGACAATATTGAAAAAACCTTTTTTATCCCTTTAAAGCCTGTTCAAGCATTTACAAATATTTCATGGTACATAATGTTCCTATTAAACTATTTACAAAAGTGTAATTTTTAGAACGAAAATATTTTGCCTACTATTCATTCACAAGCGCATATTTAAAAAAAATTTTTTTAAGTGATATAACTACAAATTAATAATCTTTCCTTCCCTTGTGCTGCGAGATTTTGCTTTCTGCCAAATTTCATAATTCTAGGTTAAGAGAAAGTACCCTACAGGTTTTGATTTATTTGCGTGTGATGCTTGATTTTTTTACAGCCCCAAGGAACCGTATACCTAAGAAATTGAAATTAATTTCAACCTGATACCTCCACGCGTTGCTGAGAAAAAGGGTCTTGACAAACAAACGGACAACGAAGTGATTCTAGAAGAATTCCTTTTTTTTCTTTTGAGATACGGAACCTTAACAATGGCCACTAAATTAGATAATAACTTTAACAATAAAAATCTTAATTTGAAATTAATTAATTTTTAAGTGTCTACTTTGAATTAAATAATTTAAACTAAATGCAGTGGACATTTGTGCCGTAATGTATCAAACCTTTATCATGAAGGTATGATGGTTAAAAATGTTATACATTTGTAAACTAAAAGTTTATAGATATGACATTGAATTAAAAATATTTATGCACTGAGTATTTTTTTATATCAAAGATCTGTCATATTTTATCATCATCATCATCATCATCATATATTAATACGCTAAGGTTAAGATGTTACTCTCCCTTTTTAGAAAAAACCTCACAACTAATCCACATAAATTATATATCATTTTATAGATAATTGCTTGCTCTACCGGCATCCACAACTAAAAAATTTATTATTGCTATTGTTTTTGCAAATTAATTAATTATTAAAATTATATACACAAAACAGCAATGCTGCCATCTAACGGCTCAACGTCAATATGATTGACGGTCGGTAAAATGTTTGTTTAATTTAAAATCCACTCACGTATAAATAAAGTGGCGCTTTAGCTCAATGCTTTTGATACTTGCGCCTCTATATGTCAATTTTAGTAAAATATTTGTTTGATCTGTCATCTGTCATCTGTATTCTAAATAGATCGTTCCTTATACATGTTATTTCTAAACGAACTTTTATAATTTTATAAACTAAAAGTGTAAAATTTATAGATGTAAAATTAAATTTAAAAATATTTATGTGCTAGTTATTCACAGCCCCGAAAAATTAGAAGCACTGTCTTTGTCTCCATTGTTTTACATGGTACAAATATTTACCTTACCTTATGGCTTTGTTTCATAAATTGACAGTTTCTCATAGATTTTATTTCAGGATGAACGTTTGCAGATTTATAAAATAAGAGTGCGGCATTTATAAATTTAAAATGAAATTAAAAATATTTATTTGCTGGGTATATGCAGCTCTTAAAATACAAAATGTTACCTTTATTTTCATTGTTGTACATAGTGTAAATATCTGTCTTATGTCATTGATTTCTACATGGGAAGTATCTTAGAAATGTTATTTCTGAACTCAATCGCCGGACACTACCTTTTGAATTTTTTCACTTTTTAATTTTGCCGATTCAGATAAAAATCAATCTTGCAGAAGTAACTTAGCCTGCAGCGCTTAATTTTTGAACTTAGTAGCATTTTTTTTAAATACACACATATTTATTAAAATTATTTTTAACAATGTATAAACACAAGATATAGTCAATGCCAGTGCCGAATTAAACCAGAGAATAAATTGCCACATCCTATTGAGCAACAGTGAAACCCCACGCGCCACAAAGCAACACAGAACACAAACAAAGACCATCAATTTTCATAATGCATTGCACAACCGCTTATACAAAACATAATAAGCGAGCGCTCAAGTCACATCGCCACTGTGAAACTGCGCTGTAAATATTGAGTGGCACATTATAATGAGCCACTATTGCTATATGTCACAATGGAGCGACGAACCATGGGCGGAAAATTAAATATTAACCGAGTATTAAACGAATGACTGTAACAAGTCAAGGCGATGGCGGTTTAGCATATCTACGATCTCGTTTTTAAGGTAGAAAAACACTTATGAATGTATAATGTGCAATGCGGGTGACCGCCTTTTGTCGGTGATGAGCAAGTTTTGTCATAGAAGGTCGGTAGCCGACTTTCCACCGACCAACGTATACGTCAAGAGCGTTGCCACCGCCTAAATGTTTCTTGTCTCCGTTTGCGCGTGTTCTATCCGTTTCTTCGTCAGCGCGACTTCACTCCTAACTTTCGAATCAACGAGAGTCGGTCGGAATTAAAGAGAGAATAAAAACATTTCCAACAAAATGTAGCAAATATTTTGTTGTTTCTAAACAGTTTTATTTTTCGCTTTTTCCCAAAATTTAAGAAGTCAGACTTATAAGATCTATATATCAAATGTATCTTTTGTTTCGTTTTAGTGTCAATAATTTTTCAAATTTATACGAAAATTCACAAGTTATTGTACTGCAATATATAACTGTTAATCTATAAGGATTATTTTCTAATCCAAAAGTTAAAAAACCCCCATAAAGGTACTAACTCACAGCCAAATGAATCATTAATAACTAATAGTATGTGATATAATGAGAATATGACTAATAATACCGTTAATATTTACGAGTTATGTAATTTATTAATTTACTGATTTATTAAGTTATTAGGTTATTAGTGCCTAGTATTAAGCAAGGCATTTAAGGAACCATTTTATAGCAATAAAATAAGCTCCTAACCATAAAGCCGCTACATAATAACGCTGTTAATATTAAGTGGCTTTGTGCAACCGTGTTGAATCGCTCATTCAATATACTACAATAGATGAAACGAACACTAAATTTGCTAACAGAGTGTTACGAATGAGTCCATGTCGTAGACTGTAATCTCGTTTTAAGATAATTTTAATACGTCCGAATAGCTTAATTAACTCATAAAACGTACCCACGTTAAATCCATAAGATACAATTTTTAATACGTTATTAATAGGAAATTAATTACATCTAGTCTTGTAATGAAACGAACTTTTAATATACACGACGTCCGGGAATAAGTGTCAAACAAAGAAAGACGCTATTCGTTGGTTATTAAGGAATAAATTGCCTTGAAATAAAACGTAAAACGTTTTTCTAATTGAGTACAAAAAATATTACACATAACTCTTTTTAACACACCCAATACTTGCCTGGAGCGCGATATTTATCCGGGTAGCTTGATGTCTTCGCAACTGTTCGCGGGTTATTGCATTGAGCGGCGTTGAATAATGTGCGCAAGTATCGTGTGTACGAAAAAGATGACAAATAATTATGAATATTATTTTAAATTTTCTGAAAAAAGTCATCTTTTAAATTTTATTTTAACGACAATCAACTATTTTTCAGTCAACAAATAACATCTTTCTTTGTCCGACACTTATACCCGAACATCGTGTATATTTAATCAACAGCGAATGTACAATAGAAATTTTGTTTTAAAATTTTTCATCTGTTAGTTAAGAATATTTTTCTTTAAAAGGAAAATATGAACACACTTGTACCTTTCTTTAATATTTCAATTTTAATTGAAACCTTAAGTTTATTTCTCCAAAAAAACTCATCGAGCGCTGTTTAATCGGGAGATTTCAATATAATTTTTTGAATTGATAATTTAAAAAAAATATATTTATTTAAATAATTTAATGCTATTTGCTTCATGCGACCCAATAACAAGTAAAATTCTGAAGTCATAATGTAAATGCAATGTATCAAACCGAGTTATATTTTACGATGATTACACCTCGTGAAACCCGCAATTAAACTGTGAGCCGTTAATTGAAAATTTAATGTTACGAGTATGTTAACATAACGGCGTGTTATACGATGATGACGTAAACTGTAGCCTAGTTATAAATTTGAATAATAATGAAACAAAGAACTTGATAATTCGTTAGAGAAAATATCAAAATAGACTTCTTAAAACTCAGAATTATCGTAAAGGAAACAAAAACTTTTGAACTCCTCTCAACGATTATGGCAAAATATAGAATATAACATTACCGCAGACACGTGTTCGTCTATTAAACAAATATTCGAGATATACTTTTACTTTTACAGGTTGCTTATTTCTTTAAGACATATATAATATGCAAAATATAGAATATGACATTACCGCAGACACGTGTTCGTCTATTAAACAAATATTCGAGATATACTTTTACTTTTACAGGTTGCATATTTCTTTAAGACATATATAATATGCAAAATATAGAATATGACATTACCGCAGACACGTGTTCGTCTATTAAACAAATATTCGAGATATACTTTTACTTTTACAGGTTGCTTATTTCTTTAAGACATATATAATATGCAAAATATAGAATATGACATTACCGCAGACACGTGTTCGTCTATTAAACAAATATTCGAGATATACTTTTACTTTTACAGATTGCATACGTCTTTAAGACATATATAAAAAGGGTGGATGGATTTCATCATTTTGAACGCAAAATGTTTGGATGAATATGAGAAATTAAAAAAAATTTCGAAATAAAAAAAAATCCAATTTTTAATCATGAGGTTACCTGAATATTTTTATTACTCGCGGAAAAATTAAACTTTGAAAAACAAAAAAAAATCAGCTGACGACCCACAAAGACATGATATTTTTTTATAATTTTCATTATAAGTATAATTAGTTATTTTATTCAAATAGAGCATAATAACAAATATTTATTTTTTTCTTTCTTTTCGTTTTTCAGAATAATGAACCTAATAACCCCTATGAAAACATGTAGCAAGGAATTATATGAAGCCGAAAGAAATTAAAAAAAAATGTATAATAGAAATGTTTAAAAATACGGGTTTTTATTGTTTTTTTTGTAGATTATTTTATAAAAAATATTCGAAAATCAAAGCAGCGTTAATATAAAATGGGCAATACGAGCAATGGAGAACCGAAGCGTATATAGAAGTTACTTTAAATATCGGACATTTTTGAGTTATTAAGTTATTATGTTCTTAGTAAAATCTTAGAAAAAACCAAAGTAGTATTACCCTGAAGAACAGGATTCATTCGCTTTCGTTGTATCGCTAAAGTTAAACAAGTTAAATTCTCCTTTAAAAACAAGAGAAAATGTTTTTTCATAGATATTAGTATTGCACCATTAAAGTTCTAAATTATATTAAATATACATGCAAAAATTACATAAAATTTTATGAAACCATTTGAAATATCCTACAAATATACGTCAACAGATTAGCCACCGTTCGTAAACCGCTATGCTTTAGCCTGCATCGCATACTAACAAGTCCAATATTTTTCAAATCTAATATAAAAATTTTCCTCAACATTTACAGTTCACCCAATGCATTTTCATTAAGAAATATGCACATTAACATATATGACAATAACAGTAACGTGACAAAACGGTACCCCTTTGTTGTAGTCGAAAATATAAAATAACACAAACTTTACACAACCGCAATCCACGTACGTTAACCTCAGGACTATTTTTTGGTAATTCTGTGGTATTGCTATTCAACAGTAGAATTAGGAGAATTAGTGAAAAAAATAAATTGCATTCATAATATAAAATAGCTAGCAGCCAATTTAATGCTTGGACCTCTACACGTTGACTCGTTTAGCCACATAATTCATTATTAGTTCAATTGAATACAGGAACACGTAGTTAATTTGGACTTCCTCTTTTACGACCACGTTTAGAAAGTGGTATGTTTTTTCGGAAAATGCACTTTCCATTCATTCGCGCCACTTAAGCCTCTTTTGTTATTTAAACGATACGTATGGTGTTCTAGTTTCCTTAAATAGGCACAAAATGTGGTGGACCAAAATGTTTTTTATTTTATTTACACACAAACTGTACCTTCATAATATTAATCAGGAACTCAAAACGGACATACAATTTAGTTATTTGTTTATTTATTTAGCACCTTTTATGTATAGTGCATATGGCGGAATTATTGCTACATGAGCAATCTCTTCCAATCAACCATAATAACTGGTGTTGAAATTTAGTTGGTAGACTGTAAGAGATTTTACAATAAAAATTCTTTAAAGTACATTAGACAAAAAAAATTAAAAAATACAAAAGCATAAGTAATACAAACTATTGGCGTGATTTGGGATGGGAAAGACAGGAAAGGACAAGGGCGCAAAGGAAAAGGTTTCAGGAGAGGCAGGACAATTTAGTGTCTGCTTCAGGAATTAAAGAATTGTATTTTTTAATATTAATCACAATTTCCACGTCTTGCTTTTCTGTTTAGTATTCTTAAATAACTTTCACATATCTTCAGCAAACCAAACTCTTCGTAAAAACAAGAGAAAACACAAAGTATAATTTAAGTGGAATGTATGTCGCTCAGTCTCATCGATTTGTCACCTATCCCTATTAATTCTGATCTGAAAGTGAAAATGGTATTAAACGCTTTACGTAATTACCTTTCTTAGTTTGAGGGTTTACCATTTCAAGGAAGGTGAAATGCTTAATCATAATCTTGGTATCTACAAGTTCTTCATTTCATTATGAATTTATTCAGTTTGTATCGGTACTGGGAGTTCTGATAGGAGTGGAGTTATTAAAAAACATGCTAATATAACATTTTGATGATATTAGATAACATAACTTGATTCATGCTAATAAGATCTACCACAATTTATACTATTAATAAACATGTAACAGAGTGAATTATGTACATGGAAAATATTTTAGTCTTAGAAAGTTATATAGAATATTTTAGTCTTTAAAGTGTCTTTAATTTAGCACAAAGAATGATAATGGAAGCCAGGAAGCCTGTTTTTAGAATTTTTGCCTGCCTGTCCGTATATTAATTTGTTCGTCAATCACACGAAATCTACTGGACGGATTTTGATGAAACTTTGTACGGTAATAGTTTATACCCGAGAGCAAATACGAGACAAAAAAATCTTATTACGAATTTCACGTAAGTGAAACTGTGGGGCACGGCTAGTATTTAATATTTTCGTTAAACACATCTTTTTAAGGGCGGGGATGGGCATTTGAGATTACTTTCACAGTGTGTTGCAACAAAAATATGTCACATTGAGCATTTACACCACCGAAAGTAATAACATAGAGTAATAAAAAATGTTATTAGATAGATTATTTAACTAAATTATTAGTTTTAACTTACTTTTATTTTTAACTTATTACATCTTGAACATAGTAACAAAATGTTTAGTTAAATTTTACTGTATGACATGGTTCTACGTTGAAGGTTAAGATACGAATGCTACTGGGCTCTTTTCCTTCTTTCTACAATTTTTCGATTTTTTTAAAATGTGTATTTGATTTTCATAGATCAATCAATTTCCATGATAGAAATTTCCCCGAAATTATTAAATATAACTTATTAAATTTCAATGTTTTTCTACCACGTTGGATGTAAAAAAATCTCCTAAAACGGATTGCAATTATATTAGAATCGCATATATATTTTGAATAATTAAACCTGAATTGGCCTCCAATTCGAATACACCAACTTTAATCCGACTGTAATATTAAAATCGTAGACTGATTTAGGAACACTGAAATTTTTAAATTTATTTTGTTCTTTACATTTAACATTACAAACATTTTCATAACATTTCAAGTTTCGGCGCATATTTATGTGCAAACACGCACATTCGTACTTACACATTTGTACATATATACGCACATTAACATTCACCCACTCACACACACACACACACACACATATATATATATATATATATATATATATATATATATACATATGTATATATACACACACACAGCCTAGCACAACTCGAGTCACGACTGAACCATAAACTGCAAACCGTCATATTCAAGTACAGACACATTCTCCCACACACATATCTCCCTATACACACGCGCAGTTCATCATGTTAACGTACTATTGCGTGTACATACGCGCTAACCCATAGGCCACCAAGAGTCCTGCCAACATCCGAAACATAAACTGGAGTCCACTAACGCCCATTGGCCCGAACGGTGCCGGCCGATAACGCGTGCGTCCGGCCCCGCGGCGCCGTTCTCCCGCACGATAACCGCGGAGCGCGCCGCGATAAGTCCGCCCCGCGCGAGTCCGATAAGCCGGTGCCCCGCCGACGAGGCGAGCTTTTTGTGCGACGCTCATCTCCGCCTGGAAGCGAACGGACATTAATCATGTTCCCGCCGCGGCGCGGTCGCCGGACCGAGCCCCGGTGCTTTGCTGTCTGTCAATACTGATTTGACGTAAATAAGAATGGGGTTTTTTGCACCCCCGTGTGGATAAACCGCCGCGTCGGCGGTCGAGGGAGCGAAATTGGAAATGTCGCTTGCGTCAAATTCGCTTCGGAATATAGACGAGTCTTTCAAAAGGCATCGCCTCAAAAAATGATTCCCTCGGGACTCATTTTTAACACAACATTTTTTAACAATATTGGGAAAAGCCTTTTCCATATAGCATTTTCTAAATATTGTAATATTTTTAAATTTTTAAATCTGAACTGTAAAACTCCATTAAAATTAATAAAATTAAAAAATGTACAAAATAGTATTAACTTATCAACTCATAAGTGGATTAATATTGAATAAATTTTGCATTAATTTTGCAGAAATTCATTTTATTTTAATTTTTCACAATTAAATGAAACTAAGTGATGTATATTATTTCTACTTCATTTAAATTCTTTACCACCACCTAGGTTTCGTTGTATGGCAACATCTTCAGGTGGGAAATTTGTGAAGAAACCTAGGTCGTGGTAAAGAATTTAAATAAAGTAGAAATTATACTACATCACGTAGTTACATTTAGTATTGAAAAATTAAATGGATTAATATTCTTAAAATTACAACCCAACTGGTCAGTAACTTTTGTCTAAAATTTGGAGTCGCAAAGAGACAACGTTGATTGGCTAATAATAAGTTACCTTTTCCAGTAGGACTCTATACAAACTCTCTGGTACTGCAAATGAAAATTCTAAAAAAGGAAGCACGCGGTGTTTCCATGCGGGTACTCACTCAAGTAGTTAGTTTCGTGTTCAACGCGTCAAAGTTCCTTAACTTCAGCGATCTGATGAAAACATCGATAAACACTTTGTTAACATTATACTCAACTTGAAGTTGTCTGCTACGTCCACATAAGCACACAGAGTTTATTAAACTTCACGGTTTTCAATAATATCGCTTCACAACGTTCTTCCATGACGCTTTACACCAGGTCTGTACCTATAAGTGTTTTTCTTCAACATTATTTCCAACATCTGATGGACCAGATAATACGTATAATAGTGCTTCACGCAGAGCAATACGCTTCTTGAATCAAAAACAGTTAGGTACGTTTAGTGGACATAAAAGATTTGATAAGTCGATTTGCTATTTTGGCGACCAATCAAAGAATTCATATCTAATCTTGTTTACAATCGCAAAAATATTTTACCGTCGTATTTCCGGTACAAAATGTCAATGAAAAGAAATTGTGCATAAAATTGAGGTAAATAATACGAAGAAATTTATGAAGGCGGTTTTCAATTAAGTTAAATACGTCGTAGTTATGCTTTGTAAACATTTATATTTTCAAAGTATGATATTATTTTTATTATTCATATTTATATCAAAAACAATGAGGCAATAATTGGTTTCAGAACAATAAAAAAACATTATTGGACGAAGAAATCGATTGGTTTATTTAATAGGTATAGTGGGGATGTGAAAATATGAGTAAAAAGAAAAAAAATATGAGTAGAAAGAAGAAAATATGAGCAGAAAGTGGAAAATATGAGTAGAAAGAAGAATATGAGTAATTTTCCTCTCTGTATAAGATGTACATTTAATTGAATTCTTTCTTGTTTAAGAAATGACGATCGTTTAATAACAAAAGAAATTTAAATTGCTACTGATTTTCCGACTATTATCTGTACATGTAATAAAATGATAACACAGTAAATTTTGTGAAAGAGTGATTGCTTTAAAGTAAAGAATGATAACAGTCAGCCAGAAGCCAGAAAAAATATTTTTAGAATTTTTGTCTCTCTGTATGCTAATTTGTTTGTCAATCACGCCAAATTTACTGGACGGATATTCATGAAATTTGGTATGGTAATAGTTTATACCCAAAAGCCACGTATGAAAGAGAAAAAATTTACAAACTTTTCTTATTCTGAATTTCACAAGAGCGAAGTCGTAGGCACAGCTAGTACAGAATAAATTTATAAATAGGGACAAATAATAAAACTGATATTTACTTAGTACGTTACATATTATAAAATTCTAGTGATGACCACTTCGCGCGTTAGAAATAGCATACGGAACTGAAGAGTTATTGAGAACAGGGTAAAAAAAATGGCAGAATGATTTCCTCCTTCCGTCTCTCCATCAAACTCTATCCGATGCCCACTCGCCATTCTATCGTTATGTTTCACTTTTCGTTACGGTCTCATTTCGCAACATATTATGCCTCATTTACTTATTGGCGAACAATTCGCCGAATAATTCGTGCACGAATACGACAATAAAAAGATTCCTTTATATATTCGTTTATATTCCGAATATACCCGAATAAGTTGGTTGCATACTCGTATTCGTGCCTATTCGTCTGTTACTCGACAAGTACCTAAATGAAACATTTAACAACACTATCACGGGAATACAATCTTTTTTACCCATGGTAGCTTTTACAATTATTGACTTTTAAAATTAATTATCAACACACGTTCTAATGTACGGCCCTCGTCGCGTCCCGTGAACTGCTGAGGGATGTTTATCCTCTCTATTCTTCTGCTAAAGCCCAACTGTTTCCACAAACAAACTTTTCTTCTTACGTTTTACAATTAATTTCCGATGAATATATTTTTTACCCATATTATATGAACGAATTAATTAGAGCATATTTAATATGTATTTAGTAATGTTTTCATAACAAGTAGTTATTATTCTGTAACATTAGTTGCGTTTTAGACCGTTATTAATAATTGTATTAAGTTTGGAAACTGAACTCAAAATGGTAAGTTGCCCTTGTTCAATAGTCTGAATGGTGTTAATACACGTGTACGGTGATACTCGTGTTAAACTACAACTGTTAAATATAGTTTAATTGCTATAAGAGATTATCAATACAACTTGTATTCCAATTAGTTGTAGATTAATTTCTATAAATTATTATCAATACAACATATATTTCATTACTCTTTTATATAAACACACCTCTAGCACCATCAACAGAAGAGGATACATCTGAAAATGCTCATGCCCTCAGAGAAACAGAAAGTAATTGAAAGATGTTGGTATTTTTAGACAATAAAAAACCAAACGTTTCAGCGATTGATAATCAAGTAAGAGAAATATATAAAATACAATGTGTAATTACAATATAAAACAAAATGCATCTATAATATTTTTATATAACAATAAATGTTAATAAAAAATAAAAATAACAAGAAAACTTTAACTTTTTACAAACAATTACAAAAAGCAATAAATACCGATCGCTTTTTAATATAAATGTGTAACCGTTGCCAAAGATATTAAAAATAAACTTTACTGACAATGACGTTTGTTTTGCTTTGTCAAAATGAAAGTCTTTCGCTTCTTACGAAATGTATGTGGTTGTTCTCGACGACCTTGTCGAGCCTTCAAGCTTCATGGATTTATATAGTTACATCTGGATGCAGAGGATGCAACTGCACACAATATGCATTTTGTTTCACCTTGCCCATTCGAAGAATTTCATGGAAATAGTATTTACGAACTATTGTGAAAAATAACTTGACTTTTGTTAAAAAAACCTCTCAAGAACGAGTGAAACTTGCATTACGAATATTCCGTACACATTTAGGCATTTATAAATATTTCATATATAATATTTCTATTAAATAATTTACAAAATTTTAATTTTTTAGAACGGAAATATATTGAATACTACATCTTTCACAAGCGCATATATATATATATATATATATATATATATATATATATATATATACATATATATACATATATATATATATATATATATATATATATATATATATATATATATATATAGGTTTTGATTCAACTGCGAGTGTCAAAATTGCGTAATAAATTCGAATGGTTTTTTTATTGCGTTGACTTAGAAGGTTGATTTGTTTGCAGCTCCAAGAAACCGTAGATCTAAATATTTGATATAAATTTCAACTTGATACACCTCCACGCGTTTCTATGAAAAAGGGTCTTGACAGACAAATAAACGAACAACAAAGTGATCCTACAAGGGTTCCTTTTTTCCTTTTGAGGTATGAAACCCTAAAAACACAAGATTTTGCATTTTCCTGATTCAATATTTAAATAAAATTTTAAGGGACCCATTTTTTATTTTCTTTTATAGTGTAGTGTTTTTCTTTTCTTCTTTTAAGACCCGAGTCTATTATTATACGGACATTTACCAATCTCCTTTATTAGGATCAATTTGCTAAACAATCATGATTATTGAATATAATTGGCGTTCATTTTGTAGAAATTAATTTTTCACAATTAATTGAAACTACGTGATGTAGTATTATTTCTACTTTCAGTAGTTGTAGTAGTAACTACTAAAAGTAGAAATGATACTACATCACGTAGTTTCATTTAATTGTGAATCTTGATTATTGTCAAGTCTTTGTTTCCTTAACATATAATCATCAATTGTGTAAAATTTCTATTACTAAAATACCTATCTATTTACTGGCTAATAAAATTCAAACTACTCGTGTTCTTAGCATATTTCTCATTGGTTATATAAACTCAGTATGCCATCTCGATTTTGCAGCTCTTTATACACATTAACAGTTATTAAATATATTTGGCGTTAATTTTGTAGAAATTCATTATTCACAATTAATTGAAACTACGTGATGTAGTATTATTTCTACTTTCAGTAGTTGTAGTAGTAACTACTAAAAGTAGAAATGATACTACATCACGTAGTTTCATTTAATTGTGAATCTTGATTATTGTCAAGTCTTTGTTTCCTTAACATATAATCATCAATTGTGTAAAATTTCTATTACTAAAATACCTATCTATTTACTGGCTAATAAAATTCAAACTACTCGTGTTCTTAGCATATTTCTCATTGGTTATATAAACTCAGTATGCCATCTCGATTTTGCAGCTCTTTATACACATTAACAGTTATTAAATATATTTGGCGTTAATTTTGTAGAAATTCATTATTCACAATTAATTGAAACTACGTGATGTAGTATTATTTCTACTTTCAGTAGTTGTAGTAGTAACTACTAAAAGTAGAAATGATACTACATCACGTAGTTTCATTTAATTGTGAATCTTGATTATTGTCAAGTCTTTGTTTCCTTAACATATAATCATCAATTGTGTAAAATTTCTATTACTAAAATACCTATCTATTTACTGGCTAATAAAATTCAAACTACTCGTGTTCTTAGCATATTTCTCATTGGTTATATAAACTCAGTATGCCATCTCGATTTTGCAGCTCTTTATACACATTAACAGTTATTAAATATATTTGGCGTTAATTTTGTAGAAATTCATTATTCACAATTAATTGAAACTACGTGATGTAGTATTATTTCTACTTTCAGTAGTTGTAGTAGTAACTACTAAAAGTAGAAATGATACTACATCACGTAGTTTCATTTAATTGTGAATCTTGATTATTGTCAAGTCTTTGTTTCCTTAACATATAATCATCAATTGTGTAAAATTTCTATTACTAAAATACCTATCTATTTACTGGCTAATAAAATTCAAACTACTCGTGTTCTTAGCATATTTCTCATTGGTTATATAAACTCAGTATGCCATCTCGATTTTGCAGCTCTTTATACACATTAACAGTTATTAAATATATTTGGCGTTAATTTTGTAGAAATTCATTATTCACAATTAAATGAAACTACGTGATGCAGTATTATTTCTAAGTAATTTAAGTTCTTTACCACGACCTAGGTTTCATTGTATTACAACATCTTCAGGTGGGGAATAAGCAAAGATTTTCTAAGATCTTTACTAATAGCCCACCTGAAGATGTAATACAACGAAACCTAGGTCGTGGTAAAGAATTTTAATAAAGTAGAAATAATACTACATCACGTAGTTTAATTTCATTGCACATTATCAATCTAAACATATTTCAAATAAAGTCTTAAAAATAGCTTTTCTGTTGTACATCCCACAAAATATTTTTTTCCAAAACCTAATCCTGGTTTCGTTACCCCGACGGGGTAACGAAATGGTATCGAGGATGGTAGCCTCGACCGTTCAATACAATTTCATCTCACGTCACGATCGTTCATAACTCACTGCCAATTGATGTCTCCGCTGTCCCTGTCCGCATCGTTCACTACGTCTGCTCGGACAAGCTCACACCACTTTCTACGACGTCGACCTCACACGCCGCGCCCTGCTTCCCAATCTGCGTTGCCGAGATCAATATTTATGTGGGTCTACTTGATACTGAATATTTAACTACTGAAATATTCTTACCTGAAAAGATTAAGAAAATATGCCTTTCAATTCAAAGTCATTTAAAATTTAAGTACACACACTCACACAAATATATATATATATATATATATATATATATATATATATATATATACACATATGTATATGGATGAATGAATACAAGTTTGGAAGTAATTCATACATTATGCAAAGATACATTATCATCATGCGTACGATAAAAATACAAGAATTGCGAATATATAAATTGAGATTTCGTCATCCTAATGCCCATTTCTAGCATTGACGAATGTATTATAGCATTTGAACAATGAACGATATAGATGATAGCATTCACGAATTTATTATTTGAACAATGAACAATGAACGATATAGATGATAGAATTCACGAATGTATTATAGCATTTGAAGAATGAACGATATAGATGATAGCATTCACGAATTTATTATAGCATTTGAACAATGAACGATATGGATGATAGAATTCACGAATGTATTATAGCATTTGAACAATGACCGATATAGATGATAGCATTCACGAATTTATTATAGTATTTGAACAATGAACGATATAGATAATAGAATTCACGAATATATTATAGCATTTGAACAATAAACGATACAGATGATAAGATTCACGAATGTATTACAGCATTTGAAGAATGAACGATATAGGTGACAGCATTCACGAATTTATTATAGCATTTGAACAGTGACCAATGAGTAATTAGAGTAAGATTGATAATAATAATATAAAAATTTTTTTTTGTTATTATAAACATAAGTTAATCATGTAATATCTACACTATTCCAGAATCAATCGATCTTCTCTATTCCTAACACGATGGTAATACATTTGGACGATGTCACGAAAAAGTGTGACGTAACTAACGTGATAGGAGGGCGGTAATGCACTACATTACGGCAATTATCGCCTTGTCAAAACAAAACTGTAACCGCTCAAAGACTCTCTCTTTTAAGAAAATGAAGGTTAACATTTTTATCAATTTTCAAATTAGTTTTTCTTACCTTGTTGTAAAACAAAATCTTTAATATTTTTACGCCGTACAATCTAACTAGTCTTAGTATTTTTGTTGTTATTATGGTTAATTTCATTCTTTAAAGATAAGGAAACCTACTAAACCAACAAGAACAAAATTTCAAGTTAAGGATTTTGACAAGGTGATATGCACTAGAAAATTAGTGTTTACATATTTGCCAAAATCACCTCTATATATATATATCTATATATATATATATATATATATATATATATATATATATATATGTATATATATATATATATATATATATATATATCTTTTATGTAGAACCAACTCGATTATATTCTTTGCATACATTTTGTTTTAATCGTAAACAGCATATAAAATTATCACATCTATCAAAAACTAGCACACTTTAAGAGTAAAAACGATAAATATCATAGTTAGTATCATATACAGAATAATGGAATTAAATTGAAGCGCGTGTTTTTCCCACGGGGTTTACCAAATGTCCATTTTTAAATACAATACATGCCAAAACCATACTGAAGATAAACATATAATAAAATTTAATATGCTTTGAAATATTTTGCGTCATAAGCTAAAGTAATTTATTTCGAAGTACTAAATTCAATTAAGTTTGGCGGTACAAAATATGTTTGTCCTGTTATAGCGTAATTAAATTTGACTCTAATTAGGAATGTACAATTTCAGAAATAAATTTAGGCAGAGTTACAATATGTATAAAAATATTGCTTATGAAAAAAAATGGACATGAAGTTCTCTCGTAAGATAATTTCTTATCGCACATAGTATTCATTCAAAGTATCAATATGAGTCACAGGTCATTCATACAGAGTATGATGGCGAGAACATTATTTGCGTATTATATAATCCATACTTCACAAATATTGAAGATATTCGACGATGCAAAATACATAACAAACCTTGGAAGTTAAGTTATATTTTTTTATAGATTTTAATTTAAAAAGAAACGAATCATAACTTTCGTTCGTGCTTATTTAAATTACCACTTAAAATTGAAATTATTTAATGAATCTTATCCATTTTAATTATTTTAACACAGATTTTCTGTCAACGAAAAAATCACTTGCCATTCTACCATTTCTGTTATTTCGTATATAAATTATATAATAAATATGCTCTTGACAAAGTTAGCCTGCACTTACGTATGCTTAACAATCATAGCAAACATATATGTCCAATCGCATTGATCATACCAAAATAGACATAGCAAGGGCTACTGATAACTTGAGAAGCGTTGAATCGAAAAATTTCACCTGCTCGATGAAATCAAACAGCCCGACCGCAAGAGAGCTAGCGACAACACAAGCGCGCTTCGCCATGCAGCTCGCAACTCGCCTTGAAAGTGGATCAAGGTGAGCGCCGCGGTGCATAATATGAAAGTGCATCAGGATCTAGCGATGCACGCGTCCGACCTGCTCCTCACGACGAAGCCATGTCGACGGTCAACGGAGGCGACGATACCATTAAGAGGCCATCTTGCAGAGAGGATGGATCGTGTCTCTTTGAAGACCATATGGCTATCTCAACAGATTTTTACTGCTAGTTCGAGTGAATGTCTAACGTAACAAAGAATAAACTACGATAAATACAGCGATGTTGACATCATTGATGCATATCTGCAGCCATTCGAAGTGAATTTTAAATGCTGACGGGGAAAAGGCAAATTACAGCGACATTCGGATGTTTATTATAAATATTTTAATACAAAAATTAAGTTGATCAAATAGAGAGTCGTCAGAATAAAGAGTCTAATCAAATATCTAAATAAAGCTAATCATAAAATATTTACCTATCTAGATGCCTTGACGACGTTATATTAATAAAGGCTACATGATATACATAAACACGGAGTTGTCTAGATATATAAGAAAAAATTACAATACACAAAACTGGATCCACAGCAAATGTAATATGGATATAAAGGCACTGAATTTAAATGCAGTTTTCGATTTTAAAAGACAGAAAATATAAAAAACGAGTGTGCTTTAGACCACACGACTGAAGTAAAACTTCAAATTCACAAAATATGAACTTTAAAGTGAATTTACAATTTTATTCACTTTAAACGTAGAATATTTAATGTATTGAACAAAATAATAATTTATAAAATTGTTCAAGAACGAAATGAAATTACAAAATAATAAAAAAACTACCGTTCGCGTAACGCTAGCACACTCGCATATATATATATATATATATATATATATATATATATATATATATATATATATATATATATATATATATATATATATTTCATGCACTGGCTATGAAAGGAAGAGAGAAAGAAAATGTGCACGCGCACTGCTCTCTCTTGCTCCTACAGTGCGTTACAGACAATAGGCTTGCACTGTGTCGTCATATACGAAACATAACTGGCTATGAGAGAAAGAGAGAAAGAAAATGTGCTGGCACCTCTCTCTCTTGTCCCTACAGTAATATACGAAACGTAACTCTCTCTCTTTCTATCTTCACTAACTTATATCTCCCTCTCAACTTCCGTTCGCTTCGCCCGATCACACTTTTCGTAACGCTCTCGTCACGCATTCACCAGCTTACTCTCCAAGTCAAGCTTGCGTAAAGAAGTTTTCAATAAAAACCAAACTGTAACTGTAACTTTTCCTATTGGAATACATAAAAAGATTAATAAACGAGTCTAAAGTGGTGAAAAAACTGATCACCTCTATACAAAAAACTTCAAAGAATAGAGTTCAAACAAAAACTTAATAACCACATATTTTCGCACACGTCATAAACAAATTGCACACAGTATAATCTCTTATAACTGTTACTTGTTATGATTTTAATAAAAGATTCTGAAAAGCAGTTTTAGCTGTTGAAAACTCGTAAACAACACATTTTTAGGAGCCATAAGCTAAAGGCAAATTTTTTTTGACGAATTTATTAGAAGGATGTAAATGGAGGTTACTTCCATGCCTGCATATTTTGTAACAGTTTGCGTAGCAACACTCTAATGCCAAGATGTGTAAAATATTTCGTAACCATCTATCTGCAATGGGCATATTTCGAAATCCAAGGTCAGGCAAACCAGATCCACTAAGCTCGATCCGCTCGTAAAAAGACATCTAATACGATAATTGATGTCACGACTACTCGCAGCAGAGCTTGAAGGTCTACTTCCATAACGATAACTAGTATAATGCTGATTCATTCACAATCTCAGGCTTCTTGCAACTAAGACGACGTATCCCGTGTGTCTATGTATTTATTAAATAAGACTGTTAATTAGGAATAAAGCCCAGACGACGAGGGTACGTATATACAAAATTTTAATCTTTAAAGGTACATAGTGTTTCCGTTAATCTAACTGCAAATATTAATGTTATTTTTCACCATAAAAATATAGTCTAACATGTCTTTCACATGTGTGAAATGTCTAAAAATACTTACTTTGTTGCTCACAACTTTTTTAGATCATATATTTAGTTCTAATTAGTATTTCTTCCCCACATATACGATACATCGAATATCATAGCCGAATTTCAGTTTCTCAAATA
Organism: Druceiella hillmani; assembly: GCA_039881145.1. NCBI lineage: Eukaryota > Metazoa > Arthropoda > Insecta > Lepidoptera > Hepialidae > Druceiella > Druceiella hillmani. Next base: position 1,999,955 of record JAYKKI010000023.1, on the reverse strand, counting down.
AAGAAGTTTTTGATATAGACCTGGTAACAAAATTGGTCTAAATATGAAAAATTCAATGGGCCATCAACTCGTTATTTTTCTGTGACAATAAATTTAAAAACAATGAGACCCCACATACCTACAAAAAAATTCAAAAAAATAGTTTTTAGCTTTGGTTATTAAATTAAATTTAAAGTTTCTATCTTATTTTGTTAAGAAATTAGAAGCCTCTGATAGATTAACCGGCAACGTTGCTGCAACAATGGAGTTCCGTTCAGACCCTTCAGATATGGAACCTTAAAAAGGAGAAAAATCAAGGCAATATTCTTAGGAGTAGATAAACATTTATTGTAATAACAGTCGTTTCTATGCCCCTATTATATTCTGAATGCTCTATATTATCATGCATCGCAGTATAGATCAGTCAAATCCTGTCCAATTTTGTTGAAGAATCGCTTATTTAAAATAGTAGTGATAATATATGACTTTACGTGCAGGATATTTTAAAAGAAAATTAAAACACTAAAGATGCGTAATGAATAATTACTAAACCTATGTACCTTACATTCTTTACTTATAATTTCATCGTTTCGGTGAAAGATTTTTACCGAGATAAACTAGGCAGCAACAGTAGAGCACTACATTATATTTACGTGTCGGAGACGCTGCTCTTTATCATGTCAAACGAGTGAACTACCCGTCGTTGGATTACATAAATAAGTTAATTCAAACACATCTACCTCTCATTTCAAGAATAACTGAAGTTTTGAATACATCCATTGTGGTAAAACACAGTAAGTATAACGTCACCACAACAAATACCTCCTGACGGGAACTTGGCAGTGGAATCTCGTTGAAAAATTCCTTCGTTCACCGCTATAGTACTACCACTCGTCTGATGTTACTCGCCGCAATTCGTGACCCCGCTTAATGCGGTCACTGCGGTCTAGGCTAAAGGTAAACAGGGTTAAACGAGCGTTTTATTTTATCGTATTTAAACATGTGAAAGACTTCATAGGTACACTTTCAGTGGACAATCGTAATATCTAATTTTCAAAATCAACAAACATATTTTTTTTTAAATACCATTAAAATCATCAAACTTAATTTTTTTAAATACCATTAAAGACAGTATACGCACAACAAAAAATGCAACTTGTTAATTACCACAACGATATCTCGAGAAGTTATCAAAGTTACTCCATCCATTCATAACAATTAAATTAGGCACCATTGGCGTTGCAAACATAAATGGTATTTTTTACTCATTCACAGCTCGTTAGGTAGATTCACACGCGGCGCGGCTTATCAGCGCGGAACCTTGCAAGAATCAAGAATTCCCACCACCGAAATGAATCGAAAGTCAATTAATTAGCTAGAAGTCAGTGGTGTGTTTCGTTTGAAATTAATATTTTAAGATTGTGCTTCAGCATATAACAAGCTTTGGAGTATTTTATTACCTTTAACACTAAAATTCACCTTTCGCACACCTTGTGGCCACCTTTACCCAATTATGACGTGTGTTTTCCTGATCTTAATTGAATAATCCTAAATAAATTGGAACGCCGCCAAAATTTGTATATTCGTTTTCGCTTTTTGGTTTCCCTATCTATCGATTTTGAAAAATATGGCCAAATTCGTTATACTTTCAGTTTTCTAAAATATGATAAAAATTGGGCGGATATACATGATCGATGCCAACTTCACCCTTTGCTACTCTATAAACTATTAAACGGTCTACATATTCTCCTCATCTCACTTTCAAATGTAAATGTCTGTATAAAAAATATCCACTTAAATCACAAGACTATGAAGTAATCTAGATCTCAGCATCCGGATTTTTCCACATAATATGTGTTTAAAAGTAAGGTGAAACAATCATAACTTTCTTGTTAGCTTTTATGTCATCCTTTACTTTTTGATCAAATTCATGTACGAGCGAGCTTATTGTGTAAGCTTTCGGATTACTTATTATCATTATTATTATTATAATTCTATGATTTCATGATCGCACATTTTGGTTTAAGTTATAACGCGATACGAGAATAATACATATACGAAGTATTTCCAAGTTTCTATATAAAGGCCGGATCCATTTCCATTTTCCAAATAATAATCAAAATATTTTCTCAAATTTCATATACTTTAGTTTTTAGTATTGTCAATATTATAATCTTCCAGCGTTAACAATATTTTTGAACATATTACAATATTAGAAATACAGAATTTTATTACTATGTAAACAATAAAATAAAATTAATTACAGGACCCAAATGGATTGAGAATGGCCACAAACTCTTTAATGATATTTTTGAAGATATTAATAGAACATAAGAAAATGTCAATATCACATATTGCACTCAATTTATTATAATCAAAATCTTCACGTTTGTGAAAAATAAAAGATAAAATCTCATCTCGAACACATTTAATACATAAAACTAATAATAAGTGTTAAAGTAATAAATTTGGTTCAGATGGTTTGAAACTAAAAGACAATAAGTCACAGAGAGAAGACAATTAGTTAGAGAGCTCTTGTATTATTTGAGAAAGGATAATATTGTTGAAACTTGCAGAAATTTTGCTACATTCAACCTATAAAACGAAATATATGTTTGTCTATCTCGTGGCCTCCGTCTTAATAATATCTTGCAATGATTTTATAAGTACGCAGTTTTGCAACTACGAGACGTCAACTTTATGATCGCTTGCACAACAGTCGCCAAAAAGCATTGAGAAATATTACGACATTCGTATGATTCACTTTCGTAGGTTTGTGAAGATGTACTGTTTCAACTGTGGTGCATATTCAAAGGAGAAATATGCGAAATGGTTGGATTAAATTCAGACATCGCTAAAAGTTTGAAGAGTAAGAGACTAAGGATTTCAGTATTTTAGGTTCAGACTAGATGAGATAGGCCAATGACGTGTAATTTTCCTTTCGGGTGCTACTTTTTCTTCGAATAAAAACGTCATTTTTGAAACTTTGCTCAGTATGATTCGATAAAAGGATATAGTCTATCTTCAAGTTTAACGAAGTCACTTGTTGTCTGCGTTAGAACAAAGATCTAACGTTATTAAAATTTGGTCCACCGAATGCAATTTAATTCTAACTTATATTTAATGTGTACCTTCCAGAGCAAACTGATAGAATTCTACCTTTTAAAATCTTCAATTTTCTGTTAATTGATTTTTACTTAATCTCTAATTGGTAAAAATCTATAAACTTTATTTCCTGAATATTTTTTTTAGAAAAACGTAAAATTGTTGCAGTCTTTCAAAAAATCAATCTTTCTCATTAATTTGTTGCGGTGAGTTCAAAAATAATTTGTTTGCCAAATAAAAATTTAATAAATATAAAAGCAAATGTACACAACCACCGAGAATATGTGTAATTTTAAGAGTTTATTGGCAAAATGATTTTGTATTAATTTTGATAACCAAAAAATTATCATTGATCTCTCCAGAAATAAATGTTAATCGGTTGTTGTTAATGTGGTTCGATCATTATCAATTGACAATGATCGTTCTTTGAAGGTCAGAACCTTCTTAAAATTTTCCGAACAAAAATTTCTGAAGACAACTGTATTATCCCACAAAAGCGAGTTCTTGAATTAACTGGATGTAATATTGCCACATAAATACTTCATTTTAATAGAAGATTACATAGAGGTAAACATAAATATATGGAATTATTCCCGTTCAAGTTGCTACCTGATGATAATGGCATCAGGCAGTGACTAGCGACGTCAGAAGCAGACGTAACGCCTGGTTTGCGTGCCGTGCACCGTGGGAGCGTGCGCAATCATTGTGATCGCGAGAGGAAAGCAAACGCTGACAAGGTCGCTTCCTTCCTGCTAGCCGCGTGAAAGTGTCGAGAAGTTGTGATTTAATGAAGCCAATTGTTTGAGAGATTATTAGGCGCGCGTTATGCTGAAGCAAACGTGCGTACTCTAACTCGCTCACTTATAAACTGCCGCACAACTTACGAGCAGAATCCCAAGCGAACAAAATATAATATTAAATTTAAAACTTAAATTCGCTTCTATCAAAAATGTAGCTCTTCATCTTCTTGTAGCTTTAAATTTAGTTACTCGTAACAACCAATCACTGTGTGTCAGTTTCAGTCGAATTTTCATCCTAATTATGAAACAAAAACCTATATAACTAAATTTCTCGAGCGCACCTACTAAAAATATTTGAGCATTTGCAGTAACATTAGAAAGAAAAATGTTAATGAGAGCGATGGGTTCATCCCATCGCTCTCGAAGGGGATATGTTTTCTATCAAATTTCGATCAGAATGTACTCCTTATCAATAAGAGTAGATTTGACCGTGATAAGAGATCGTCCTAATAAGAAACAGTCAATGACATTTTATTATATAGATGTATCATTAGCGCTCCAAAAGTGGTTCCCAAAAATTGAGTAATTTGGCTCAATTTCAATATGGCTATCTCTTGTATATACATGTTATGGTAGTCTATCTACGTCTTTCATCATAGTCGCACGTGGAACTAATTTGGGACATAGTTTTGTCCGTTTTGCATAGGTGAAATTTGCATTTTGAGTATGCAGTAATTCACCAAATAATTGGAGAGTGTGCGTGAACACATTTAAACCTACAGTATCTCGCTTCACTGAATCGCCTCGTTGCAACAGCAGCATATGATGATGATGTGCATGAACTAAAATTGCACGGCAGAGATTCGGTCAGGCGTAGGCCATGGAGTTTAATTACAATTTGACTATTGTGAACCGTTCAACTTTTAATTGTTTTGAAGTTTTTTTAATGTTTGACGTTGTGGTAAAATATATCCAGTAAACTGGACAAAATTGGATGAAAAGTAATAACGAAACTATGGTTTCGAAATTCGTGTTAAATAATCTAATCTCAAGCTTAGTACAAAAGGGGGCACCAAAATATCACCTAACGGTTTCTAGATAAATGAATTATTATGATAAAATTTTAAAATTCTTTTTTAAAACTCTAAGTCTTGGTATTTCTAAATTAATTATTTCTCATCTTGTGTCCCACGAGTAGACGGAACCTCCCCATTCATATATTTATCACTCTAGTTTTTTCCTTTATTTTTGTACATAGTTTTGGAGTTTTAGCCGATATTTTTGGTATTTTAACAGGTTCTTTTCAGATAGCCTAACATTTTTATATTACAGTAAAACTAATTTCCATAATATCACATACTTTGTTTATTACATTGTGTTACATTATAGTTCATCCATTAAAATAGAATCTAAAAATTCAGCTGGTCTTAAAATTTTTTCTTCGTATATTGCTCAAGAAATATACCAAACAATTGTCATTAAATTCACACAGCTTTCTGTAGTACGCGTAAATACAGTAAAGTACAATGATATTGCTTCAAACAGTTCAAGCCTCGCTTGTCGCTATTTACCAAAGTAAATACCAGACTTGTAAATACAGTAAAGTACAATAATATTGCTTCAAACAGTTCAAGCCTCGCTTGTCGCTATTTACCAAAATATAGCAATACGAATTCGCACGCCCGTACGTCTGGTCTGGATTCTGCCTTTTAATAACAATAAATCTCTTACAAGGTTCTGAGCATTAAAAACAGCATTGGAACGTTGAGTACATAATTCTATATTATAAATCTCGTTTACATCATGTTCACTGTAGTAACTCCAGGCTAGTTTTCAGTTGATACGTGCATAGTGCAAACAAAATCAGTTCATTTCCAAAAAAAAGCATCGGTAAAAACAGATGGAGATCAGTGAATAACTATAAATATAAAACACCATAAAAAATACTACCGTACCTTAAAAATAAATATTAATCAAAAAGTTGTCAAGTAATATAACAATAATATTCACCATATTCAACTTAAAATATTTCGAAACTATCAAGTCAGATCAGGTCTTGGTGACGTCGTAACAAAAAAATACTTCATGTGTTCAAAAAATATTTATCACCAAAATAGATAGACGGAAACCAAGTGTTAATAAAAAAAGTTTGTGGCACAATAAGTGAATAAATATAAATAGAAAATAATAAAAAAATAGAATCATATCTTAGAAATAAAATGTTATAAAAAAATTATGTATAATAATATTAATATTCAATATTTTCTACTTAAGATTTTTCGAATCCATCAGATCAGATTTTGATGATATCATAACAAAAAAACAATTGTCCACATGCGTAATTTCAAAAAATATTTATCACAAAAACAGGTAAAGAAAAATCCAGCGTTGATATGGAGTTTGTAGCAAGTTTAGTGAATAAGTATAAATATAAAACACCATAAAAATAGAAATTTACCTTAGAAATGAAATACCATAAAAAAATACCGTAAAATAATATTAATATTCAATACTTTCAAATTAAAACATTTAAAATGAAAACTATCGGGTCAGCTTTTGATGACGTCGCAACTTCAATACCGTCAACTTGAAATATTTCGAGACTATCAGGTCAACTTGTGTTGATGTATAACAAGAAAATATTTATCTACATGTCTAAGTTTTAAAATAGATATATCACATTTCTATTATTTCATAGACCAGCTTCACTCAGTTTCCTTCGGGTTATTACATTAAATAGTAATAAATTCACGAGATATGACATTTGTAAATACCGATAAATTTATAACGATAATACATTCTCACACGTACTCTACTAATATTTGTAATGATTTGTTATCTGGCTTGGCATTAGTTCAAGTAACGTATGGGCGAGGATTCAGCATGTTCAGAAATGGTTGCCTTCAGTTCCATTATATTTATTAGTGATATTTTCCCAAAAATCGTATTTCGAAATATTGAAGATTCTTGAATTGGTCACGCACAGTCAACTTACGTTCCACTATGATATCACAAATATATTCTAAAAGTGACGTCAGTCAACATTTACGTTTAATGAAATTTCATTCCGTATTATTAACTTAAATTTCGTCATATTATTTTGCTTTTTGTATATTACATGTCCCAAAAATAACTGAAATGTTGAACACCATCCACACTATATTCTATAAAAGCGAAGTCTTCGCGAGATTTCTAAATGATGTGAAAATGTAGATAAATGCGGCTCCTTGGACCCATTAATTGTATCTAAAGCCAAATTGTACGTTCATTCCTCTCGAGAACCTGCCGAAGATCAAAACTTATATGCTCTGGAGCAATAAGGTAAAAAATTAATAAATAGCCAAGTGCTAAGTATCAACTATATTAATGCCATGTTCCAAATTCTTACCTTAACTAGAAGTAATTGAGAACTTAACTAGATGCCTAAATGTCACGGTTACATAATCGTGCAAAGTGTCCTTGAACATGAACGTTCCTAATATCAAAATTCAGAGGGTTTTTTTCCATTTCGTGGTATATGGCTATTTCTTTCCTTGATTTCCAAATAAAATCTGGCAAAACCGTAAAAGCGAACATCAAAAACACGAAAATAATAAAAGGTGAACTGCCATATATAAATTTCCAACTCGAGCACTGTATGTGCAGATTGCAGACATTTTCCCCAAATCAAAATTCAGTCATCATACGTAGATAAATGATTATTGAGCTTTTGGATGTCGCAGCAATTGAACGAAACGACGTATTTATTTAACCCCCTACGAACAATGACAAACGCGGAAACAAAAACGATGAACAAACCGCTGTTGTCATAACACAGCCTCGTAACTAACGATCGTGCAAAAATATTAAACGTAAAATAATAGCCACCATAAAAATAAGTGTTATCGGTGAAGAAAATTGCAATGACAGGACGTTGTGTAACAACTCCGCGAGGTGAGTACGTGCTTTTGTCATCATAAGAGATGTTGCAAAGTATGAAACGATTTCTAAACGTACGCAAACGACCAGTACTTTGAAAACCAACCAGTGTTGTTTTTTTACATAATGAAGCTTCCAGAGTGTATAAGTATTGATCTTTGGTAAGTGAACAGCTTCTGGAAAAGAATGAACGCACGATTTGATTTGCCAAGGAAAAATTGAAATCGCTCGTTGAGGATTCCTTATAAGTTTATTTTAATTAAAAGAAGTTTTGTAATTTTGCAGAAAATCTAGAAATCAAATAAGACATAAAAATTGTGAAAATTTAGTGACATTTTTATCTCGGACAGGTAATAAACTAACAAAGTATGATGTTTAAATCTCTCTACAATTTAAATCTATCTTCCTCTAATCTTCTCCGCTCTTCTTATATTACAGTGTCTGAAAATTTTCAGGTTTTGAAATCAAAAACAAAATTAATTTTAAATAAGTTCTAGATTTTTCACAAAACCAAATAGCTAATAATAAAACATATATCATTCTGGGAACCAACCATTCTCATTTGCTCTCAAAACTATGTCACCTCTCGAGACAGACAGATAAAATGTTGAGTTCAAATTTATGAAAGTAACATTTTATTTAACCCAAATTTTATAAATTATTTCGAATTCTAGGAAAGCTAAAGTCAAAACAATTGGAGAGCTCGTCCATAGTACCTGGCGCAATATTTACCACAGGATGTAAATGGAAGTAGAAGAAAATGAACACCATCTTTCAGGTACACCACCTGTATATAAAAGTAGACGTAAAGACAAGTTATCTTGAAAAGATTCCGCTTGCTAAAAACATACGTAACATTAACCAGATCTGGAGATGATTGCTAATTTACTTCACAAGAAATGCTTAAAAAACGTTATTAAATATGGGTGGATTAGCTTTATAATTTACCAAAATAAATATAGTTAAAACACTTAACACATCACATAATTGTCACTGTATACACCGCGACAATAAGGGTAATGTCATAAATATATAATTCCTAATATTGAAACTACGTTATAGAAACTCTAGATGGGTCACATCCGCCCAACCTAATCGACTATTGCGTGGAAAGCCGATGCATACGAAGGCATAGTAACTAAATGATACACTCAAGTGAATTGCTGATTTATAACATCCAATTGGTAAAACTGGCAACGGCTATGTCACAATATTAACAAGTCACATCCTTCCGTTGCTTCAACTATTTCCTCCTCATACAGACCGGCAGCGGCCAAGAGCGTATGCAGTTAGAAATCGTTTAGCATAATAGTTGACGTAATATTAAACAATATTACTATGATTCTGAATTTACAAAAGTTTTATACAAAATTGGATTGTAACAGTGAATTTTATAAAAAGGTAAGATAAGGACCAAGATCGTATTAATCAGCAATAGATATCAATCGTTCGACATTGCCAGTAAAGTAATGCCAGTTTGCACTGAAAACCCGAACCAAGTACACACGCAGTGAATAGATCTCAGAACTTGTTAATTGTTATATCAAGTTAATAAAAATGTATTCTGACTGAAAACTATTAATAAGCAACTAATAATAAACGACTCTTCTAAGAAGTTAAAGCTTAGCTTACACCTGACCAACCGAAGCAACACGGAAGCAGGAGCGGGAAATAGAGGCTTTAGTGTGCATTTATGCGTTGGTCTAACGCGACACGACACAAAAGTAGATTGAACATCTTGCGATAAATATGTTGCGGTACTTTAAGAAATTATAGTATAAACATAATTTTCAAGTATATATGTAAATGTTCCAAACCGCTGTAGCTAATGACCGCACAAATGTGTATTACTCGATAAAAATATATGTATATATCCAGCATCTCTTAGGCGAGAGTTACGTAGCTATCGTTCCTCATATAATTGTCCAGTGCCATAATATAAGCAAACTCCCGAAAAAAAAAAGGAAAAAAAAAAAAAATAGAAAAAATATATATATATATATATACTTACACATATATAAATTTAATTCATTTGTGGGAGAATTAAGTCACTATAGAATAACAATTATTAATATGTACGGATAATAAATTGGAAATAATTCTCAGAGTTGAAGAAAAAAGGATTTCAAAAAGGAATACAAAATCAATACATATAAAACAAAGTCCCACGCTGCGTCTGTCTGTCTACATGTAGATGATTTTCTCAATTACTACTGAGCGGAGCTTTCTGAGTTTCATTAGTGAATATTATTTTTTCATGGATACATTGACTCATGGGGGTGTATAATTTATGAATATATTGAGACAATTACGAGACTCGTGCCTAACATGTGACGATGAATGTCGATGGGAAAAGAAGCATTGATCACGAACGAAGCACCATCTTGGCATGCGCTGCTTAAATCGTTAGAAATGTACAGAAACGATATAGGACACTCAAAACGTTCTACAATAAATTTCTGGACAATATACATTTTATAAACATATATACTTTTATAAACATTTAATGGTGCGTACAATTTTTATTAAACTATTCACAAAATTTTAATTTTTTAAAACGAAAATATATTGGCTACTATATTTTTTACATGTGTATATTTAAAAATATTGTTTTAAGTGATATAAGTACAAATTAAGGATTGCTTACTTTACTTGTTTTGTGAAACCTTATTTTTTAGTAAATTTCATGATTCTAGATCAACGAAAATACGTTATAGGTTTTGATTTATTTGCGAGTGTCAAAATATGTGGAATAATTGGCCGTATTTATTTATTGTGTTGACATAAAAGCTTGACTTTTTACGGCTCCAAGGGTCTCTAGACCTAAGTATTTGATATCAATTGGATACCTCCACGCGTTCCTGAGAAAATAGGGTTTTGACAGACTACAAACGCACAACGAAATGATCCTATAAGGGTTCCTAGTTCCTTTTAAGGCACGGAACCCTAAAAAAATAATTTTTCAAATAAATTTTCTAAACCTTATTGTGCAAAACTCTCTTAATCCCTGTCAAATTAAAATTGTATCGTACCAAATTTCCGTTCATACCGTAGTTTTGTAACAAATTGTTCAAAAGTTACGTAAGCAAAATTATACCCGTTTCATACCGTAGTTTTCTAACAAAATGTTCAAAAGTTATGTAAGCAAAATTATACCCGTTTCATACCGTAGTTTTCTAACAAATTGTTCAAAAGTTATGTAAGCAAAACTATAACCGTTTCATACCGTAGTTTTCTAACAAATTGTTCAAAAGTTATGTAAGCAAAATTATACCCGTTTCATACCGTAGTTTTCTAACAAATTGTTCAAAAGTTATGTAAGCAAAACTATACCCGTTTCATATCGTAGTTTTCTAACAAATTGTTCAAAACTTACGTAAGCAAAATGATACCCGTTTCATACCGTAGTTTCCTAACAAATTGTTCAAAAGTTATGTAAGCAAAATTATCCGTAAACATGGAATCGTCCAGTTTCTGCCTACCTGTAAGAACCCGGGATAGATCGCTGATAAAACATAAATATGTACTTGAAATTGAATAGTGAATAGATTGTCTAGAAAAAATCCATTTACTCCTTACCTACAGTGGGTAATAAAACAGTATACTAATAAAAGCAACGACAAGCGCGCCGCGCTCAGCACTTGTTACAATACAATGTCATATATCTAACAATCTATCCATATCGCTAATTACGTGATAAGATAGAAACGCGATTGTTAGGGTGTGTACAGAGAAATAGGGCGTAGGTATTATACAATACCTGGTTAATTACGAAGGCATTATTATATTTTACCTTACACGGCAAACATCGTACATAGCATACAGTAACAATGTAAAATGTTAACATTTGCCATAAACACGATTATTACGGTATCACTAGAAGGAAAATCCGATTCATACAAAGTCTCAACATGTAAAGGAGTACGCGCTTTACCGCGAGATATGTATTATTAAACGGCCTCTCAAATACGCCTAACATATCCAGGTAAAGTGTATTTGATATCGTTATACTAAAAAACGTATATGAATATTTGTTTCAAATCTCTGAGAATATTGAGATGTTATGTCACAATACCGGATAGAGTTATGGAGAAAATATTATGTTTCAGAATTAATTTATTAACTTATTACTTGATCATCGGTCAGAATTAATTTATTATAAAATATCGACAGTCATAATGAAAACTCGTCATCAACTATCCACTGCTGAAACTCCGCTTTCCGCATCCAACCACTTCCCGCCGACTTCTTTAGATCATTAGTCCATTTTGCTGGAGGATGTCCTGGGCTTCAAGGTTCGTTGTCTCCACTCGATAACTAGTCTACCCCATCGGTTGTCGGTTCTTCGACAAATTTGGGCTGCCCATTACCAATCCAGTTCGCTGACAAAGAGCTATATCGACTACTTTGGTTCTCCCGAAGAATTCCTCATTTCGAAGTTTATCGTTCAAAGATACTTCGATCATAGTACTTTCCATAGCTCGCTGCGCGAGCTTAAATTCATAGATCAGGATGGTCATGAGTTTCCACATTTCAGTGCCGTAGCTTATTATAGGAAGAACGCACTGATTATATACATTTGTCTTCAGCGATTGCGGAATCGACAACTTGAAAATCCGACACAATTTGCCAAATGCTGCTCAGCCCTAACGAATTCTTCTTTTGTCGAAGTTGTTTCTAATAAACTGAACTGATACAACTCGATAAATTTTAATTAAACTTTGATCGACGTATTTATCATGTCTAGAGAAAAATAGAATTTATATAAAATACTTTGCGTGAAGAAAGTAATTGATTTAAGAAATTTATGTTTATATGATTAACTTGATACTGATTAAGGAGTTTTAACTAACTTGATACTGATTTAAGAATTTCATGTTTATAGAGTTTTACGTATAATTTATTTCTCATAAAGAAAATTATTAAAAAATTCAAATCACCTTTAGAATTGTCCTACGCTTATTTGTTACAGAATTAAAAGCGTTCGTGTCTGAAAGTGTCATATTTCCTTTGATGGCAGATAGTTTGAAATAGCAACAGTTCGAAAATCGCTGATAGCTAAAATATTACTGATAGCTGAAAAAAATTAACAATTTCAATATCTTTTTTTACTTTTCACCAATTTTTTTGATACAATATGTTTACGCATATGAGTTAAAGTATTCATAAAATATGTTTAATATCAAAGAGTATTTTATCATCAGTTATACGTGTGTTTCGGATATGTTAAATATTTTAAACATCATACTGTAAACAATGATGCAAAACGCTTCACAAAGCTTTTTAACATTTATTTTCGTTTCTACTTTTATTCGAAAATTTAAACAAAAATTATTTTGGTACCTTTCTAATCTTGCATAAGCAAAATTATTTTCATTCTTTCTTGTAACTTCTCCAATAAGTCTATCAACCTTAAGCCTTAAAATCAACAAATCATGACATGCAAATATTCAAACAAATCATTAAATACTCAGTCACCAAAAAAACTTGCACAATTCAAAAATCTTCATTATGCTTGTGTCGCGGGGTTTGGCGTCCTCGATATAACTGCAGATGCAATTTAGTAAGCCTAAGTATTCATAAACAAATTTATCAGATTGACTAAATATACTCAAGCGAGGTTTACTTAAGGAAATTACAATGCAGAATGCACTCGCGCGTGACACCACATCTCGCATACATCGTCTGACAGGTGAGATAGTGCACGAATGCTAATTCAGAAGTCAATGCAACTTCCTCCGAGCAATGACACTTGCAGCTTAATGAATAACGTATTAGTGCTTCCATAAAACATCACCGACTTTAAACTGGAATAGATTTTGCATACTTTCCAATAAGTACTATCTCTTTCCAATACTTTACTGCTATCCCTTTCGGATACTAAAAAGTCAATCAACAACTCAATTTATATTTGTACATACATATTACGAATATTACATATTTTAAAAATACGTCATCGATTTTAAATGAGAAACAATTTTTACTTAGATTAAACTTTGACGAGCTGTTTACACAAAAACTATAAAAGCTGGTGTCTTATTCTGAAAAATTGCCAATTTTACACAAAAATTATGACCTATAGCGAAAATCACATGAGCCCTTTTTAAAAATTTCACCGATTTATATTAAAGAAATCAAAGAAGCTTCGAAAGTATATCACAACATTTAGTATATATGAAGTTAAAACAACTCACCTTTGCTTAATCTGTGAAAGAGGACATGCAAAGTCCAATTCTTTTAAGATACTTCTTGCACACAATGCACACGTTCGACCTTTGTCGGTGATAAGCAATTGCGGTCTTTCGTAGGAGGAAATTGGTGACCGATTTTCCATCGACTCAACACATACACGTATAAGAGGCATGAATCACCAAATAAATATCTCCCATCTTTGTCAGTGTGTCTTCACTCATATGTCGTATAATTTTTTTCCATTAGCGCGTTTTGATTGGTAACGTTTGAATTGGCGAGAGTTAGCCGGAGTAGCTCCGATTTTTTATAGGACTGACTTTTGTAGGATGTTTGTTAAAGTATTAAATATATGTTCTACTTTCTTCGATTCTTTTTAGACCGATTATTGTTGATCTCTGATTGGTAAACCGAACTAAGACTGAGAACTAAAAAAATATTGGCAAAACATTTTCAATTAAAATCGGTAGAAAAGCCAAGACCAAGTCATGATATACATCACAAAACGGCCAGTCTCTCGCTTGAATAAAACAGTTTGTTGACTCTTGACCCCTTTTAGGTCATTGTATAACTGATAAAAAATCTCTTATTACTCGATAATTGTGTATAGAATTCAAAAGTTGTCATCCACTAGAAAATGAACGAGGCAAAACGCTGATAGACTTTTTTCACTTTCAAGAAAATTCTTCTAAAATTTCTTCGAAATCTTAACTGGATTCTGAGCAATACGACCTATGGAAAACCGTTGCTAAAACCTAACAACACATATAATTTTGTTCGTTTTGCCTAAACAAATTTCTTTCCAATGTTTGATCATTGGAAAACTAAACAAACAGAATCGTTATTAAGATTTCATAATACAATAGTTTTAAATAAATTTAATTATAAATTTAATAAATTATGCATAAATATAAACTACTAAATTTAAATTACGACCAACTGTTAAGAGCAACTGCAATATAAACAACGACAAACTCTCCGTAAACACACTACGGAATGTTATTACGTCCCGTAAACTCATCTGTACAGATAGGTGTATCGATAAATTTGTGCTCTCGTAAATTTGCCATTACCTCTGCACCAACTTATCTCGAACATTAACTAATCTCGCATGCGCGCAACGTTCCGTGCTACGAGATAGCAGACGCGCGCAAACACCACTGCTCGATGCATTCACTCCCCCTAATAAATCAAAAAGATAAATTGTCAAGTCACTTGGGAAACATTGCTGCTACGTTTGAAATAAATCAATGTGGGTTTTCGTATATATACGTATCTAATCAATAGATACTCGATTATTTTTTGATAAAACTCTGCTCCCAAAATGTATTCTAAAAGGAAAATTCAATAAAATACAATTATTGCGGCCATTCTCTTCTATAATTACTACAATCGACGTATGTTTGAGAGTGATGGAAGCAATAAAGTACAGCAATATATAAAGACGTTCTAAAATTTCTGTCTATCCTTATCGGATGGAAAACAACATGAAAGCGTAGATAAACAGTTTTATTATTTCAAACAGACAATACAGTCTCGATGGCGTTGGGCAGGCTGACCGGAGACGCCATTGATAATAATTTTATAGGTATATGTATCAGCAGCTCTGAGGGGGGACGAAGTTAGTGTGGAGCATAAAAGATAATCGTCTATCTCTCTTTCGATCGTTGTATTTGTACATGCATGAATAAGAGTAAAGCTGACACAAGAATTATTTGTATTTCATAGAGAAAAGAGATACAAAGTATAATTTTTACTGCCCACAGTTCAAGTCACTTTGGCTTCCCACTGGAGAGGGTCAAATTCAAATTATAGATAATAACTTGATGTATAATATAATCATTAACTTTGATAAAACTTATGGATCATTGACAAATATCAAATGTTAAACAAACAAAATATAAATTCATAACTGCAACATAAGTTACATTTTGACAATTTATCAAAATATCTTATTTGGTCAGAGAATCACTATGTCCAATTTATCATATTTGTCTGCACGTTAACTACCGTAAACATCAAGACAGAATTTCTTAACACCTGAAATCTTCAGAATATAAATAAAGTAATAAAAAGAAATAACTTAAAACAAAGAGGAAAGTAGAAGTAAGCATTAAGCTTACTTTTCCTTTTCAGAACAATTATCGAAAAAAATTACGTAACAATTCAATATAATTGAACAGTGAGATATATATACATATATATATATATATATATATATATATATATATATATATATATATATATATATATATAGAAAATTTTCATATATTCACTGATTATTACCTTGAAGACGATAGTGGGAAATAGAGAAAAAGATATACAAAAATATAGTTGTGACTGACAAAAAAATCAATCTGAAATCCGATTCTTTCTAAAAAAGCTTAGTTTAATTTGTAAGATTTTGTTACCGTTTATTAGCAAAAATGTATTTTTAAAAGAACAAATACATACTGTTGTATCTCTTTGACCTAAGTTAACAGTACGAAAGCAATAGAGCAGTTAATTAAGTAGTCAGAAGTTAAAGTTGAGTTAGAAATTAAGTAATTAAAAGTTGAGAAGAGTTTTTAACTAGACTTAAAATAGTATAAGCACAATACGGATGTTTGTATAGATTAATAACAGTGACAATATGCAAAAAGAAAATCATGTAAATAAAACAGAAGACTTAGTTTTTTGTTTGTTTATTTAGAACTCGCATTCAAAAACAAATCAGATTAAGTATAACGCATAACACTTCAAATAATATTAGCTAAATTATGACACTTTAGCAAAATGCTTAAACAATATTGAAAAATTGTAAATTACTAATTGAAAAACCAGTTAAGTCAGTTTCGGAATACGCGCAACGAAGGGCTCCGTAGTTGTTCATATATCTAAACTGATGATGTAACTCAACCGAAATTACTTCAAATTTTACTTTAAATTTTCAAACCCCAAGATCGAAAATTAGGGGCAAGAGACACCTTGTGCGGCAATTTGAAATTTAATATTTCGCGAATGAGACTTAGAAAAACGGGTCAAAAAAGGATTGCTTTCCGTGCTTGTGGGTATCGTTGGAACAAACTCTGCATAAAGTAAAGAGAGCAGTCTGCATCGTAATTTCCATTGCGCTATTTAAAACACACCTAGCGCCATCTATCTATATACACAGGTACTCCATGAGTAGCTAGGTACTTCTTTGTTATTCATATATATATATATATATATATATATATATATATATATATATATATGAATAACAAAGAAGTACCTAGCTACTCACACATACACATATATATAATAGTTATTTAAAATCAATGTGGAATACAAACAAACAGGTCGATTTTAAACATTCCACGAGTTTTATCTCAAAAATAATGATACTTGGGTAGCAGTGTTTACGTTCAAATTTAATTATATCTCATATCTGACCAAAAATACTTATATACATTATATATATAATGGTTTACAGTTTTGTTAGCTTATATTCATTGTGTATAAAATGGTTCATTAGACTGTTTTTAAAAAGTTCATCTGTCTGTATGTCAATTTGTTCATCAATCACGCGAAATCTATTTCAAGAATTTTCATGAAATTTGGTATGGTAATACTTGAGAAACATATAGGATACTTTTCTTTTCGATTTTAAATATTAAAAAAAGGTTTGACTGGATGAATATTACGATATTGGTACTACCAATGATATCTATCGGCGTTTTAGTAATAGTAATGATAATAATAATGGCAATAATAGCTAGTAGTAGAAAAAGCTTTGACTGGGTGAATATTATGATATTGGTACTGCCAATGATATCTATCAGCGTTTTTAGTAATACTAATGATAATAATAATGGCAATAATAGTTAGTAGTAGAAAAAGCTTTGACTGGGTGAATATTATGATATTGGTACTGCCAATGATATCTATCAGCGTTTTTAGTAATACTAATGATAATAATAATAGCAATAATAGTTAGTAGTAGAAAAAGCTTCAACTGGGTGAATATTATGATATTGGTACTGCCAATGATATCTATCAGCATTTTTAGTAATACTAATGATAATAATAATGGCAATAATAGTTAGTAGTAGAAAAAGCTTTGACTGGGTGAATATTATGATATTGGTACTGCCAACGATATCTATCAGCGTTTTTAGTAATACTAATGATAATAATAATGGCAATAATAGTTAGTAGTAGAAAAAGCTTTGACTGGGTAAATATTATGATATTGGTACTGCCAATGATATCTATCAGCGTTTTTAGTAATACTAATAATAATAATAATGGCAATAATAGTTAGTAGTAGAAAAAGCTTTGACTGGGTGAATATTATGATATTGGTACTGCCAATGATATCTATCAGCGTTTTTAGTAATACTAATGATAATAATAATGGCAATAATAGTTAGTAGTAGAAAAAGCTTTGACTCGGTGAATATTACGATATTGGTACTGCCAACGATATCTATCAGCGTTTTTAGTAATACTAATGATAATAATAATGGCAATAATAGTTTCGATAGTGAAACCGTAATTTTAAGCGAATGAAATCGTTGGGCACAGCTAGTGCACAATATATTTACAAACTGACAAACAATATTTGTAAAATGTGAAAACAAAATCCACGTATCCTTAAATGTTAATTTTTTTGTGGACCTAAATGTGTACGGAGCTCCCATTAGCGAGTTTTACAGTACGTAACAAGTTTTTATTCATAACTTTGACAATATCGTGAATACTATCAACATTCATATTTTAGTATCCCACACCTCGCGGGAAAAAAACAGTACCTTCATAAAAACATTCACGCGTTCTTCGTGCGTCTGTCACTCTATCTAAATATTAAATTTTTACATCAAACAGCGACTGTTCTGAGAATAAGTTTAACGTAAAAACTTAAAATTTGGCAAAGAGACAAAGCGTATTGACCTCCATATATCTTAATATTTAACACTCAGAAACATTCATATAACATTTTTAAAGAGGGCAAAATATGACTTAATTTCTTTTAATATCATATAAAATAATAGTAGAAAGAACAAATTATAAGGACTCTAAAACCATTTTTTTAGAATATAAGTAGTTCTAGCTATATTGTTAAAAAAGTCGACAAAAAAAATACTGCCCGCTTCCCCTTCCTCAACACTGAAATTGCTAAAACCAAATAATAAAACAAAAGCGTTGCTAGAAGTTTACGTAAGATTTCACTGAAAACTTTAGAGACAATTCTCAATCTCTTAGCTTTTTTGGAAATTCAGAACACTTTTACGCCTGTAGAAGTTATATTAGTAAAAATATTTACATGGTTAAAAATAATACTAATGGTGTGACAGAAATAATATATATTTCTAAATATTTATAGTGCAAGTTCTGCTTTTACTTAAGAGTAACTTTAAAATTCAATTATATGCAAGCATTTTAGTATACAATACAATTCAGACGAGTACTCCACACCAACACTAATGGATCTATCGATGTGGTGCGCACGTCACTAAATGCGACACCAACAGACCCGTCTATAAGATGTGGACGCGCACCACAGAGAAACGCAAGACAAACGACGCCTATCGATCGACACATGTCACGAACTCAATCCACGCCTCTGCCACCCATACATCTCTTTAGAGGCCCATCCGTCATCGCGCATCATTAACATTCATTACGGAGCGGTACAACTTATCAGCAATCGGATAGTGAAAGTCGCGACCCATTGATTGGCGCCATGTTGCAGTCACACAATAGCATCGCGATGGCATTTGTAGAATTCGCGCCGGCATTGGCGGTTGAACCTCCGAGATGCACGACATAGTTTCGACATAGTCAAAACTTTTCGATATTGTTTCAAAAAGATTTTTGAGACTAAAAAGCGATAAGCAATTTAGTTGTTACAAGCGTAAAAAATACAGACTGTATCCAAATTAACGATTTTAGAAGCTTGTAAGCCGCTTGTTGCCTGCTGTTGTTGTAAGAAGCTTGTTGCCTATAAAAACTTGTAAAGATAGCAAATAATTATGATATTAAAATCCAATTAATTATAAAAGAAGAAAAAGTAAACGAATCTAATTAAGAAATCGACAGCACATATCTTGCGGAAAATAATAGTAACACCATGCTGTGAAAAAGGACAGTAACCAACATCTATTCACTAAGTAAGAACAAATATTGCAGAACATTGCTCATAGATGCATTCAGATAGAAAGGAATGTTAACATATTGCACAACAATAATTTTGTCTGCTCCTCGAAATTAAGCAACCGCGAATGAGGTAATTACTTGGATAGGTGACTGATACATTCATCTTCCTTTTAAGATATGTCAGATCTAATGCCGTAACTACACTATTAAAGATATACGTTAAAACCTTGACAAAAGTTGTAATCATATTTCTTTGACAATGGTAGTGATTTTACTTTGTTAAACTATATACAATTTTCTTCATCAATTAAAATGAATGATCGGAGGTTGTCTGTTTACGTAGCAACATAAAATGAACAATGTAATAAATGTTGACAGGGGACTTTGAGTTCAAAGTCTTCCTTATTCATATTGCTCAGTATATTTTTCACGTGCATAAAATTACCATTAATTTCTCAAAAAGCTCATCTTTTGTTTACATGGCTTAGCTCATGTTTTGTTCAAGACGGGATATAAGAAATATTTAAGCTGAATTAGAGCTTCCAAACAACGTAATAAAGGTTGATAGGAGAGTTTGAGTTCAAAGACTTGCTTATTCATATTGCCCAGTACATCTTTCACGTGCATAAAATTACCATTAATTTCACAAAAAGCTCATCTTTTGTTTACATGACCTTAGCTCATTTTTTGTTCAAGACGGGATATAAAAAATATTGAAGCTTTATTAGAGCTTCCTGCTTAATGGCATTAAGTTAAATGCTTTTGAGAACATGAGTAACATGGACGTTACAATGGATATTTTGATGGTCTACAAAATTGTCCTTTTTTTTATTAAAAAAGGAGAAAAAGGTTTGGGCTCTACTCAAAGAGCTCTCTCCAACAAAAATATGCGCATGTAGAAAAATATCTCTTCAGTCGCCCCCACGTCTCCTCTCTTTCCAATTCATACGCGGAAGTTTCCTTGAAATATAATATTAACTCATTTTTAAATATCATGTCTAGTTTTGGACCTACGTACTAAATTTCGTATATAAATTTCAAGTCTCTATTACATTTCATTTAGAAATTAAAAGCCTCCGGCAAGCCGATGGACGGCCAGGCGAACAATGTGGCCACCACAATGGGCTTCCCTTCGAAACCTTTGGATACGTAATCCTAATAAAAATAAAAACATTACTTGTTTAGACTCGTACATCAACCTCCCTTACGTTTGTCAGACTTTAATTTGCATTATTTTTACAGTATAAATGAGTACATCAAATTTATGTACGCAAAAAATAAGAAAGTAGTAGGTATACAAAAAAAGAGTTCATTTTCAATTAACAAGCCGCACTCCGCAATGTCGATATGTAAAAGTGATGCTAACTACTATATTGCAGTGTATTCATTATTTTTCTCCATATTTTATCGATGGGACATGGTTCAAATCATTCCCGTATAAAATATGTTTAACAAATAAAATTCAAACCGTATTTATACGTCTCTTGCACACTTTGGAAAACCAAAAAGCTGTTATTAACATCCGCCTACGCTCTAACCAAAGTGGTCTAGCACTTTCTTGGACTATATTTCGTTGGACTGTACTTTAGGTCATGCTGCTGATCAGAAATCAATACAAATCTTTTCAGGAATTCTTTTTTTTTTGCTTGTTCTTACATACACGCACCGTTAATCGTGCCCGGTTTCAGACAGCTCCCACCGTAGTAAGAGCCTTTTAATATGGGCTGTGTTTTTATCTCTTCAGAATTTCTAGCGTCATTAAGACTTTTAAGTAATGTTGCAAATTTCTTTATATCAGAACTAGCACCTGTTTTGAAAATAAATTTATTTGCAAATCAGCTGACAACATGCAAACGTATTAAGAATCATCTTCTTTGATATCGACTCAACCGCGCATTTACTTATGCTATAGGCATAGCTGAATAAAAGCAGATGGATTTTATTGCTAAATTGATATCACACAAGTGCCTATCAAACAATAAAACATGTTATTAAACGGCAGAGTTCCCTTAGCTATATGCGTCGACAAAATTACGACGTAGACGACCACTCGCTTATTAACACTATGATACATTATTAAAAGAATAACAAAGATACAATAATGTGTTTCATTCGTTTACATGCTTTGTCAGCGTACCTTCAGACAAACACTAAATAAATAACTTACTGATTTATTAAACAAAAGCTTCGATAGCTATTAGTAATATAACTTCAAAATTACAAATGAATCGAGAATATAGCAAATCAGATCGTCGAAAATAAACAGATTGGAATTACCGACATCGTGATTTTTTATTTAAATCATAGAATATCGACTGCCTTACATTTTTCCAAACCTCATTAGTTCGAATACACGGTACTTTAAAGCAGAGTACATAATTTACGTATGTATGTTTACTACAAAAGGACCAAGGGAAGTGGAACCTCCTTAGCAGTGTTTCTGTATGATCGTTTGCCCAAGTCGTGACCGGGCGTGAACTCGTTTACTTCCATTGAAGAGACTATTAAATTTGTTTGACTTTGTTATAAAATACTGCATGGAATTTTAATACGTCACACATTTTGTACTCTTTCACGTGATCCACATGATGGATACGTAAACATCGATAACAAGCTACATAATTACATTTCTGTGCATTGTGTCACTATCACAAAAGTCTGTCTATTACGGGACATTCTATATAAGATAATTAATTCATCGTCTCTCATCTACCGTCAAAGTGGAATATGGAGTTGGCATTAAATTCAACATTGGGTAATTATAATATAATTTGTTGGTCTCCAATGTCAACTTTCCTGCTATAAAATTTCCTTACTTGCAATAGGGTATAAATTCGTACGGGAAGTGCCACAAAAATGTATAATATAATTAACGCCATGAAAGTAGGAATGCTATACGACACTTTTAATGTCTTAGTTTTATTATCATATGGACATTCATTTCGGATACTAAATAAAAAATAAAACTAAACATGTGAAAGTAATTCCATAAAATAGTAATAAAAAACCAAAATAATTGGTAAAATCCAATAAATAAATAACTCAATATTTCCTTAACTTTAATGCCAAAACGTATGTTTACATTTGCCCTTACTTTTTTTAATCCAGAAATTATATAATACTGAAAAAAATATGTCCAATATGAGGTTACTGAGAAAATGTATTCATAGTTACATAAAATGATCCTCGCTTGTAAAGGGTTTACTTCAATGCAGTTTAACGTGTTTCAGTAATCTTAATCTCAAGCTTATTAATTAGATAGAATCAACATTTACTTGTGTATCTCCAAAATTAGCTAGAGGCTATAAATATTTTAAAACGACTACTTAGAGACTTGACTTACATCTGAGTCATTTAATATATCGATATCTTAAAAAATATTCTAACATTTTGAATTACATTTCATAACTTTTCTAAAATTAACCAACTGTTTAATTCAGTAGTTAACTATAATGATCGAAAAAACGTAAAGATTTTTTTCGGTAAAATCCACTTGTTACCCGTTAGATCTTTTCACAACGCCCTCGTCTTATCGTCTGTCTGGAAGAAGAGAGTAAGATTTCAAAAACAAAAAGACTTTCCTTTTCCTCGGCTGTATTATTTAAAGATTTATAGAAACGTTCAGATGAAATTACTACTGCTGACTAGCTCTAGAGTTCTCTAGTCTACCTAATTTCCGACAGCTACTTTCATAAGTAATTCCTGAATATAATATTGTTTTTTTATATACTATATTTAATTATGGATAAAAATGTAAATTTTGTCGTCTCCATCTAGATATGGCAATTACGGATGACATTTTAAGCATAGCACAGGCACTGTTTCTAAGAACTTTAGCTTAATTCTTCTGCTATTGGTGGAGGTTTCCTCTTTTTTTCTCACATTTTTCATACACAAACGTGGATATGTCACAAAAAGATGACGCTCGGTTTTTTCCATCAGCGGTGCAGTTATTAGTAATGAGCACTATTTATTCATTACTATTAGAGCTCGAGGATTCGCTGCTAATATTCAAGGAATAATTGTTGTAATGAGACGAAGAACTAAAAGAACGAAATAACAAACTGCTGGAACTATTCAATGAGCTTGTTTTTGAGTACAGTACATTTTCAAACCCTTTCTCATTTACTAAGTGATCAGAAAAAAATATATTTTTAGTCTCATGACTTGATGAAGCGGAAAAAGGCTGGGTAAACTTGTGTTTCACTACCTGCAAAGCTCGAAGATAAAATGTTATCAGTCATATCTTTATAATTTACGAGCTCCAATCTGTATACATCTTCCTGTGCTTCAAAAACTGGACCAGCAATAATTTTATTTTATTGGGCAAGTTATGCTATATAGCACTCTACTCGCATTTATTTCTCCTTTAAAAACATCAAGAATCCTCAGAACCAGTTTTATTAAGACCTTTTTGGTACTTACGCTTATATACAATAATGAATTATAAAACACATTGCAGTATTATCTCAGGAATATGCATTTTATTTTAAAAGAAAACAGTAACTTTTTGAGATAAAATTGTACAAAAGAAATTGTGGAAAAGACAGACCTATTTTAAGATGTAAAACTATTCCCCAAAGAAAATAACGATAAACTCACAAACACTTAGTCTTATTTTCAAATGTAAATCTTTCTCAAAATTACAACAATTCTCCATGAAACAACTGGGACGAGATTCATTTGAAACGATCTTCTGCATAAATGCCTGCACGATAACAGGCTTGTGAATTTTGTTCGAAACCCGATCTAGCGGTATCTAACACAATTATGTCTACCACTTTTTCCCATAAAAAATTATGTATCTTGAAGCTATTTTATGTAATAACCCGAAAATCGTCAATTTTCAAGTTATGACTTTCCTCTTCGAAACCGGCGACATCTTGCTTATTCGCCGGCGGGCATCCTTATTCATCCCGTTAGCGGCGAACCATAATGCGACTTAGTATGAAGACTCTTACAAATGATATTGATAAATTGCGATACTTAACGTTCCCCTTATCTCGCGTGCATCATTCACGTCGATTATGAACGTGACCCTGCTATCTTCGAAAGGTCAAACTATCTACAACTTACTGTTACGGTAAATTTTGTTTCGATCGTCTCTCGTAGTTAACTATGTGAACTAAACAATTGAACATTTTCGATAATTCATTATTCTTAATGTCAACAAGTGTTATACACATACACATATATTTATATATAAATCGCAGCATCTATTCGTCTGTCTGTTCGCTGATAACTTGAGTTTGAAGAGGAATTTTGATGCGGTTTTCACTGTCATAGGGAATATTTATATAAATAATCCAAAGGAAAGATTTACGTCTTCGTAGTCTTTGTACCAAATACAATTTGAATAGTTATAATATTTCTGCAATATAATCGTCGAGAACTAATTTATATTAAAATACTCCACTTGCCAACGTCGTAACTTTTATTACTCCAATTCAGCCTCTCATGCACGACTGATGTATGGAGTTTTATGTTTGTTATATTCTTCTCAAGTGAATAAAGTTTATTTTAAATCACTTAAATATTACCTACATATACTGTAGCGTAAAATCTACAATTTAAAGACTTCAAAGACAAAATATGATGAAAACAAATTAAAGTTGCTGGACAATATTCACACTGAAACACAGTGTAACATGTAACGTGTATTTACTATATTGATATGTAAATCCGTTCACGATTGAGCAATTTAAGAGTTTAAATATAAAATAATAAAGTTATGTTAAAGAAGCGTTTTTCATTACTTACTAATTAAAAATACACAAAAGCTCGGCCCTGCACAAAAGCTCGTGAACAGCGAAAATATTTTATACTTAATCTACACAGTATCTACATACAATTAAACAGTAAAAGACCATAAATTAAAGAAGCTTTTGTAAAAATATAATACTATAAATTTTAAAAACTATAAAAAATCGGGACGGACGAAATCGACTGTATTTTAAATATATGTCTTTCTATCTGTTCGTTTATTTCGTACGTAAATTATGCTAAAACAATTGGGCATTTTATATATAGAAGATTGTACAGTTTAGAGGCACCAGATAAAAATGGGATATCATCTTCGACGACGGTCGAGAATTTGAGAAATAATGTCTATTTTTATTTTTGTTTGTGTTCTTTCACTTTAAAGTTTTTATTACTCAATTACATGGAGCCCAGAAAATAAATATAAACGTTTTATTTATGTTATATTATGATTAAGTCAAAAAATTAAAAGTAAATCGAAATATCAATCTAATCACCATGGCACAGTACCCACTGTCTGCTATACTTTACACTTAGCTTGACTACGAAATATCCCACGGCAGTTTAGCGTACCATCCCTACTTCCGCTGACCCACTTCCGTCATACATTTTCGTGACGTTTCTTAAACCGATTCATTGAGTACAAGCAAAATTTAAATAGCAATGAAGCAACGTAAAACAATACTTCAAAAACTGGAAATCAATACTGTTCGAGTCTATCTTTTTTACGTAATAACTCGTCAAGTACAGCGAAGCGATAGGCTGCGCCGTAACATGCGGCTGATACTTCGCTCTCGAACAACGTTTCCTCGCCAGCCGAAGCCATAGGTTACAAGGTAAATCCCACACGCCATCATAAAATAAATCCTACCAACGTGGGCGGCACGCACAGTGGCAAGTTACGCGCTAGTGAAGTACATACAATTACTTGTGTAGCAACAAGCATCGACACCAGAAAATCGATCGATAGCAATATTCCAACAAGACAGGAGCAACAGCATAGCCCTGAAGGCAAACGTTGCGGGGAACTCCTTTATATTTAGTAAAAACATTTTGCCCCGTATCAAACGATTAATGTTGCCACTTTATCTATAATGTTTTGCTTTAAACAACTGGAAAACTTTGTCGAGAAAATTTTCTCAAGCGAATTTTCGCTATAAATTATTTTGATGTTTTCTACAAAAATACTATCTAAGCATGTTTTGTGTTCGGAATTAAGTAACGGGTACTAAAATTTTGCAACATTGTCTTTCGTATCAGTGACAGAAACATTATGTACTTGCATGTTGACATCATGTTTATTTACCAGTAATAAAATTAGAAAAATTAGACTATGTCGTACATAAAGATGTCAATATATTTCTTAAGCAGCAACTTGAAATATGGAAGTTAATTCGACTTTTTAAATAGTCATATAAGTTGTTTACATACTTTAAATATTGAAAAAGATATCCTAATACTTGCTAAGTCTCGCATATAAAAAAGAGATTTATGTGTAAGTCATATCAGTAAGTATAATCGTGAATACGATCGTTTAACTGATTAGACCATGTTGAACGCAGATAGTGAAAATGGGAAATATGAATGACCCAGAAAGTGATGAGTACGTTATATATTTATAAATCAAGTATCCAAATAAGGTCACGTATTGTTCAGACTGCAGGCGCCCACTAGAAGCCACCACACGGGGTTACACAATTTACGTGCATGGGATTTATGAGAGTTCAATGCTTTGATTACTGTATTTCTAATGTAATATTCTCAATATTGCTTCCAAATGGTATAATATAAAATAAAACTGGAATTATCCTTGAACTTATTAGACCATATTGAACGTAGACAGTGAAAAAGGAAAATATGAACGACCCAGAAAGTGGTGAGTAAGTTATATATTTATAAATCAAGTATCCAAATAAGGTCACGTATTGTTCAGACTGCAGGCGCCCACTAGAAGCCACCACACGGGGGTACACAATTTACGTGCATGGGATTTATGAGAGTTCAATGCTTTGATTACTGTATTTCTGATGTAATATTCTCAATATTGCTTCCAAATGGTATAATATAAAATAAAACTGGAATGATCCTTGAACTTACTAGACCATATTGAACGTAGAGAGTGAAAAAGGAAAATATGAATGACCCAAAAAGTGATCAGTAAGTTATATATTTATAAATCAAGTACCCAAATAAGGTCACGTATTGTTCAGACTGTAGGCACCCACTAGAAGCCACCACCTACAATTTACGTGCATGGGGATTTATGAGAGTTCAATGGTTTAGTTACTGTATTTCTGATATAATATTCTCAATATTACATCCAAATGGTATAATACAAAATAAAATTAAACTGTCTTTTTATTCGCGGAGACAGAGCAAGGGCATACAATAACATCATTTTAGTTTTCAAAAGGGAACTGATATTTTACATCTAAAAATGTGTAATATAGACAACGTCTCCAGCGCGAAGAGCGGGCAGACTTGCTAGTTCGAATCTCCAATACTGTAACTGTTTAACATATTAAACTTCCTAACACATTGAAATAAAATTGGACCAAAATATATTCTGGGCAACGTGGTTGAAAATATTTTAGTTTTGCTCTCAATATATTTTCGGTCATATTGCCCTAATTTTTGAATTGCTTATCTCATTTTGTAATTCGATTTTATTTACATATGCACAAGTATCTTAAGTAGACCATATATGCAGGAGACTATCGATAAAATTACTGACTATGTCTCATCCCTATTTCCCAACAGAACCGTTCCGGAACCGACACCCCCAAATCCAGTTCGCCGCCCTATCACTGCGCCCCTATCGGCCGCGATATTGAAATGGAGTTCTATAAAACGTAATGAATACAGTGTCAACTGGAGACGGCAGCCCGAACGTCGCGGATAAGGATTCAGCTGGATAGTTTATGGTATAGGTAAAGGATTCGCCCGTCACTCTCCTCAAGGTGAAGGCTTATCACGACCTTTTTTATTTATTCACATGTTCCTTCTTGAGAACGTAATTCCAATATATAGGTATTATACAAGTGTACATAATATACACGTATGCATTTTTCATCAAATTAGTAAAATAGATATTATACAAGGAATTACTATAAAAAACCATATTTTCCTATATTTCAAAAATTGCACCATTTTGACAACTGCGCCAAAATTTATAGAAATATTCTGTAATAATAAATCAAATGAATTGAAGCCTTTTTTACTTTAATAAATGAAGAAAGACGATAAATATAAAAATATTATTTAAAAGAAAATTAATTTAAAATCATTTATTATGACTGAACTTGTATATTTCAAATCAGTAACAATTTGACATACTGATGGGCGAGTAGAATAATGATTTTCTATGAGCGCTATTTACATATAAATATTTTATACCACACTGCGTAACACTTCAAGCAAATTGAATGACATATAATATGACAGAACTTATTGGCGAAAATAATAACGTGTCTTAATGGCGAAAAATAGCCCAAATTACTATTACAATGGCACCTAAAAACAATATTTCCGTCCGCTTAAAGAAAAATCCTTAAAAATATAATTTATGAATACTAAATAATTTTTTAACCACAATGTAAGAAAACTAACACAATTAGTCGGTCTGATGACTAACTAATTGTGTTACTAACCATCCGACTAATAACAAGAATACCAATAAATTTTTAAACAAAAACAATAAATCAACGTTTTTCTATGGAACATTTAATATTATAAAAACAGAAACGTTTTTATGGATCAACATTTTAGTTGATGGTCTACGGAAAGAAAAAAAACTGACAGTCGAAAATGTTAAAAGTCTTTTTTATCTAAGTAGACGTAAGAATAATATGAGTACGAACATACTTGAAGCGGAAGCGTTTTAAATCTGATATTGTAAACGTTCCATCGTTTCTACCGACCTTCCTTTATTATAATGTTCTGAATTAAAACCTATCCCATCCATACAACATTAATATATATATATATATATATATATATATATATATATATATATAAATCTACATATTTACTAACGTATTTCACTATATATTTTTCGTGAACTAAACTAAATTGTTGAATACAACGCAAATATATTCATTCAAACCGGTGTGAGTAATCAGTAGAGTCGATAAATCCATAAAGAAAAAAAATGTCTTCCTTCTTCCTAAACAAATTAGTATATTAATAGTATAGTATATATTATAGGAAAAAGGACGTTATAAAGTAACTTTTACGATTTAAGTAAAAATATAAATCAATAAAAAATCCAGAAAAGCAAGTTCGAAAACCGATATATTACTAAATGATATAAATCACTATGAAGATAAACATTTATATATGTATGTATGTCTTTTTAATTCTCGACCCTACGTTACCATAATAGTTTACAGAAATTTAATTACCTGTAAAAAGAGATGTTGCCATCATTAAGTAAAATCGAGACAGGTCTTACTAAATTATATTAAGTCACTATGAAGATAAACATTTATATGTGTGTGTCCCTTTTATTCCTCGACCTTATGTTAGCATAATAGTTTACAGAAATTTAATTACCTGGAAAAAGAGATATTGCCATCGTTACGTAAAATCGAAGCAGGTCTTACTAAATTATATGAAGTCACTATGAAGATAAATATTTATATGTGTGTGTCCTTTTATTCCTCGACCTTATGTTAGCATAATAGTTTACAGAAGTTTAATTACCTGGAAGAAGAGATGTTGCCATCGTTACGTAAAATCGAAGCAGGTCTTACTAAATTATATGAAGTTACTATGAAGTAAACTTTTATATGTGTGTGTCTCTTTTATTCGTCGACCTTATGTTAGCATAATAGTTCACAGAATTTTAATTACATGGAAGAAGAGATGTTGCCATCATTACGTAAAACCGAGGCAGGTCTTACTAAATATATAATTTAGTAAGACCTGCCTCGGTTTTACGTTCAGGATTTAACATTTATATGTGTGTGTCCCTTTTATTCCTCGACCTTATGTTAGGATAATAGTTTACAGAAGTTTAATTACCTGGAAGAAGAGATGTTGTATCGTTACGTAAAATCGGGGCAGGTCTTACTAAATTATATGAAGTCATTATGAAGATAAACATTTATATGTGTGTGTCCCTTTTATTCCTCGACCTTATGTTAGCATAATAGTTTATAGAAGTTTAATTACCTGGAAGAAGAGATGTTGCCTTCGTTACGTAAAATCGAGGCAGGTCTTACTAAATTATATGAAGTCACTATGAAGATAAACATTTATATGTGTGTATCCCTTTTATTCCTCGACCTTATGTTAGCATACTAGTTTATACAAGTTTAATTACCTGGAAGAAGAGATGTTGCCATCGTCGCGTAAAATCGGGGCAGGTCTTACTAAATTATATGAAGTCACTATGAAGATAAACATTTATATGTGTGTGTCCTTTTTATTCCTCGACCTTATGTTAGCATAATAGTTTACAGAAAGTTAATTACCTGGAAAAATGAGATATTGCCATCGTTACGTAAAATCGAGACAGGTCTTGCTAAATTATATAAAGTCACTATGAAGATAAACATTTATGTGTGTGTCCCTTTTATTCCTCGACCTCATGTTAGCATAATAGTTTACAGAAGTTTAATTACCTGGAAGAAGAGATGTTGCCATCATTACGAAAGATCGAGATAGGCCTTACTAAATTATATGATGTCACTATGAAGATAAACATTTATATGTGTGTGTCCTTTTTATTCCTCGACCTTATGTTAGCATAATAGTTTACAGAAAGTTAATTACCTGGAAAAATGAGATATTGCCATCGTTACGTAAAATCGAGGCAGGTCTTACTAAATTATATGAAGTCACTATGAAGATAAACTCTTATATGTGTATGTCCCTTTTATTCCTCGATCTTATGTTAGCATAATATTGTACAGAAATGTAATTACCTGGAAGAAGAGATGTTGCCATCGTTACGTAAAATCGAGACAGGTTATTAGCCTTCTGGTGTAACTATACTGACAGATTGCAATTTAATTTTTTTTACAACATACGCTCGTAAAACTCATTTTTTGCAGCCATTCGCTAAACGTGTTCTTGCATCTATTTTTGCAATATTGTATGGACTGACATAAAATATTTCGGCGGCCAGATTCATCGGACACAATAAGACATTATTGTTTCATCAAAACATTTTGCCTTTGGAAATACATGTACATCTGATGAAATCCGGTGTATAACAGTTTTCATATTAAATGTTTTGTCGCTCAATGTTTAACCCGTAGCAATTTTATCATTTTGCAATAAATATAAAATCTGTATAGAAATTTCATCACAAACCTAAACGTATATTTAATTATAGACTTAAATCTATTTTTCATATTTATGGCCATTTGAAAATATAATGTCATAGAATTAATGAAAATATGGTTCATTGAAAAACAGCTAAATACAGTGATTTAGTTGCAAAGTTGTTTTTTATTTATCCTGTTAAAACTTTGATAATGCAGTGTCCTTGTTTCATCAATTAGTGATTTTTCTTTTATTTACCGCATGTTCAGTTACTTGTTGATACTTTGGCAAATATATATATATATATATATATATATATATATATATATATATATATATATAAGAGATTCTGGGTTGAAAATTTAGGAACGACTTGAAAAATAACTGGAGCACATTTCGAAGCTGCTGTTAATAAAGACATGGAAAATAGTGAAGTTCGATATATGTAGTTCCCAATTCACCCAAGAATTTCTTTAACGTAAGCCTTTTATAAGCTCAGTCTTTGAACCGTCGGAAATTAATACCGATATTTCCGCATTTGAGATAAAATCAAAATATCATCGTCACTAGTTATATTCTGATACACTTTTATAAATGCTATGAAAATGAACGATGCAGCAACGCTGCACTTACATTCTTGCGAAACGAAAACTTTTATACATATGTTTTTGCAAAGTCGCAATAAAACTTTATTATTTAATTTTGTCGTTAGATTTATAATGTAGTAATTTATACATTGTTGGACTCATAAAACATTATTTATATGACTCATTATATATATATATATATATATATATATATATATATATATATATATATTATTATTAAAATTTATTGCAGTATCGCTTACCTCTCAGGTGTTGTATAAATACACGCAATGTACATTCGTATAAAAGGTATCTTTCAGCAAAAAAAAAGATCTCAAGTGAACTTATAGAAAACAAATAACTTGAGAAATTTAAAGAAAATCAATTGTTAGAATCATATTTGGAGGAAAATTTAGTTTTATCAATTTTTATAACAAATTCCCAAAATTAAACTAGGTGATGTAGTATTATTTCTACTTTTTTAAGTTCTTTACCACGATCTAGGTTTCGTTTTATTACAACATCTTCAGGTGGGCTATTAGCAACGATTAGCAAAGACAATCTCTGCTAATAGCCCACCTGAAAATGTTTTAATACAACAAAACCTAGGACGTGGTAGAGAACTTAAAGAAAGTAGAAATAATACTACATCACGTAGTTTCATTTAATTGTCAATAATGAATTTCTACAAAATTAACGCCAAATATATTCAAAATACCCAAAATGTATAACTTATTAATACCCAAAATGTATAACTTATATTAAAAATACCCAAAATGTATAACTTATTCTTTTAAATTATAAGATATTCATTAAAAAATTCAGACATCAAACTTCATCGAAACGGGTCCAACGGTTTAGGCATTAGACAGTATGATAGACACACACACTAAAACAGATATTCTTTATTTCCATAATTTTATTCTACGTTAGTGCTTTAGAGTAAATTTCCAACAAACGTACACTTTTTTTTGAGGATTGCAATATTTTTTTTGCTTCTATGGTCTCATAAAAATTAAAAGTAGTTGCGATATTACAAAATGCCTCTAGAATCTATCAACATATCACAAGTCACAATAAAACTTATAACTTGAATAATAATGATCAATTAAACGCGCCGTTTCAAAACACTTTCAATGACATTAATTATACGATGCAACTTTGAAAACTGAGAACGTGCTATTAACAACACTCGTAATAATTGTCTGTTGACACTTTCACTCTACGTTTAAATTCATACATCTTAGGGCGCTGCTACACGCGACACTTTTTGGAGCGATACAGCCGCGATACTGCAGAAGTATTTTGTATTAAAGGATGAATTCCATAATCGTATGTAAAAAAATGTAGAGGAGTTTTTGTGTCTTTTCGACTGCTACAGTTGTCTTTTAAACAAGCAGCCATATTAGCTGTTAAAAAAGTATTATACTAAAATTAATTTTGCCGCATTTCGCCGTCGCAACTGCATCAACGAAATTATGTCGAAGGTAAATATAGTCTAGAAAATATACTCTACTCATTTGCTTTGCGCAGAATGTTGACTCGTTTGTTACTCAACTGCCAAGAAAAAAGAAGTAATAATTTTTATAAATGCTTGTTTATATTATGTATTAATATATATATATATATATATATATATATATATATATATATATAAATTACACTGTAAATTGGCTGTGAGTAATAATTTTTCTCGACTGTTTGATGTATGAGATCGACGTTAATAAAACTTCATTCACATGCAAGAGCTTATAGGTATACAAACAAAAACGACTCCATGTCTCAAGGAACTTCATGATAAATAGGAACTGAGATATAATTGGCCTAAAATAATATTCGAAAACTTAACATAAAACTATGAAATTACACTGATATATAATTTAATACATTTTATTACATTTTAAATTGGCTATATGAAATAATTTTCGTTTGACTATTTGATTATATGAACATTTAACGTTAATAACGTTAGTTGGCAATTTCAGGGGATGTGTCAACAGGTTGTCACCACTGTGAAGACTGAAGTATGGTTTCTGGACCGTACCCATATATCTCACTTGACATTGCTACTTGCAATTTTTGGCTATTTCCAATACTGACAATGCCACTGAAAGAGAGCAGCTTTAAATCAAGAAAATAAATACTGCCAAAACTCAAGAGTCAGCCGTACCTAATCCACATGAGGAGTGGAATGCCGAAAGAGGAAGAACTGGTTATAGAAGCTTATAACATATAAAGCACAAATACTGTGAAGGGGATTAGTATTAAAATATGTAAGTAAAAAATATATCTTTTGAAATCCGGTACTTTTTGCACAAGGCCCGCCAATAATTCAAAAGTAATATTTTGGAGACAAAAACAGAAAAATCTCATCGTAAAAATCTCCTTTTTATCTCTACTGGTACACGACCTTAAAAAAATAACTATTGTTAAATATTACAATAATTATCTCCTTTATTAAACATCGTAATAGATATTTCCTAAGGATTAGTAGAAAAACAAATTTTGTTTTTCTTTTTCACCCCCAGACAGCAGCTTACTACGAGCAGGTCTTTATTATTCACGCTGCTGAATACCAAAATACCGAACGAAACTTGGCCTCAACACCGAAAACTTCTGCCTCGTCGATACGTGCGTTAAAGAATTGCCACAAAAAATTTTCCCTCAATTTTCCCAATTACGAATTCTACCCTCACCCCCCATTCCAGCAAGTTTCCCCTTCATACATAAATAAAGATATTTACATTCAAAATGTGATGGTGTCATAGCTAAGTAGGTAACGATTGCTAAAACTGAATAGATAATATTGGATGTGTCTGTCTAACGTTTATATTTTCGTCATATTCGATATTCTGCCGGGTGACGGTTACATAACCAGTATTGCGAATTCAGTACGTAAGTGAAATATGAACTATCGACTTGATGACATGTATGTATATGTATGTATACAAATGTACATACACCGAAACCAGTGACAAAAACGTTGACCTTGTGGGAGGTGGCCAGTATCTTTTAGGTATTTTTACCATGCATTTATAATAAAAAGCGAAATACTTTTTATAATATTGACAGGTATTGCGAGTGAAAATAAAACGAAATACAAAGTAGGCTAGATCACGAAGGATTGAGGTAAGGAAAAGCTTAATAAAGTACAGTAAAAAATGAAAATGGGACATTAAGAGATCTAAAGAGCTTGGCCGCTATTTTTTTTCAATTTGACGTTTTATTGTTTCAATGAGCAATACAGGGCTATGAATAGTAATAATGGAACTTGTGTACATAGAGCATTAATGCATTTTCAATATGCTCAGTAGAACTATAGACAAAAAGGTCCACAATTACCCAAATTACTCTTCGACGTAGCTTAGCTGCGGGTACGTGAGGAAAATACCAAAAACAGTAATAAGAAGCGAACACATCTTACGATCTCAAACTTAAGTCATAAAAGAAAATAAGGTGTCTTGAAAATAAGCTATAATAAGCTTCATTATCTTTGTCTAGCCTTCTGTATCGTGATGATACAGATAAGGAGAGAGCAACTGTCAACGGTTTTCATTTTTTAGGGTTGTGGACTTATTGGAATCCTTACAGGATTGCTCACGCGTCTATATGTATGTCTATCACAGCCGTTTTTTCTCAGAAACCGCGTATTAAAGAGCTCATGGACACGTATATTTTGCGATACTAAGAATCTATTAAATATTTATCTGAGAATTTTGGTGGAGGCAAAGTTGGTACAAAAAAGTTCTCTCAACCCTTTCCTCATATCCAAAACCATAAAAACTATTATTGTGAAAACTATTAGAAGTTTCCCAAAAAATGTATATAAATTGTTTTTTTATCCATTTGTTTTGTCACACTGTTTCAACTCTAATTTACTTCCGTGGACGTTCGCTACTGTGGACGCTCGCTAAAATGGCGAGAATCGAGTTGCTTCATTACGTTGTAGTGTATACCCAGTCCAGCGTACTAGTATAATAGAGGTTTAGTTACATAATTTATAGACGATTACAAATACATAATTATTTGTAATCATCCATAAATTATGTAAGGCATGTTTCTTTAAGAATTTCAAATAATTAATAATATTAAAGTGACATACTGAAATGATTTTAAATATTCTCCGTTGTCTTTTATAATATTTTGTAATTTATAGAACTACAATAAAAGATTTGGCTAATAATATTAAACTAGCGTGACCCGTGCGAAGTCTTCGCATTATTTATTCCATTATGAAGCTCAGATGACAGATCAAACAAATATTTTACTAAAATTGACATATAGAGGCGCAAGTATCAAAAGCATTGAGCTAAAGCGCCACTTTATTTATACGTGAGTGGATTTGAAATTAAACAAAAGTTTTACCGTCCGTCAATCATATTGACGTTGAGTCGTTAGATGGCAGCATTGCTGTTTTGTGTATATAATTTTAATAATTATTTAATTTGCAAAAACAATAGCAATAATAAATTTTTTAGTTGTGGATGCCTGTAGAGCAAGCAATTATCTATAAAATGATATATAATTTATGTGGATTAGTTGTGAGGTTTTTTCTAAAAAGGGAGAGTAACATCTTAACCTTAGCGTATTAATATACATGATATATTTTTTTAGAAGTAACATTTCTTTTTTTTTTGAGGTTTAGTTACATAATTTATAG
Source organism: Druceiella hillmani (assembly GCA_039881145.1). Taxonomy (NCBI): domain Eukaryota; kingdom Metazoa; phylum Arthropoda; class Insecta; order Lepidoptera; family Hepialidae; genus Druceiella; species Druceiella hillmani. The sequence goes on along the minus strand of JAYKKI010000023.1, from coordinate 1,962,624 downwards.
ATGACTACAAATACTTAATTATTTGTAATCATCTATAAATGATGTCTGGCATGTTTTTTAAAAATTTGAGAATTTCAAATAGTTAATAATAATAAGCGAAATAATGTTAAATATTGTCAGTTGTCTTTTATAACATTTTGTGATTTATAGAACTACAATAAAAGATTTACCTAATTATAAAAAATAAAAAAATTACATTTAATTTTTTTAGAAGTATTATTTCTTTTTTTTGAGGTTTAGTTACATAATTTATAGATGATTCAAAATACATAATTATTTGTAATCATCCATAAATTATGTATGGCATGGTTTTTTAAGAATTTGAGAATTTCAAATAATTAATAATATTAAAGTGACATGCTGAAATAATGTTAAATATTGTCAGTTGTCTTTTATAATATTTTGTAATTTATAGAACTACAATAAAATATTTAGCTAATAATGATAAATGTAATTTTTTTAGAAGTAATATTTCTTTTTTGGGTAAAGATTTTGGAAAAAAAACATAAAATAACTATTCTAGACTTCATGGTATTTAAGATATTCGTGATATTTTTATACGCCTGTAAAGGTGATTATAGGGTATAAAGAACATTATGAAAAATAATATGTCCTATATTAATATCTGCAAATAGTTTAAAAAAAAGCAATGTAACCTTCAACGTTTCAACTTTTATACGTACCTAAGCGTATACTGAACCTACCAGTTTTATGGGTACTTTGTGTTCTATGTGTACTCAAAGTGACACCCATAATTTTTTAATACTTTCCTCCTGGTAACATTTTACCTAAATCATCAAATTTTAGTTAGTACTAGACCGATAGACCTATTAGTCTCTGTCTGGTTGTCGATTCCTCTTACGAATCGATGACGTTTTTCTATTCCATAATCCTAATGGTAAATATGAGGAGCTCAAGTTAAACTAGGTCACGGTAACCGACATCAATTATCTAGACAGCTTGTTGGCGGTAGTTAACATGTGCGCGGTTAAGAATAATTATTCTGATAAATTTCATTGAATCCATATGATTTAATATCACTTAAAACAATAGCAATATGGTCACCCGCCTTTTCAAAATATTTTTCTTGAGATAACATTTAAAAAAAGTATTTTGAAACATACAATTATGCTCAACAGTTAACAACTCAAAACACACATAAAAAATGAACCTAAATAATGCCTCAACTATGCAAAACATCGACAAAATAGGCAACGCTTTTCTCTAATACATTCACGGAAGGAAAATAAATGCATAATTTTTCCAAGAAAAACGTGTCCAGCGCACATGCTTGTATCTTTGTGTGTATGTAAGTCATTAACATGAAAACAAACCCAACAATTCTGCTGACGGTTTATAAACTTGGACTCGTAAAGTCGTCGAAAAGCGTGACTCATTTCTGAACGCCATTCATCGCTGCGTCGTTCGCATCACGTAACATTGGCGTTAGAATCACCATGGAACTCACACGATTGCGTCCAAAAATACTTTCTGATATGGTTCAAATAAAGACCTATTAGAAGTGTTTCCATGAACCCATTTTATTCAATTTATCCAAGACTGTCTTCTTATCATTTTAATATACATATCTTTTAAGCATTTGTCAACGGGAATTTTCACTCTCTCTTAGTTTAAAGAAAAAGTATTTGAAATCTAGGCGAGTAGAAAAAGGAGTCTTATATGATTTATATTTCTGCACTAGGATTTCTGAAGCTACTGACAGCTAAAATAATTATCTAAAGTAAATAAAGCAAAACGACTAATACCTAGGTCAAGTTTCCAATTATTACCATAGTCGGTCATGGTGTAAGATAAGATATAAACTATGCACATCAGCATAAAGACTTGTCATATAACATCATGATGAATGAGCAACAATACCGCAGGTGTATATCCTGGAGGATGGTTTATTAATACCATGATGTTAATCATGTCGGTTCCGTTTCATGCTGAACTTGTGAGAAAGAATTACAGAATTTAGATATAATTTTGGGTTTAACTGCTGTGTAGCTTCCAATTTATCGCATAGCATATTCCTCCATTCAGCATATTCCTCCTCTTATTCCTCCTCTCTTTTCCGTTAAAATAACAGGAGTTTATTTCAAACCAGTCTTCAAATTTTCTCCCAGTTCTTCGATCCTTTTTTCAACAAGCAACTATCGGCCGCTGTTTCCTTATTCATGCCAATTTCGAACATGGAAATGGCTATAGGTCATCAACCGCAATAAATCGACATTACTTCGTTTATCAAAGTAATAATCGATAGTCATTTAATAAAAGCCAATTAATATTTAATGAGACAATGCCTCTTATCTAACCAAATAGCATTATGCCCTAACCAGGTGCATGCGTATACGAAGCGTATGATAAGTATTTATCAACCATTTGGCTTACATTTGAAGCCAGTTACAAACATTCAAATTTACAATTTTAATGTTAATCTGGATAAGGATTTTTTTTCTTGAAAATCATTCGCTGATAATTAAAAATAAAACAAGCAATTTCATTTGGATTGAAAATCCGGCCGCTGTAAATACACAGAAAACTATATCTAAATTTATATATTATTTTACAAATTCATTAAAACGTAACAGTTACTTGCATGATTCAAGGGTATGATACCCCATTTGTAGGGGTATCATACCCCTGACGACCGACTGATAGACGACCGACTTTTGTAGGTGAGCTACGTCAGCAGAGTCTGTGGACAACTGCTGACTTTTGTCAAAGAAATTCGGTAACCGATTTTCCACAAATCAAGACGTATGAGTACATATGTTCCGCCGACTAAATATCTGCCCTCTGAGTATTCACTAGTACGTTGTATCTATTTTTTAAATCGGCGAGAGTTAGATAGAGTCTCTTAAATTTTTTGTATAACAGGTTTTTATATGACGTCTTAACAATCATATTATTTTCTATGTTGTTCGGTTAATGTCGGACCGACTAACTGTCGTTTGTGCTGCGTGTTAAAATTGGTATAAAAGAACAAATATACCTACACAAATGTAAAATGTTTCAGTTAATCTCTAATTATCGCCAGGTTAATTCCTCTGGAGGTATGTATATCTCAGCGGTGTTAACTGATTTTATAATATGAGTAAAAAAATAAATTACCATTATTTAAAATATGTCATAATCCAGACATATTTATGATTTTGAGGATTCTCAATGAAGAAAGAGTCTATCATTAAATAGGTTTAAGAGATTTATTTTTAGAATTTCGCACCTCAAAGAAAATGGAACTCTTATGAGTTATAGTCATTATCTTTTATAGTCATTTTTGTCTGTTATAGTCATTTTTCTCGAAACCAGTCAATGATCTGTCAGAGACTTTTTATTACTTGAATATTGGCATAGTGATAGAGTATATTAACCCGCATATGTATGAATACTTAAATAGTATTCAGGTGGAGCCAGAAAATATAAGTACTGAAAAATTATTTTTGTTTTTTTTTAATTTCATGAGTAGACTAGAATATCGTTTGGAGTTAAAAGGATCTTAAGAATATTTTTCATAATTTTAAACTGCAATATCACCAGAAATATGCTGAAAATTTGGAAAAATAACAAATACAATAAGGAAAAAAGAATATAGAAGACTGGAATAACAAAGTAACTTAAAATACTCAACGAGCTAAACAAATAGAAACAAATCGAATACATATAGTATGATCGCTCTCTCCACCTTAGTGTAAGATTAACATTTTATAACAATTGGGTAGAAATCTACTCGCTTAAAGTTATATGTTAACTGATCTAAAATTGACTCTGCAAAGTAATCTTTCAGGCTATCTTTATATTTATTGTAGCTTTAGAATTACCATAAATCATACATAGTTTCGCACACGATCTAAAATTAAATAAACTGCACTCACAAAGCATCATGTTAATGAGATAAAGAAGAAACATTGACTTTTATAGGTCACCAGAAATATTATTTAACCAATTTACTCCCTAATAATACTCCAATCTAGAGCCATAACCGACTCCTTGTGCATTTCTTTCATCAGACATTTTGTTACGCAATCTTAATCGATATACACAAGACAGTTCACTTCCAATTATATTAATACCACGTCTACCCTTAAATAGGTAACATATTATTGTGGAGTTTTGTTAAAATTATTATAAATGTCATATATATTCCTACAATGAAATCATCACCATGGACCTTTTCTTAACATCCATAACAACATTAATTATTATAATAACGCACATCAAGTACACGTTTTTAATTAACAATTTCATTCATTGCAACGACTCGAATCTATTACCGAAGCACGTGGGAACATCGTGGCTCATTAAACTCGTGCCCGAAACCAGTACGCTGTAATCGCACAAGCCACAAGCATGACGTGTGCGAATACTTAACTAAGAGAACACGAATAGCACGTACGAGTGAACATCGGCCTGTTTACCATTATCCAGTCCAGGGCTATTGGATCTGAGGTATATATGCGAATATTTTTATATCGGCTTCTCACTAAAATTTGTGATGATTTTTAAGATTCTCTATGTATATTAGGTAAGAAATATATATTAAGATTAGTTATAATTGTTAAAACAACAAGATGGCGTGAAATAAGGATATAAGTGCAGTGTGTGAAATAGGATGATCATGTTATTGTCGTTGCCATAGTGATACCGTTGTTTTGACAGCACGAGATTGTCGTGCTGTTATCGGGGTTAGGTAACGTGGTAAAGTTGTACATATCAAGAGCAGTCAATGTGACTATTAAGAAACACCACTCAATGGTTCTCTTTTTTCTTTCAAAAAGTCTTACATCCAACTCCAAATTTGTATAATCCTCTTGTTTCAAAACGCATCTCATTTTGGAACAAGAATCGAATCAAATCGTTTACTGTTAATTTTGTAAATATATATATATATATATATATATATATATATATATATATATATACATATATATATGTAAAGAAACTATATTTCTTTAATTGGTACAGCGCTCTTCTGCCCGTAAGCAGTGACCATGTACTTATGTACTCCATAAATGACGCTGTGAGTATTGGCGGCTAACTCAGTCAGCAAAGTAGATTTTTATTGGTTGACAGAACTCGCATTGTTATACAGATTGTTTGGTTATATTAAAAGAATTGTATAAAAGAGGAATTGACAATTTAAATAATACACTTTGAATATCGTTTCTTTATTTTCATGTAGTATTGTACTATTTAAATTAAACTGTGTAATTATTCTTATGTGTACTACTATACTACTAGTACTAAAATAAATAAACTTCGTTTTCAGAGCAACGCAATTGTTCAATTGAATTTTGCAATTCCTAATAAGTTCGAAGAAATTGTCTTATCTATATATATATATATATATATATATATATATATATATATTATATATATATATATATATATAATGTGTGTGTGTGTGTGTGTGTGTGTAATTGAGTACATATAATATAAAGATTCTAACAATTTTAACCATATTCACCTTCCATAACCAAATTTTCATGACACATTTCATCGACATCAGATGACGTTAGTATGACTCAGGGAGTACGTGGAAAACTAACCACAAACTTTCTTATGTGTAATTGACGTTAATGAGGTCGAGATCTTCGCAACAAATACGAATTTTACTTGGAAGATTCATTGCTGTTAACATATAGCTATATATAGTAGGGTTTGCCAATTCAAACAGGAGCCATTTTATATCTAACTATCCTTCTTTAATTACTTCCTTGTAAATATCGAAGAGCTACAAACAATATCCAATGATTTGGTTCATTGTTATTAATAAATTAACTTATAATAATTATTCAGTCTATAATTGTACACCTCTGGTATCATTGAACTATTTGTGAACTAAAAAAAGTATGAGATGAATGATTGGGTAAGTAATTGAACTATTTGTGAACTAAAAGGAGTCATATTTGGCAAGTAAGTGTATCGTTATTAAATATTTATTTCCTCTAATATTATCTTCTTGACGACATGTTACCATGCACGTTAAATTAGAATGTTCTAAAACAGCATTTTGTAAGACGCAATCACAAATTTTTTAAGGAAAACAATATCGAAATTGTTGAATTTCTCAGCCGATATTTATTTCCCCTAATATTGTTATATTCGATCTTCTTGACGAGATGTTAACATGCACATTAAATTAGAATGTTCTAAAACAGCATTTTATAAGACGCAATCACAATTTTTTTAAGGAAAACAATATCGAAATTGTTGAATTTCTCAACGGATATTTATTTCCCCTAATATTGTTATATTCGATCTTCTTGACGAGATGTTAACATGCACATTAAATTAGAATGTTCTAAAACAGCATTTTGTAAGACGCAATCACAATTTTTTTAAGGAAAACAATTGCGAAATAGTTGAATTTCTCAGCCGATATTTATTTCCCCTAATATTGTTATATTCGATCTTCTTGACGAGATGTTAACATGCACATTAAATTAGAATGTTCTAAAACAGCATTTTATAAGACGCAATCACAATTTTTTTAAGGAAAACAATATCGAAATTGTTGAATTTCTCAGCCGATATTTATTTCCCCTAATATTGTTATATTCGATCTTCTTGACGAGATGTTAACATGAACATTAAATTAGGATGTTCTAAAACAGCATTTTATAAGACGCAATCACAATTTTTTTAAGGAAAACCATATCGAAATTGTTGAATTTCTCAACGGATATTTATTTCCCCTAATATTGTTATATTCGATCTTCTTGACGAGATGTTAACATACACGTTAAATTAGAATGTTCTAAAACAGCATTTTGTAAGACGCAATCACAATTTTTTTAAGGAAAACAATATCGAAATTGTTGAATTTCTCAGCCGATATTTATTTCCCCTAATATTGTTATATTCGATCTTCTTGACGAGATGTTAACATGCACATTAAATTAGAATGTTCTAAAACAGCATTTTATAAGACGCAATCACAATTTTTTTAAGGAAAACAATATCGAAATTGTTGAATTTCTCAACGGATATTTATTTCCCCTAATATTGTTATATTCGATCTTCTTGACGAGATGTTAACATACACGTTAAATTAGAATGTTCTAAAACAGCATTTTGTAAGACGCAATCACAATTTTTTTAAGGAAAACAATATCGAAATTGTTGAATTTCTCAGCCGATATTTATTTCCCCTAATATTGTTATATTCGATCTTCTTGACGAGATGTTAACATGCACATTAAATTAGAATGTTCTAAAACAGCATTTTATAAGACGCAATCACAATTTTTTTAAGGAAAACAATATCGAAATTGTTGAATTTCTCAACGGATATTTATTTCCCCTAATATTGTTATATTCGATCTTCTTGACGAGATGTTAACATACACGTTAAATTAGAATGTTCTAAAACAGCATTTTGTAAGACGCAATCACAATTTTTTTAAGGAAAACAATATCGAAATTGTTGAATTTCTCAGCCGATATTTATTTCCCCTAATATTGTTATATTCGATCTTCTTGACGAGATGTTAACATGCACATTAAATTAGAATGTTCTAAAACAGCATTTTATAAGACGCAATCACAATTTTTTTAAGGAAAACAATATCGAAATTGTTGAATTTCTCAACGGATATTTATTTCCCCTAATATTGTTATATTCGATCTTCTTGACGAGATGTTAACATGCACATTAAATTAGAATGTTCTAAAACAGCATTTTATAAGACGCAATCACAATTTTTTTAAGGAAAACAATTGCGAAATTGTTGAATTTCTCAGCCGATATTTATTTCCCCTAATATTGTTATATTCGATCTTCTTGACGAGATGTTAACATGCACATTAAATTAGAATGTTCTAAAACAGCATTTTATAAGACGCAATCACAATTTTTTTAAGGAAAACAATATCGAAATTGTTGAATTTCTCAGCCGATATTTATTTCCCCTAATATTGTTATATTCGATCTTCTTGACGAGATGTTAACATGAACATTAAATTAGAATGTTCTAAAACAGCATTTTATAAGACGCAATCACAATTTTTTTAAGGAAAACAATATCGAAATTGTTGAATTTCTCAACGGATATATATTTCCCCTAATATTGTTATATTCGATCTTCTTGACGAGATGTTAACATGCACATTAAATTAGAATGTTCTAAAACAGCATTTTATAAGACGCAATCACAATTTTTTTAAGGAAAACAATATCGAAATTGTTAAATTTCTCAGCCGATATTTATTTCCCCTAATATTGTTATATTCGATCTTCTTGACGAGATGTTAACATGCACATTAAATTAGAATGTTCTAAAACAGCATTTTGTAAGACGCAATCACAATTTTTTTAAAGGAAACAATATCGAAATTGTTGAATTTCTCAACCGATATTTATTTCCCCTAATATTGTTATATTCGATCTTCTTGACGAGATGTTAACATGCACATTTAATTAGAATGTTCTAAAACATCATTTTGTAAGACGCAATCACAATTTTTTTAAGGAAAACAATTGCGAAATTGTTGAATTTCTCAGCCGATATTTATTTCCCCTAATATTGTTATATTCGATCTTCTTGACGAGATGTTAACATGCACATTAAATTAGAATGTTCTAAAACAGCATTTTGTAAGACGCAATCACAATTTTTTTAAGGAAAACAATTGCGAAATTGTTGAATTTCTCAGCCGATATTTATTTCCCCTAATATTGTTATATTCGATCTTCTTGACGAGATGTTAACATGCACATTAAATTAGAATGTTCTAAAACAGCATTTTATAAGACGCAATCACAATTTTTTTAAGGAAAACAATATCGAAATTGTTGAATTTCTCAGCCGATATTTATTTCCCCTAATATTGTTATATTCGATCTTCTTGACGAGATGTTAACATGCACATTAAATTAGAATGTTCTAAAACAGCATTTTGTAAGACGCAATCACAATTTTTTTAAAGAAAACAATATCGAAATTGTTGAATTTCTCAGCCGATATTTATTTCCCCTAATATTGTTATATTCGATCTTCTTGACGAGATGTTAACATGCACATTTAATTAGAATGTTCTAAAACATCATTTTGTAAGACGCAATCACAATTTTTTTAAGGAAAACAATTGCGAAATTGTTGAATTTCTCAGCCGATATTTATTTCCCCTAATATTGTTATATTCGATCTTCTTGACGAGATGTTAACATGCACATTAAATTAGAATGTTCTAAAACAGCATTTTGTAAGACGCAATCACAATTTTTTTAAGGAAAACAATTGCGAAATTGTTGAATTTCTCAGCCGATATTTATTTCCCCTAATATTGTTATATTCGATCTTCTTGACGAGATGTTAACATGCACATTAAATTAGAATGTTCTAAAACAGCATTTTGTAAGACGCAATCACAATTTTTTTAAGGAAAACAATTGCGAAATAGTTGAATTTCTCAGCCGATATTTATTTCCCCTAATATTGTTATATTCGATCTTCTTGACGAGATGTTAACATGCACATTAAATTAGAATGTTCTAAAACAGCATTTTGTAAGACGCAATCACAATTTTTTTAAGGAAAACAATTGCGAAATTGTTGAATTTCTCAGCAGATATTTATTTCCTCTAATATTATCATACTCGATCTTCTTTACAACATGATACACGTACGTTAAATTAGAATGTTCTAAAACAGCATTTTGCAAGACGCAATCGCAATTTTTTTTAAGGAAAACAATGTCGAAATTGTTGAATTTCTCAGCAGATATGATACATCAGAATTGACTATCTTTAATGCTAATCTTCACAAATCTAAAAATAACAGACTTCAATTTTATTGTTGTAATTAAGGATGTACGAGTATATTTTATTATATATAAATTTATTATTTAGTATTATAGTTATTATATTATATATTTTATTATTTAGTATTATAGTTTCAAAATGGCGTTCTAAAGCGTAATTGTACATGGAACAATAAATAAATAATGGACAATAAATAAAATTTCTCCAATATTCGAAATTTTGACCGTAGATTACATACGGTGACAATTAGGTCGGATTCGAAGACATTCGATAATTCGAAGACACTGACAAATTCGACGCTAATACGTGGATGAAATAAGAAGATGGTGGCGAAATAAGCAGATAAGTCAAGTGTATGAAACAAGATGGCCATGTTATTGACGTTGCTATAGTGATATCCTTGTTTCGTCAGCACGAGATTTGTATTTAGAAAAAAATATTTTATGGCATTACTCACTAATCAGTTTTAATTTCATTACTAAAAATTTTAGTCCTTATTTATAAGAACCCAAAATAGTGAGGGAATATGCCTTTTGAGACACTGTTTTATTAAAAAATTTATAATTGTTGTAGGATGAAAAATAAATGGTATTTATTTAAAAATTTTGGTAACTGGCCGCATTATAATAGTTTTTAACAAACTCTTTCGCTTGTTTATTATATTTCTTTCAGATCACGTCGGAATCATTTTATTTCTTCGATGATTGAAATGGACCAAAGACAACGTATAAAACAACCATAGACTAACGTATTATTCAAAATTCTCACGCAAAAAGGTACATCAATCACACAGTAATCCTCAAGTTAACATTATCATTATAAAAACACTAATTCACAATAAACTAGGTTGACTACCCCTGAATACGGCGCATAATATTTCCATGGAACACCCAGCAACAGCTAGGTAATTATTCAATCGGGAGCAGCAGTGCGTTGCGGCGCATCTTATCTTAGATTGAATGAAGTTGCCTACGAGCACCATCGTCCACTTAGCATACCGCCTATTCTATTGTTTATCATCAATCCGGAACTCTGAGACGATTAAAAGTGAATAAATATTGTAAAGTCATCTATAATGACTCCTAGATTAATGACCACTGCCTTATTTGTAGCTCTTAAAGTATTTTCATTTTAATTATGCATAGTTTCAAATCTATTTGTCGCAATGAGTATATTTTTGATCGAACCGTTAATCATATTAACAACAATTCCCGAAACAACTCAGATGGGAATTTGTTTTACACAGAACAAATCGCCAACTCGCTTAAATCATCGAGTTCAATCTACATCCTGTATTTATGCAGTTCTTGTGACAGACAGCAGAAGAATTAATAAAAATGAGTAATAATGTTGATTACATAGATAGATATCGAATAAGTAAATCTTTTAAAAATAAAAGCATAAACATTTTAGCAAGCGCAGATGATTCCAACTTTTGCAACTACTTTTAAATTCTTAATTTGATACTTGACACTCTGGTAATTGCTGATAGTCTACAAAGTGCTTTACATAAAGATTGGTTGATTTTTATGTGAAAAAATTTAAAACTTTGAAATAGAAAACAATTAAAATACAGGAAGGAAATAGAAACCAATTAAAACGCATAAGAAAAAATCATAGTTTACCTTGTTCGGGAAATAATGAGCTTGCCAACGACAAGAACATAAATAAATTGGGTAATTCCGGAGGATCAAAATCTAGACAAGTCTCAGAAAAAAGATGAGGGAGTACACCCTAAAATCTCTACCTGGTCCGAGTTCTACAACGGTTACAGCGTCAAGGTTGGAGAAGAATTCCAAGATTGCATTATGTGCACAAATACTTTCTTATAATACACAAAACAGATTAATACCTCGTTTCGATCAAATTTCGTTGAGAAATCAGGTTTATTTAGTGTCTAAAAAATATTAGAGGCCCAGTATAAAACTAGCCTTCATTTTAAAAAATACTGTCAATCACGAGTGGAACTCGCATTTATAAATATTTAATGGCACATCCTATTAAACTATTTTCAACATTTTTTAGAACGAAAATATATAGTCTTTTGAAAATATATTTCTTTCCCAGGCGCATATTTAAAAGAAAACAATTTGTATGTTGTATAACTACAAATTAACGATTTTCGACCTTATTTTTATTTACTTGTGCTATGAGATCTTAATTCTTGCCAAATTGCATGATTCTAGGTCAAATTGCAATTTCAATTTCATTTTCTAGGTCAAATTGCAATTTCAATTTCATTTTCTAGGTCAAATTGCAATTTCAATTTCATTTTCTAGGTCAAATTGCAATTTGGTAAATTGCATTGCACGATTCTAGTTCTAATTTAATTTTTGCAATAAATATATATTTACATACCAGAGTTAGAACATTACTTGAAAATTACTGAAACGAGTAATTAACCTTTTTAATTACTCAGCCTTCTTACATTAAGATGACGAGAACGTGGCTCATTATTTCACATTAGTGCTTTCGGTTGAAATGAAAATACTCAATAACATTATTTCTTAATAAAAAAGGGAATATAACTGACAAATTCTAATTTAAATTTTACACTCTGTCCATTAAATGTGTCTATATTAAATTGAGATGGAAAATATCAGCTCATTCATTGTTGATATGTTCCATTTCTCTGAAAATAAAATAATAAATGTATGCGTATTTCAGCATACTTTATTACGCTTATAAAGTATAAAGTACTTTTATCTCAAATAACGAACGTACTTTATGGTAAAGCATGGATGGCTGCTCTGCCCTTTACAAAGAGAAAATAGATATCAAACGTTACCAACGTATAAAGATAGGAATAGGACACATTAATTTAGTTAATTTAGTTATTTAATTATCTCTACGTTACGTATGTTTTTTCATAACGTAGAAATTACCTAGCACTGAAAAAACATTGCTCAGGCCACATTAAAGCATAGCGTGGGTTGATGCGATTACATTGTCGCTAGCTTATATATTAGACTTTTCTAATGAGTTTTACATTTACGTTTATTGTCCAACTTATGAAACGCGTAGCGAAAACATTTTGAAATTAAAACACCTGCAAGGAATACAGGCTGGAACTAAAAAAAATACTGTCAAGCGCAAGTAGAAGTAGAGTTACGGGCGTTCTGTACATACTTAGGCTTTTATAAACATTTTATTGTACGTAATATTTCTATTAAACAAATTTAATTTTTCTATACGTTAAATAAATTTATTTTTTGTATACGTTTTATATTGCATAATACGTTTCACAAATGCACGTTAAAAAAAATCGAATTAGAAATCATACCTTTTTGGATTTTTTTCTTTACTTGTGCTTTAATACAAATCAAGTCACCTTTCAAGATTGTAGGTCGACCTAAAGTGCCTTATAGTATTTAATGATCCTCCCTACTACATCCTACCTACTACATCTTACCTACTACATCTTACCTACTACATCTAAGTCGTCTTTCAAGTTTGTAGGTCGACCTAAAGTGCTTTATAGTATTTGATGATCAGTAAGTAAGGCTATGGCAAAAATAAAGAAATATTACCTACTATATCCAAGTGGTCTTTCAAGATTGTAGGTCGACTTAAAGTGCTTTATAATATTTAATGATCAGTAAGTGAGGCTACGTAAATATAAAGAAATATTACTTACTATATCTATGTCATCTTTCAAGATTGTAGATCGGCCTAATGTGCCTTATGGTATTTAATGATCTGCAATTGAGGCTATGGTAAAAATAAAGAAATATTATCTACTATATCTAAGTCGTCATTCAAGATTGTAGGTCGACCTAAAGTGCCTTATAGTATGTAATGATCAGTAAGTATTTATGGCAAAAATAAAGATATATTACCTACTATATCTAAGTCGTCTTTCAAGACTGTAGGTCGACTTAAAGTGCTTTATAATATATAATGATCAGTAAGTGAGGCTATGGTAAAAATAAAGAAATATTACGTATTATATCTAAGTCGTCTTTCAAGATTGTAGGTCGACATAAAGTGCTTTATAGTATTTAATAATCAGTAAGTAAGGCTATGGCAAAAATAAAGAAATATTACCTACTATATCCAAGTGGTCTTTCAAGATTGTAGGTCGACTTAAAGTGCTTTATAATATTTAATGATCAGTAAGTGAGGCTACGTAAATATAAAGAAATATTACCTACTATATCTATGTCATCTTTCAAGATTGTAGATCGGCCTAATGTGCCTTATGGTATTTAATGATCTGCAATTGAGGCTATGGTAAAAATAAAGAAATATTATCTACTATATCTAAGTCGTCATTCAAGATTGTAGGTCGACCTAAAGTGCCTTATAGTATGTAATGATCAGTAAGTATTTATGGCAAAAATAAAGATATATTACCTACTATATCTAAGTCGTCTTTCAAGACTGTAGGTCGACTTAAAGTGCTTTATAATATATAATGATCAGTAAGTGAGGCTATGGTAAAAATAAAGAAATATTACGTATTATATCTAAGTCGTCTTTCAAGATTGTAGGTCGACATAAAGTGCTTTATAGTATTTAATAATCAGTAAGTAAGGCTATGGCAAAAATAAAGAAATATTACCTACTATATCCAAGTGGTCTTTCAAGATTGTAGGTCGACTTAAAGTACTTTATAGTATTTAATGGTCAGTAAGTGAGGCTATGTAAAAATAAAGAAATATTACCTACTATATCTAAATCACCTTTCAAGATTGTAGGTCGACCTAAAGTGCCTTATAGTATTTAATGATCTGCAATTGAGGCTATGGTAAAAATAAAGAAATATTATTTACTATATCTAAGCCGTCATTCAAGATTGTAGGTCGACCTAAAGTGCCTTATAGTATGTAATGATCAGTAAGTATCTATGGCAAAAATAAAGAAATATTACCTACTATTTCTAAGTCGTCTTTCAAGACTGTAGGTCCACCTAAAGTGCCTTATAGTATTTAATGGTCAGTAAGTAAGGCTATGGTAAAAATAAAGAAATATTCCTACTATGTCTAAGTCATCGTTCAAGATTGTAGGTCGACTAAAGTGCCTATAAAATATTTGAATAACGACTACGCAATCTTTATTTTGTCTTTTTATGAAATTAACAAATAACTTGACTCCATTTCGCAAGTTTTTTTAGGAAGAATAGGCATGGAATATCTGACTATAAAAAAGTATGACATCTCGTCCGGAAATAAGTTTGTACTCTACAGGTAGGGTTATCGACAGTGTCAATAACATTTTATCTCAATCTATAAAATGTTGTTAATGGAAATCATATTTATAGTAAGTTGGTACGCGGAATTTTGTGAACTAAAAAGTTTGACGCATAATTTCACTTAATTTCCTTGTCCAGCTTCTCTGTTAAATTTATATTTCAAGTTCAATTGCCCGACAAACGGGTGCTCTATTGCTCTGAAGTCATCAATCATTAAACAAATATTCTCTTGAATCACCTTATTATGAATAACTAACTTTTCTCATTTTGCTCTCCAATTATGGAAAATTGTCGTGTAGATAAATTTATATCAGTATTCAGCTTACACCATTTTTATAAGGTCATTCTTGGTACTTGGTAGGCCGCAACACAAAAAGAAACTGACAATATATAATTGTTTGATGTACTGATATGTATTTTTATTAATTTGTAGCGGTTAATTCTTTATATCATTAGGCATCTGAAACAGCCGAAAGAAGGAAGAATATATGAACGCAGCAAGTAATATTTAAGGCCGTAACCCACTGGACGTGATTATACACATACGTGCTAAGCTCTCCTCATTTTTCGGGTAAGGTTGTCCTAAGAAGATTTCTAATCCGAATACAATTTACAATGTTTCAATGTACCCTAGGTTGAAATATAATAGATATTTGCTTACAAAGTACTCGTAGGTAAGATGATTATATATATATATATATATATATATATATATATATATATATATATATATATATATATATATATATATATATACGCATATAAAATCAAAACGAGTTTGCGTGTCATATTCGTCCGTAAAACTTAGCGTTCAGCAGTTTGTTCTTAACAAATCAAATTTTTACGAGCCACACAAGAAGATTACAAATGTGATATAAAAATCAAACACAATTACTAACCAAAAATCCAAATCGTCGTCAGGAATCTGCCCCTAGTACTCATGCATACTAATATCGACTCCGTAATACGACGTGTAGCAAACATATTTTTAACATGGTTGGCACAGGCACCATAACGTCGAATGCCGTTATTATGGAGACGATTGGTGAATTTTGGGGTTGTAAAAATTCGATAGCCATGCATAAAAGTACGAATTCATATTTGCTTTTACGAGCCTTTGTTGTCCGCGCTACACACGCTGATGACGTACTTGCGTGCAGTGTTGCCTGAATCGTCATTTTTATCCTTTCAGATATTATTTTCACGTCTTTTCATGTCCGTTGATTGTTATATTTATAGATTTTTATATTTATAGATATATTTATAGATTATACTTTATATTTATATTTATAATATTTGGAAAATTGACTTGAACCAAAACAAGTACTCATCCCTTCTCTTTGACCCTATATTCTCAAGTAATAAGCACAAATGAATTTGATAGAATTTGATTCGGTTTCTCCTGTTAGTAGCCAAAATATCTGGCCAGATTTTTATCTTTATTGTATTAAAACTGACTTAATCATTCTGAAGCTATAGCCATATTTGTGATCAAGTGTACACGAATGATAGTTTGAATTATACCAAAACAGTTACCTGTATCAGTTTGGGTTTAAGGAAGTAATTATAACGTTCGACTAATGAGTGCGTTCTTTTAAAATGGTATTAACCAAAGAAAATCATATCATTTTAAAATTATCTTCAAAATCAAAAATAAAATAATTTTCTTTCAATCTTCTTATACAAATTTTCCAATAAAATTAGTGTATTTTACGTTTCAATTTAGGAAAGAGAATATAAATGTTTATTATCGCACTTCGCCATTAGTTAGATAGACGTATAACATTTTTAGAAGCATATTTTTTCCACTTGGGCTATGAGCTGGAAAATTTGCTACGGTTAGTAAAATTTGCTATGATACCATTCGCTATTTCGCGTTTTTTAGTAATTCATATTTATATAAAGTCATTATGGTCCAATACTGTAAGCATTTCAACACCAACTTCGACGACGGATGAATATCCGTCCGTAAGTGTCATTTAAATTGGGAAAATATTTTCTATGCCACAACAGTTTCCAGTTTCAGTTCAATATAGAATAAAGAAATTAAAAGTATTATTTAAATTAGTGAAATATTTTCAATGTCACAACAGTTTCCGGTTTCAGTTCAATATAGAATGGAGAAATTAAAAGTATTATTTAAATTGGGAAAATAATTTTCTTTGTCACAACAGTTTCCGGGTTCAGTTCAATATAGAATAAAGAAATTAAAAGTATTATTTAAATTAGGAAAATATTTTCTTTGTCACAACAGTTTCAGTTCAATACAGAATAGAGAAATTAAAAGTATTCTCTTCTATACTTCGCCCTTTATATTATCTCGTTTTGTAATATTGACAGATCTTTGGGATCACCTATAGTTCTCATATATTTATTACTTTTTGCCGTCGCCGCGATGTGTTGAGTTGATCACACAAGGCATACGGCCTTTAACAACGCGGCGCACCGCGGGGACCCGGGTTCGATTCTCGGCCGTTCGTCGAACGAGGCCGGACTGGTGTTATGGTTGGCTGTAAGAGATTGCTCTCCTAGCAATAAGTCCGCCATATGTATCAATTAGATACATTAAATTAAATAAATAATATATTTAAACCCGCATATGCAACGCATTAAGCACCTTTGAAGACCACCGATGGAATTAATGCAGCAGACAGACGTTGGCGATAACTAAAATGGCACGATAAGTCATATTAAACTCCTTTTAAATGTTTCTTTAGTGATAAGTGTAATTTTGAGGCGGAAAAATGCTCATAAACTAATATTTCTTCAAATCAATGTAATGAAACTGAACAAAGAAACAGGTTTAAGAAACCTGTTTTTTGTTAAGTTTCATAAGAATTTTATCAGCGATAAAATTAGAATAAGCTATCCCCGTTACATAAATACATTATTATTATAGCGTTTGTCTTAGTAAAAAGCTATTCCCGTTACATAAATACATTAGTATTATAGCGTCTGTCTTAGTAAAAAGCTATTCCCGTTATATAATTGCATCATACAATTCTTCTTTTTAACTCAACCGTTTTTAATGGTTCTTGACTAAATGTTTTCCCGGTTAGCATGATAAGCATTAAGACTTATTAAATTTTACCTTTTAATTTATTTTGCTAATCCATATAAGCTTATTCTAATCCTGAAATGACTATAAACTGTCAATGGAGCATAGGTTTTTCTTAATAACTACTATCATCATCAACTTTTCTGTCCGCTGCTTGACATAGGTCTCTCCCAATGCACATAGCATTGGGCGGTAGTCGCCATGGCAGGTGCCTTGGTGCTCACAGTGCGTAGCTTCTCGCACCAGTAGCGCTGAAGCCATCACTGGTCTATGGCATTTAGCTGCGCGATTACAAATATCACTAGAGCGGGACCCCGCAGTCCGGTGCGCCATCAAAGGTATGTGTTCAACTCAACAGACGGCGGTGGGTTTAGTTTATTACAGGCTTACAGTCTTTGATGATTAACAATTATAGATTTTAAAAAAATACTCAACACTTTTATTTAATGTCTTTATTATTTTCAATAAATACAACATGGTCACACTGAATTGATGTGCCACGCAAAGCAGTGTACAATGTATAATACATTGAGATTTTATCAAACGTTTATGAAAACAGCATTTGTCTATTTATTTTCGTATTAAATCATGACAAACTGTCATTTTAATCAAACTCAATTGGCACACACCATAATGTATGTTAACATGTATAATTTATAGGAAGAAACAAAAGTGATTATTTCAGTGCAAGGCTGTTATTTTTCAGAGTCTGTCAAAATTAAATATTATTTGGCCGCAGATTAAATCCAAAAGTACTGCCAAATCAAATTATTTAGCTCAAATTTAAACTTACATTAATTTGAGTACATTAGTTTCACAATCCTATAATTGTTCATTGAACATTACTTACAATAAACATTTTATATGATCGTTTTATAATGACTGATTATGATTACATTTTTGACACAATCTTAATCAAATTTTACCATTCGTTTTAATTATAATGAAAATAAGCATGTCTCATCATGATATGCATAAGTTTGCCTTATTTGTCACAATGGCAAATTCGTAAGTACTTAAGAATTGACAAATATACCAATAATCAAAGGAATTTGATATTTATTACCAAAATCCGCGATTTACTAAAATTTAAATAAATTAATATTTTCGTTGAATAATTGCATACCCAGTCAAATAAAAAATAAAAAATCGTAAGGCGCACAGTAGCAATTGTGTCGCAACTTTCAACGTAGAGTTACGCTGCTACTGCATTCCTTTGAGTAAAGCTCGTAAAATTAAGGGCAGATGGCGCTCATTTTCTAGACTTTTCTCTATTTATAACTGAATGTTGTACGGACAATGTAGCATAGTTGGCTTTATTTTGTTTCGAGTCAGTTTGCTTCTTTTAAAGAAGAATATAGCATACAATTTAACTCTATTTTGTAATTCCACTCTACTTAGAATTAAAAAGTGGAAAATAGAATCCTTTCATTTTGTTTTAATCTGGTACAATCTATCTATATACATATTACATATTTTTGCTCTACGATTATTACTTTCGGAGATATAAGCGCTCAAAGAAATATAGCTGCATATATGGGCCTAGCTTTACAGAAATAGTATACTTATCAAATAATCTGCATGATTTTTTCATCACTTAGCCACTTACACACAAAACATGTATTTACCATTATTTTTATAGTGTTTAAGAAATTCAATAAAATTTAAAAAAATTAAATTAAATAAACAAATAATATCATCCTTCAAACTTTGTATAAAATATATTTGAATACACAACCACAGATGTAAAATAATCTACGAATAACGTCTATGGTGAAAACTAAACGAATTTCCAATACACCCCTGGCTGCTGGCGAAAGAGATATCGATAGTCGTCAACAATTGATATCTCTCTTTGATTTTTGAGCCTACTACATGTTATGAATGATAAGGTAATACTGATAATGTCTATGGTAACACTGGGAAAAACTTAATTCTACGTAAATAAAATAAATATATCCATTCCCTGTGTAACATTTAGAAAAATTGCGCAATTTAGAATACAACACCATCCTAACATATCATCCTTTATCATATCAACGCATTTAGGTACAAAGAACTGTCTTGTAGCAATATTAACTGAATTAATTAAATCGTACGTATCGAAAACTTGTTCGACTCATATTAAAAATTTACCTCCATTCAAAGTGACAACGCATATAAAATAAGCCCAAAAGCCTTGTAAACCGTAATACCATTACTACTGTTTATAATTTCAAAGAACAACGTCCCCTAGGATCTAACATTCAAACGACAAAAGCCCAATTCCATATAATTGACAAATTTCCCTAAAAGGCTCTACGTAAACGGTTCCCCTACGCATCGACTAAATTTACGTTAATGTAAAGTGACACGTTGGGTTCACGCAATAGGCAAAGTGAAGAATTTTCATTTAAACGGCTTTCATTCTGACGTGAACTACGGTAAAAAACGAATTACAGACGAACAACGAAATTGCCTAAACTTGGTGCTAGATTAGATCCCGAGAAAAATTGGGAAAGTTATTTCCAATATCGAATGCAAAATAACTAAATTTGTTAATGAAAATTACTGAAAGCTGAAAAATTAAGTGATTTTGAAGAAAACCCCCAAGAGGGTAAATCTGAAATTTGAAGAAATGTCAATGTGCCGATAAAATCTTGGTTCCTTGAAAACACTAAAATTGAATTGAAGTTTTAAAATGTAAGAAGTACACTACGAAAGGAACGAGAAATACGCAATAGATAATTTAATTTAGTTTCAAAAGGAAACGTTAGCAAAATTTTTTTTCATCAGACGACGCAATATTAACGATTAATCAATCATTTTAAAGAATATACGTGAAATGCAAAGAGCGTTTTAAATTTCTAGCCATAACTTACAATCTTAGGAAGATACAACAACAAATAGTATTGATCCTTATAACTCCGACAAACGTACACAACATTTTATTTTGGTGTTGAATGTGCAATAAAAAAAATAAATATTTTGCTAACCACCTATTTTGCTTTGTAAACATGACCAATAAAAAATTAAAAATTATCGAAACATATTATAATCATATTTTGATGCATTAGTTACCTAATTAAAGCTTAATATTTCACAAACGGAACTTAAGAATGAAAAATAATAAATAAAAGCCTAATTTTATTTCAACAACTGTTTAATGCTATTGGGATGTAATTAAACATATATCACAACCTGTTTAATGACATTTCAATGTCGAAACAAATTTCGCCCCATTTTATATATTTCACCACATTTCAATATTTTAATTTCTCCGCAAAACTGCTGTCAAAAACTATATAAACTGTTATACCGCGACAGACGGTCGGATATACCTAAGGGTTTGTTGGATAGAAGGAAGTTATAAGGATATTTGTTTCACTATAGAAACCTTAGTTCTAAGAAAGGTTCTAGTTATGATTTCAGAACTGCTGATACGACTGATACTTTCGCTACAGGTGTATCTTACACCTGTTGTTTATCCTACATTATAGATTATCGCAAGAAAATTTTTATAAGACAGCTTTTCCATCTTCGTATCTTATAGTTTTAGCGCGGATGTCAATCATCTTTGGGAAAAAATTAATTGACTGCAAATGAACGGAAATGGAGATTTGAGGTTATACTTCACTAAGTTGTAGCCAAATTTTGGACAGTTATCATCAGAGCATCAGGCTCATCCTCCCCGTTAACATCATTATTTGTGTATTAATTTTATGTAAATATTTCACTGGGTTCTGATTTATTTCTTTCCAAATTGAAATATTTACTTGCATTATGTATCTTTTCAATAAAGATTAGAGTGAAAATTATGTACGTCTTTCTTTTTTTACAATGTGAAAGCATTGTAAAGAAAGAAAGACAGCAGCATCGTGTCAAACGTATTGGATGACTATGTAGCTATAACAAACATATTTGATGTTTATATGTTTATGAAAATTCAATATTAGGCAGCGAAGGTCTACGGAGACAGAAGGAAATCGACAAGTGGGCTACGGGGCAAAAAAGTTTGGGAATCTCTCGTTTAAAACAAATAGAAAATTAATATAATTTAATTATTAATATATATAGAAAATTAAGCAAGTTTTCCTATGATTTCACGTCCTATTCACCAGAAAATTGGTGAAACAATTTTCTATATGGGAGGAAATGAATGAGAGTGAAAACAACAAAATTGCTTTTTCTTAAAAATAATTTCACGTTTCTTAAATCTATATCTACTTATTATCGTCATACAGTCACATGAAGTAAACAAACCCACCCATGGTAACTAACCGTCTAAGTTTGGTTTTGGAAATGAAGGGTGATTATATAAAATTTCTCTTTCTAGCTCTTTCAATCGGTACCCCGATAACATACGATCATTTATATACGTAATAAAATATCTAGTCTATTATTAGAAGAAAAACCTAATGACAAACAAACAAAAAAACTAATTGTGTGGAATAACTGTGTCAGTTCAGTTATTCCCAATTATAATTTACAAATTAAAAAATATCAAAGTATCATCATAGCAAAGTTTATAAAATTAAAAAAAATAACATAACTAGAAACTGGTAAATAACTAAGACTAATAAATTAAAAATAAAAAAAATTACGACTTTTTCAAATGGCTCTGCGAAACATTTTTCAAAAAAGTTTCCGGATCCGGTTGATTTCAAACTTACAAAGACCGGTTAGAAAAAGAATTTTCGTGAAAAGTTCGGTGCTTTCCGTCTTTAGAAATGAGGAGATTAATTTAATTTCCACAGCCACAAAAGCAATGAGAATGTACCTTCTCATTTCTATTATGGAAGAAATCATCGACAATGTGTATATAAATTAATCAACAGAACACATTGAACACGAAAACTAGTACCATGTTTTGTTACCTTCCTTCCACCCCATTACGCGAACTTCTTGACCTCCCCTCATAATACAAGAAACAACTATTCCTTCTGCTCACATTTAATGCACTTTTCAATTATTTGCGTAATAAATATTTAAAAGCAATTACAAATATTATGTTACAAATATAATAGTCAAAAGCACCAATAACTTCAGGAACATATTCCCACGTATTTCCTTTTGAACATTTGTTATCTCCAACGGCCTGAAAAGATAGTACGTCCTAATCAGTCATTATTCAATTCAGATTTGTACCACTGTCGCGTCAGCCGTTTTTACGCAAAATCACAGTCCTAAATTACATATTAATATACTTATTTCATACTACTTCCAAAAATCGCAGTCGGTTTTCCACTGGTCATTTCAAATCCACAAAAGATAGAAAACGTCACTCTTACGAAATTCACATCGCAATTGCTAACAGGAAAAATATTGATCCAGTATTATGGAAAACACTTCGTTGAACGGTATTCGTACTCGATAAGTTCTTGCATAAACGAATCATTCTGGAAATTCCCAAGTCACGCGGAGTTCGCAGAGTGTAATTAGTTTATGTAAGAATCGAAATATGTTTATTTAAACGTGTTGTCGTTATCTTTAATAAAATGTGTATTGCTTAGCTACTTGTAAATTATTTCTGAAACTTACGATTTGTTTACAGTAGTTAGTATGTTAATAAACAGTGCGACGCGCTACGCGTGTTACGAGGATTGAAACTTTTACATTTCTCAAAGGGAAAAGGGATATATTAATCCAATAGTGTAAGATATAACAAGACAAGACTAAATTTTATAGACAAAAATTGTATACTATTATCTATGGATTATAGTGTCTGTGTAATGCTCCGTCACTAACAAATACTGTTACGTTTATTGCCTGAATGTTATTAATACATAAGTATAAATATACTCTGTACTGCGACTGAGAGTATAAAAAACTGGAACGTAATAAGTTAATTTTACAGGCAGTCTGCTATTCACATGCAGAACCTAGGGAGAAACTTTATCTTAGGAGAAGGTCTTTTATCTAGAGAAAAGCTCTTTTCCCCCACTTCACACGTGTTTCACTATTCGTTACGGTCTTATTTCTCGACATATCAATCTACAAGCAAATAGTGGGCTGTTAAGACCCATTACGCTTTCGTTAAAATGGCAGTAAATATATTTTTAATATGACCCATCTAATAGCGCATTTGGATGAGAGTTAAAACATTCTGATGGCACGTCGCGACGTGCCATTAGGCCAGATTTGTGGCCAGACTTGTCGGCTCTTTCGGGCTTAACGCTTTCTTATCTACTCACTCTCCGCACACACGTTACTGTAGGTGTGTGTTAGTGTATCCGCATTGTTTCTTATTTACTAAGGTTTACAATATTAGTTACTCGTTTATATCGGTGTATTGCATTAAACTGTCTTAAAATGTTAAAAGCCTTTAATAGTTTAAAATATGAGTTATAGTTATAGTGAAAAAGAACTAAATTTTTCACATCTACCATTTGTCCCACGAGGGTTTTTTCAGTTTCGATAACTTTTTCGCAAGTTAAGGCAAAACGCCAAGAAATATATGTTAATTAAATTAGACAATTCAATTACACGAAGAAAAACTCTATTTATACAAAGATCTATAAGCCGCCAAATAAGACTTTAGCCCACATAAAAGACTTATAGTAATTTTACCAAAAACAAGTAAATAAAAATGTCTATAGATTATATTATTATCTAGTTCCAAAAAATTTAAAAGACATTAAAGGAATGATAAAAACGGATGCTACTGTAAATAAATTAAATAATGATGGAATTATTTAAAGAGACTTATGTCAGTTAGTCATGTGACATTTTTGAAATCGATTATCGATTCGAATTTAATCCGAAGAAACGCCTTAACTCGATTTTATGATAAAGGAATATTGTATTTTATGACATAAGTACCTAAAGAGCTTGCAACTTGGCGACGAATAATTACACGAATTATCTCCATAATTCTACCTTCAAAAAATAATATTAAACATTTTTCATACGCCATTTCTTTGGACAGTTCTATTTTTTTAAACTCACCCACGGATATCAATCCAAAAACATCCATAGATAAGACGCGTGCTGAAATTTAGCGCAGTATACCATAGTGTAAATTGCATAGAAGTTACAGCCCGTGTTCGTATATCAAACTAGTGGTTACTCTAATATTGGGCTACATTTCAGACTTGGTTGACCGATAGCGAGAAACTCACTCGGCGAAGTATTGCTGCATCGCCGCACCTAGTGCAAACAATCGTAGCGATATGAGTATCAATCGCAGGTGGCCTGTACCTATGAAAGTACATTTACGCATATATCGGTATTGTCCAATTATCGATGCAAACTTCGGTGAATTAACGAAATACGTGTCCCCTTTCGTGGAGTTTCCTGTCACTTGAAACAGAGACTGAAAAATTTCATAAAGCGTAAAACCTTGGTATTGCAAAAATAAAATTGAAAATATTATGTAGAGGAAATTAAAAATATTAGCCCCTTAAAAGTTTTATTTCATACGTCAATCAGATAAATGAAAATTAACGTATTTTTTTATGAAACATCAAGTCATTTTTCCAATAGTTTGCGAATTCAATTTTTAGGGAACTCTTTAGACAAGCACGATGAAACTATCAAAATCGCAGATTGTTTCCTGTTACCTCTTCTACACACAGATATGACTTACTAACCCAAATAACGCGTTGGCCTAATGTTGTAAAAAGCCATGAAAAAACGAAAAACGTCTTAATTTCGACAACAACAGAACAAATGTCAATGTCAGTTCGTTAAAAATTTATTTTTAAATCCTTTAGGCAATGGCTACAAATGACAAAAAACGATCGATATTTATTGGGTTTCGTAATCGTTTCTAAAAAGTTATTATGTACTTCATGAGATATTTATTATTAATATTAGTTTTTATTAACAATTCTTGATATATTAAAACAATAAATTTATAAATATAGCTTTTCTGTTTTTCATTATGACCACAAATTGTACTTTATTTTCTGCCCTTTCCTGATTGTCAATCGGAAAATTGTTTGATTTTCTATTTTATAAAAAATGTGAACTTTTTTGTCGGGATATTCTACTCCTCTAACGCTGGGCGCATTTTCGCCGTTCTCCTTTTCGTTGAATCACTTCTCTTAGCGACAGCTAAACATTTCAGCATAAAAATTTAACTGTATCAGTTTATGTGTCCACTTCGAAACATTTAGTTCGCGCGAATGATTATTTTGTTCAGTGACAGTCTAACATATAACTGCAGTGATACTGAGAAGCAGACTGAAGAAAAAATTGGTATTCTTTTTTGTTTTAAATAACGTTTAATAATAAAAGTTTAATTTACATTAATTACTGGAAGTGTCATTATGATTTCAAACGCTGGTGGCTTCGGAAGTTTTAATTAACCACACGGCAGTCTAGTACTAAAAATACTGACCATTTAAATGTATTATAAAGTAGCATCGCACTGGGACGCTGTAAAATGTTATAAAATACACGAACGAAAAAATTTGTACGACTCCTCAGGGTGTCGTTATTATTCTACAAAATGTTTCGGCGTAGTCGGTGTAAAAGATATAGTGTAGTCATTTGAATCAGCGCATACAAGCTAAACGGATACGATTTCAGAAATCACAATACAAATGTTGATTTGAAACATCAGTGCACACATCGATATGTGTAGCCAACTTTGTTACTGATAAAAAAGAATTTAACTAAAATACTTCATTGTAATAAATAACATACAAAAACACAGTAAACATTGATCACAATTTCAGAAAATTTCATTGTTTGTATTTTCACGTATGAAAAATAATCAATCAGTATTGTCTTTAAATTTAAATGATATTTAGAAAAAAAAACGATCGAAAGAAAAGAACCAGTATTTTTTAAATTTTTTCGAAAAATATATCAATGAAATACTCAATAAAATTACATAGTTAAGATTTATTACATTCTTATTTTTAAGGAACACCTTATGTGACACCCATGTGGGACGTATGAATTTTAATATCTATGGTTCAGTTTAGGTGTTCTTAAAACAGAGGAACGGTGACGACTGAAAACTCCTGAGGGGTCATCTTGAGTCTTGTGTGAATAATCCACTGACAGGATGGAGTTGATAGTCCGTACTGATATCGTAATACAAAGATATGTAATTTAAAATAATTGGATAATTACTAATGAATAATTATTTCAACATGCGTATTTTGCATTCACGACATGAACTCTGCGATGTGTTTAACAACATCTCGCTACTAAATTTCCAACAGTAAAAATCCCGTCGATTTAAACAAGTACTTGAATTTTTCCAACAATGTGCACAAAAAGCATTGGTGAGCGAGCAATTTTGTTAACAAAATTCTTAAAATCAACGCGGCCATTAATAGAATAAAAACTAATCATTTTCAACATGTGACTCAAACATAATAGGAAAAATCCATTAGTTTTATCTATCAAATGTTTATTTAACCTTTACTGTAGATTTCAAAATGTTTACATTGCGAATTTATATGACGGAATATTTTATCAAATAAATATTTAATATGTAATTTTAATTAAATTTAAATAAAAGCGATTAAAAAAGTACGCACTTAAAAAGTTATGTAAACGCTCGCAGTTTTAGTTTTTCCCTCTACTTTAATTATACGTACGCTTAAACAATTTACAAACAATTATAACAAAAAAATTACGTAATACGGCAAAAAGGAGGCATTACCGTCGGAAAATGACAAAAACGAGTCGAGAGAGCTTTTACAAGTAATCTGAAGCGGTATAAAATTGTCTCATTTTTATTCCATCATGGAACAAATAAGCAAGTCCTTACCTAATTCATTTACTTTTCTGTTATTTGTTTCTTTCATTGTGCTTTCCGTAAACGAGATATTAATAAGTTCAGAAGTTTTCCTTACATAAAAAGGACAAAAATATTTATGTAGCTTTTATAGCTGACGTAACAATATTCTATTTATATGGACAAAGACTTTAGCGTTATTAAACTCTACACTTTAGCGACCAATACAAAAGTTCCGGAAATTTTCATTTTTTTTAAATTGTGGACTGTTAATGAGTACCATAATAAGAATTAAAGTACATATTATAAATTCATTTTAAAATGCACCTATTTTAAGGTAGAAGTCACAATCCATAACTTAATTATTTCCTTCAATTTACTTAAAGTTATTTACATAAAAAGGACGAAACCATTTATAAAGCTGACGTAATAATATTTCATTGATATGGACAATGACTTCAACGTTATTAAACTCTACACTTTAGCGAGTAATACAAAAGTATAGGATATGTTTATTTCTTTTTAAACTGTAGGCTGCTAATGAGTAAGTACCATAATAAGAATTAAAGTACATATTACAAATTCATTTTAAAATGCACGTATTTTATGGCAGAAGTCACAATCCATAACTTAATTATTTCCTGCAATTTACTTAATATTTTCTTTACATAAAAACGACGAAACCATTTATATAGCTTATATAGCTGACGTAATAATATTCTACCGATACGGACAACGACTTCAGCGTTATTAAATTCTACACTTTAGCGACTAATACAAAAGTTCTGGAAATGTTTATTTTCTTTCAAATTATAAACTGTTAACTAAAAAAAATAATAAGAATTAATATTGCACATTCATTTCAAAATTCACGTCTTTTATGGTTGATGTCACAATCCGTAACTTAATTATTTGCTGCAACAAATGAATAATTTCATAATATCTTTATCGAAGTAAATGAATATAAGTTGCAAGAATAATTAGAAGTTGAATCGCGTGATTATACAATCGCATCAAAAACAAATAATTTTGTACGACAAATAATT
This sequence comes from Druceiella hillmani, assembly GCA_039881145.1. Classification (NCBI taxonomy): domain Eukaryota; kingdom Metazoa; phylum Arthropoda; class Insecta; order Lepidoptera; family Hepialidae; genus Druceiella; species Druceiella hillmani. The sequence continues at coordinate 1,933,878 of JAYKKI010000023.1, read as the reverse complement.
TGACACATTGTACACACATATTAGTAATAAATTGCTAACAGAAACAGAACCTGAGAGAAATAATATAAAATCACCATTCATCATACGGCATTGCCACAATTAGTAGGTATATATTATTCGAATACAACAAACATACAAACCTCAAATAATCCGCACGTATCATTAGTGAGTCAATGGTCCATTACGATATGATAACAACGTATCGCACGACATGCCTCTGACGATCCCATACACGATGATAAATATACAATACCAAACACACTAATATTATAATATATCTACCATAATAATAATATCAATACATCGCATAGCTCATTAATGAAACAATAAATACACTCCGCGATGACCGTTCGGGTAAAATAACAAACAATCACACAAACGAAACGCAACAAAAAAAAACAACAACCCGCAAGTTGGGACGAAAAAATAAAACTCTAAACAAAACACTGAAAGCACCAATCACAAAAATCAAATAAGTACCAATCAGCGAGATAAGAAAACACGGCAAAAATTAAGGAGATTGAGGATACAGAAATTCTTTAATTTACTAAACACGCGACGTAGAATTGATAAGAGGGTTAAAATGTCAAAAAATTCGATTATTTTTTACGCGTTCGCGAACAGTACGGTAAAAGGAGCGGAACGAACGCACATACGTCCTCACACGCTCATTGGCGAATCGCGACTGACTAAAGTCAGAGACTCGCTCGTGGAAGACTCCACGACGTACGCTCTTTCACGAATGAGCCGTGAACCGGTGGCGAGCGAGCGAGACGCTCATGGGCTTGTAGAGCGACATCCTGCTCAGTTCGTACGATAATGGCCGTGGAGGTGTTCAATGTATGATAATCGAATTTATTATTACCGTCAATTCTTGTCCGAGATGCGTCTTCCGATTTGATTACTTTGATGCGAGATAATAATATGCTTTTGTTGTGCAAAGTCAAACGGTACACGTTTTTTTTGCTAATTTCTTCTGTTGCCGGACGTGACAATTTCATTATACCGTGATTATGTAAAAATATGTTGTTAAGGAGGATATACGTACATATATCGTTTAAGAAGCCTATTTGAAGAAACGTGATTAAGTATACCAAAATATTCCGTTATAAGCGCATGAAGACAAAACGAAACAATAATCTAACGATTTTGAAGTCAGAGAGTGATGCAACAAAAAAAATAGTATCTAAGAAGTAATTTTTTCCACAATTTCGAATGTATAATCTTTAGAAATGGTTTTTTCAGTTATTATATTTATTTATTCGTTGTTTTTTTTAATTACGTGTAGAACTGGCACTTAGAGAGTTTTGAACAAATTTACGCACAAGTAAAAATTTAAACGTTTCAGGGTACGAAGCTTTGCCATTAAAATATTTCTTAATATTAATATAATTTTCGCTATGAAAATTTATTGCTGAGCATAATTTTCGCAGGTATAAAAATATTACAAATTTCTCAAAAACATTTAAATGTTGGTAATAACATCTTTTTAATATTTCATATTAAGCTCTCTTTAGTATTATTTGGATAGAAGATATGTATATTATTTCCGCAGAAGTATTATATCCATATTTTACAATACGAAGTTTTACAACACAAAATGGTCTTAAAATAATATTTCAAAATATTAATGTGATTTTCACTATGAAAATTTTGTCGCTGAGCATGGCTTTCACAGCTATAAAAATATGAATTTCTCAAAAAAAAATTTAATTTTGGTAATAACATCTTTTTAATATTTGATATTAAGCTCTCTTTAGTATTATTTGGATAAAAGATATGCATATTATTTCCGCAGACACATTATATCCACATTTTACAATACGACGTTTTATAGCATAATGGTAATTTTGGTGGTTCACTAAATTGTTGTTTTTCAGTAAAAAAAATAAAGAAATAATTTTAGTCAAAAACGATGTACCCAAGTGGAAAAAAATCGAATTGAAGCCTCTACCGAATATCATTTTAAGTCGTTGTAAACACCATTTCTACTTTTGGGTCAAGGAACATTTTGTGTGAAAGGTATAACTACATTTAAAGTTTCCATCTTATTTCGTTTAGAACTTAAATACCTCCGACACACAGACAGACGGACCGACGCACGTACGGATATTAGCTATTAAAACTAACCGAAAGAAGAAAAATAAAATTTGAGGCTGTAATGGTATTGATAATTATTTATGTTTAATACCTATGACGTTATAATGCTAAGTATTTTTGTACCCCAGTACCATAAGTCAAAATTCATTCATAATACTTGTTGTTTCTTCGTTCTTGGAATTCTCTGAAAGTCGTTACTTTATACTTAAGTTTACAAAAATTTTGTCAATATGCAGTGACCTTGATATTTTCAAGGAATTCCGGGGATTGTACATAATATAAAACTAAAAATAATTACTGTATTTAAAATAAAAAATGTATATTTGTTAAAGTATATTTCCTTTCGTGACGTCATATCTAAATCCACCCGAGATCGAGAACGATACCCGTCAAACATATGTTCGAATCATATATTGCAAACTTTATATTTGCTTAGTACAGTTACTAAAAAAGCTGATCTCTTTAACTAATAAAATATTTAAATTTTAGCCGACAAGTTGCTATAACAATCTAGATCAGCATAGAAGGGTAGGATATCTTGTTGATTACGTAGAACTAGCTTTTACGAAGCTTTGAACGCGTAAAATGTTTTTCTCAAATAGATAAATATAGATTTTTATTAAACTATAGCTACTAGATTGTATTATTTTGACCATAATTTACCAGACCTCATTATTAAAATTTGATGGGATGCCGTACTTTGATCTAAAATAACACCGAGTTTTATGCGGTGATATTCTGGATTACAATTCTGTATAATAATTAACCCACGAATTAGGCAGGGCAAACATAATATGTTCCACTTTTTTAAAACTTTAATCAATAGCTACACATTCAGTTTCACAAACGCGGTTAAATTTTTTAGCGTTTATGTTTAATGCTTTGCTCCTATAAATGAAAATGTAATTATATGCAGTCTATCTCTTGAGCTAGGATATATTTCAAAGAAAAACAAACAAACAAATAAACAGACAAATTTTCACTTTTATTATAATAGTAGGGATAGTTTGGTACAGACCGTACGTAGCACAGTAGGTAAAGTGCCTGCACATGACAAAGTTACCCCGGCTTCGATTCTCGGTAATGTGTTTGAACATTGAGAAATAAATGTATCTAATTGTGAATTATTTATAACATGGTTTACACATGGATAACATGGTTTGACTGTGATGGTACGTTGGGAGACGGCGGTGAGATTTACAATCTATCATGTTTAGTATGACAAAAATTGTGGGCTCGTGAAAGTGGCCTTTTATATTAAGCCTAATTTTTATGTCTATCATTACTCGCCGTTTGATATATTTATTTATTACTAATATTTTAATTTAACAAAGAAGTCAATAATTGTTGTTATATTAAGCCTGCTTTGTCTATCATTACTCGCCGTTTGATATATTTATTTATTGTTAATATTTTAATTTAAGAAATAAGTCAATAACTTGTTATATTAACCCTACTTTTTATGTCTGTCATTGCTCCTCGTTTGATATATTTATTTACTATTAATATTTTAATTTGAAAGAAGTCAATAATTGTCCTATGGGGTTTTATTTAAAAAAAACTAATTAAGTTTTTAATACCATATTTATTTCAAAACCGAATAATATTTGAAATGTAAGTTTTACATAATGGAAAAACAATACAAAAACACCACATATCACTGTTCCATATTTTCGTGTATTTAAACATAAGTAAGCGTAGCGCACTTTTCTAACTATGATACAAGTTGACAAAAATAATGACTATAACAAAAAAAAATCATTGTGGTCATGGAAAAATCGCGAACTCGGCAAGTTTCAAATTCCGTTAGAGTTAGTTACACCTGTAACCTTGGCGCGATCAGCTTCTTGCCCTACTGCGTCGAATATGCTGTGCTCTGCTGCCAGCTTCCACCAATTGAAATTCGTGTCACGGATATAACAATTTATCTTCAGATTTGATTAAGCAATTCATAAGCAAGCTAAAAAGGTTTTTAATTATGTAAAACCATTACCTAAATAAATAATTCCTGAATCAGTCCTACCTTTCCTAATTTAAGCCCACCATATCGTTTTATCAGCGGGATATTTACGTAGATCTCATTACATAGACCCAATTAAAAAAACTATATGAGTGGCAGTCACTTGTCTCCTTGAAAAGAAAAGTGCGTCTGTTTAAAATTGCTTATTAAATATATTTATTGCAATAAATGCTACGTGTGATATATTCTTTTATGTTTATTACATAAGAAAATATAATTATTTATAATTCATATTTGTATACGACTGTACCTGAGACAAATCTAATATAAACAAAAATTATGCTCATCAATGCTATCGGTGGTGCAATTCTTTGGTTGCTTCACTTAAAATATTAAAAATCCTGATATGATTACATCGCTTAGTAAACAAATTATAATTCCATAATTGATCGATATGATTGCACAGGTTAGTATAAATGATTATAAAGCCATCATAAAAAAATTTATCAACTAATAATTATTTCTGGCTAAATGTGAATCGGTTTGATAATAGGTTATACAGATATTAATTTACGTGTATTCCATCAATTACAAGACTAACAACATGTGTACTACTTATTCCTTTTATAACTCCGTGATGAACATACAAATACAATAGGTTAGTTGACTCATTGTAAATTTTGACATTTTTTTATAAAATATCGTGAAATATAAGTCAATTAAAAACTGTTATTGAAAAGAATTCGATAATTTATTGAAAAGTAAGCCAGTTATAGGCTTCTAAATTTGAAGATACGAACAGAGTTGGGTATATCCCTTTCTCTTTCCCTCTTGTAGAATAAAATATGCAATATTAAAAATGACGTCACTACACAGTATTACCGTCCTTGTCTAAAGATTATATTTAAACTTTTATAACTCGGTGAATTTTTAAGATTTGTAAAAATTTCTTTCACTTTTCGTCAGCTTGTACCTTGAAAAAAAGATTAACGAAATAAAAAAAAATAGTCAAATATTCGATTGAGTACAATTTACAATAGAAGCGGTGCAGTTCAACCATCTTCGCCTGCAGATAGCGGTGTTCTGACACAGATATCAAAAAATGCCTGTGTTTTGGTGTGGTCATATTTAATAGACAATTGTCTATATAAATTTATAAGAAGATTTTGTCGGATTTATGCTATGACATTTAATTGATTTTTCTGAATGTGTAATATTAAAATTTTTCTCGTCGAATTTAGTGTAATCTATGGACTTACACGTATTATGTTTTTCTATTAGATAACTCAACTAGTTATTCTGCTCTCAGATTCGCTTTCCATCTTTTTTGGAGCAAATTTCGGAGGAGGTTGAAATGTTATATACATATGTTGAAATGTGTGAAATGTTATATACCTCCTTCGCCGAAATTTGCTCCAAACAAGGACTCCTATTTTATAAATAATTCTAATTTATGAAAAAAATAATACATGAAAAAATAAAATAATACAATTATTTCAGATCATGGATATAAAAAATAAGTGAAATTACTAATATAATATTTGGAAAATTCAATTTTAAGGCAAATTTGTTTGGTTTATAATTATCGCTGCTATAAAGAACTGCTGAAAAAGTTTGTGCCTTTTTAGGTCTCTTTTACTCTTCAATTATTCGAAATAATTATGTTTATTATTTTCTTAACAGAAACTAAGAGGAATTTCAAGGAGATAACACAAAACTTTTTCTTTGTTTATTTCGAAGAAAAAAATTGAAGTTGGCCGAGAATCGCTTAAGAGCCCTATCAAATTTTCTAGATTAAAAACCTGCCATTTAAATTGTAGACTCGGATACTTTAAGTTGAAATTGAAAAAGGTGAATAGAAGGACTAACAAGGAAAGGACTCTTTAGAAATAAAGAAATTGGTATCTCAGAACAAAGAACAACTTAGAAGTGGTATGTACGGGTAACTGTATGAAAACGTAGGTCGCTAGTTAAAACAAATGAATTTTAAGCCTGCCTATTATATGATAGGGTACGCCCCCATCTCTACCCAAAATCATGAAACGCTTTCCCGTTTCCACACGTTGAGTCACATACTCGTATACTCATCTAGCTCGCAACAAATGTTGTAAAATTTTATTATTGCTTACACATTTATCGACCACTCATTACGGTATCAAGCTAAAATAGCGTAATAATATAGATTAGTTGCTATTTTTCAATTTCGATTTTAAAAGAAAAAATAAATTTTAAATTATATTTACTGGTATAAAAATATTTATTATCTGCATTTAACACAACAGAGTGATGCAACACCCAAATCTTTTCAGTTTCCAATACCAGATTTTCAAATATGTTAAAGTTCATATTGACCGAACTAATTTTAGTTTTCGTTGCTCAAAATGAGATACATTGACAAAATATTTCCTAAATAATTAACATATTGCCCCGAAAACCAGATATATTTATTAATTAGTTAACCCTTTAACAATTTAATATTATAACTCTTTGGTAATTAAAATAAACACATATTAATTTACTTCTGTATTTTGGCTTTCTTTAAATTGGTTAGAAGATTACTTGAAGAAATCTCTATAATGATATAAATTAATCCAATCAAATATATTCGAGTATATAAAATGATTTAAAATATTTATAATAATTAAATAAAATATTAACGCTTGATTTAATGGCCGTAACTAGAAATATAAGAGCCTCTTTGATTTCTAGCCAATAATCACCATGTAAAGTAATTGCTACGTCTATATAGCCTTGAAAATATTTTCATTTCTAATTGGTGCAAAACACATTGCTATTTTATCACTGACTTAGCTGATAAAAATTTGGTAATATTTTTGCGCAGAAACTGGAAATGCTTTTAGGTACAAATATCTTCTATCGGATTAATTTACATCAAAATCATCTTCTAAAAGTGTGATAAGCAAACTGTCCCAATCTTTGTAGGAAACCAGTTCTTCCATCCAGGGGGTTCAATCCATTTCTCCTTTGCAGAGGGGTCTTTACAGAATCTAACAGCATATATTTCAATGGGAAAACCGGTTCAGTTCAGACTTAAAATTGATGAAAGGGCCAAAATACAAAAAATGTTCACAATTTAAAAGTTTATATCTTTCACAATTGTCATATAAAAAACGTTCACAATTTTAATAATCCCTTTCAGAATAGCCAAGAGTCGAAGAGGAAACGTTGTTGATCTAGATATACACGTATGTAGAATCTTTCATTTTTTTGATAGAACTTTTTTTTTAGTCATTATATATTATTCAAACAAACTTTTGTTATTAATAAGTTTTTGTATTTTTTAATCTACCTTATCAAGTTAGTGAAAAACATACCAGTGGTTTATTTTCATATCATTATTACACTAAAATTATTATGTAAAATCAACTACTTTAAAGTGTTAAACTTTTATATCATTAAGGCGACAGTCTCCAAGCATATTCTGGTTATCGATACTTATGCGACAATAATATTAAGTGACTTGTAATACTGACACGTACCGGTGCATTGACGTCACCAATAATGTTTTTACTTAAAATTCAACAAAATGTATTCAAATTAACTTATCCATTATAGAAAATTCTGCAATTGGTTTGCAGGCTTTAATGTTTGCATGGAATTATGGTACAAAAGTACATTTTGGGCACTAATTAATAATGAACGACGGAGCTCTACTACTTATCGCATTCGATCGGCGACTAAAGCATATATACGTGGTGCGCGTTTCACACTTACTTATCATCATATTATTACCATCTCTAGTTATATTATATGCTCTGTGGTTGATACATTAAAGGTAATTATGAGCACTTAACAAAAGACGGGCACTTAGGTCAAGAATTCATAGAATGCAGTGATCCCTCTAAGAGGTGTAGAACGAAAGATTTATAAGGAGAAACATGATAATTTGACATATGCTGCTCAAAAGAGGTTACTCACAGCAAGTTAATATTACACATCTACTATGATAAAACCAATGATGTTATCTCCAATAAGCAGGATAATTATTAGAAAAATAATAAATAGTAAACAATACGACGAAACAATATAATTAAACCGTTTGTTCATAAAAAAACATTCATTTTGAGACAAAATATTTATACATGGCCCAATAATAAAAAAAACATTGCTTGTTGTTAGTAGAAGAACTGTCCGAAGTAGCAGCAGAAGCGAAGAACAAATATTATAGGGAGTACCGACATGATTTTGCGTGAAAATGTTCAATGACGTCATGTGGCTCGGACGTCCTAAACAGGGTTTTGTTAATTATCGCAGTCTGATATGGAACCGTCTTCAAATCAGAGAAAAAAGAAAAAACAACTCATCACTAAAGAAGTATTGCTGTCTCTTATACGAACCGTTCCTGACGAAGTAAACTGTTGAGACGTTAAAATAGTATTCTTTTGAGACAGTATTGGATATTAGTATAACTATATATATAAAATAATAAACATTAATTTTATTTTTAAAAAGATAGTCGTATTTTAGTACTCTATATTATTTATTCCTTCAAATTTAAAGTAATCATTTCTCATAAAGATCAAACTTGTATGCAAAACTAGATATTTTTTTCGCCAGATCAGACACTTGGATATGATGTAGCATAATGTTATTAGTACAAACCAAAAAATGATTCTAATCATCTTTTCACGTCAAATGTCCCTACGTAAGATGGACAGAATGTGAAAAGTGTTAATCAGTTCTACTATTAAGATGCTGGTTTAAAATTAAAAATAGTACACATAAATAGAGTAAAAAATACAAAAATAACTGATGGTAATAGAGATATGGAAATGTAAACAGACGATACGCGGAACCGAAGAGAATTTCCTTTTTCACAGCGCAATCTTATCTGCACATATGAGATATTATACTTGGGTAATTATATTGATTGCTTCACTTCTCGAGTTGCTGGACGCCTTGGGTGTCTTGCAGATTCCGAAAGACCGCGCATTGTTTCTATGTCGTTTTGCAACGTTTATATGCTTTTTTGCATCGTATATTATTTCCTGCCATTACCGCCTGTATCCTGTTGGAGTTATTTGGATATTACGTATCCATCTAAAATGTCTTGTATAATCACGTACGAAGGTGAGACAGACAGCTATAACTTAGAGCCACACCGAACTCACATATGTGCTGATATATCGTCTCATTGCTTCCTTAGAGTTATATTTTTGGAAAACACTGAAAGGAGAATTGGGCAGATAATAATTCAGATGTTTAACTTTTATCTGTGTCTTAAACCACATGCATTGTAAAAAATAGTGACTCGTGCGTGTTTTATATGCGTGTCCAAATATACAGCTTAATATTTACACAACCACAGTGAGTATTCTGTGAAACGTTCATCTAAAATTTATTTGTCCATTTATTTGAGATTTTGAGATACATATGTCGTAAACCGACAATATAATATGACAGATTGTGACGCGCCTAGGCACATTTAGGAATCGCATAATTTCACGAAATTCACTATAAATCGAAACAAATGTCCGGCACATTGATCGTTTTTGGCATAATAACAAGTAATTAAATTTTTTAATTACTCAATATAATAATAATAAACGTGTACTTTATTTATATTTCCTGCTATAATCCGTTTTATTTTTAATTACTTTTTGAGTCTAATTTACAAAGACTGACTTGTTAGCAAAAATTCAGTTTTTTCTTTTATTTCAGAATAAAATATTGAATATATTTTTAATGGTATGTATTTATTTTTTAATATCTCATTAACCTGACCCGATTGTTTATACGAGAACGCGATGGATGACAAGCCAAATCAGCAAAAGACATGAATGATATGACTAAAGTTAGTTAGGAATTTCGTTGAATTGCGCCCTTTCATATTGTGTCTAGGCACTTCACTATCTGTCGTATTATATGAGCAGATTGCAACAAATATATATCCATTTAATAACTACATTATTATTAAAACTATATTATTATAGTTCCATAATAACTATATTATTATATAAGAAAAGTGCAATAGATTATAAAATAATAAATGTGGAAAATTATTATATTTTATAAATAGGATAAATTTATATTAATATTGGTAGGATAGAGTAGCTGGATGGAACAGGATAAAAGGAACAAAATGGTAGTTAGGAATTAATGCAAGAATTTAGAACTTTAAGAGTTTAGACTTTTGAAAATGTAAATTAACTAAGCATTTCAATTCTTCAATCCAGTGTTTGGCAGCATATACAGTAAATCAGTACTCGTAGAATGTCAGCGTATTGGGAATTCAGAAATGAATTATAGTCCCCAGGTACTACGATCGTTAACTTGGAATTAAGAGAATCTGGAATGCGGCGAATTTTTAAAACGTTTAAAAAGAGGTATAGATTGATGTAAAATTGAGACGTGTTCTCAAATTCATAAACTTTCTACTTTAATTAATCGATCTTCAATCATATTAAGATAGGACACACCTCTGTAATCAAACAAAGTTAGTAAAAAGCATTTGCCAAAGATGAACTTTAATTTTAATTGTAATAAAATTTTCAAGAAAATTTAGAGTTTGTTGCCGAAAATTCCTTTATTTGCTTGAAGTTGCGAGTTATACGTCTCATTATTTGAGCCCTGTATTTAGTGTAGCTTATACTTAATATCACTGTATTTAGTGTAGCTTATACTTAATATCACTGTATTTAGTGTAGCTTATACTTAATATCACTTTCATGTCTGAAATTAGGATAATAAAATTATACTCTGAAAACATATTATTTTGAAGGGTTTTACCGCATCCCACACAATCGCCTACACTTTTATTTGTTTATTGCTCTCTAGTTACTTTTTTCTTTAATTTTACGTCTACATTTCAGTTTTGCTTCTCGCAGATCACATTTCTGGTGCCATAAATTGGCTTTCATTCCCAATTTACATACCCAAAATACGTCAATAAAATACTAATACTAACAGCACGTCTGTCTTTTTGTTTAGTACCGAACACATATTTCTCTAATTTTTGTTTAGTGGGCACCGTATTTTTATGGACTTATATTTTATTCCCTATTGTACCATTTCCGCTTACTTTTCTGGCATAAACAAACTTTCTCAAGAACAGCTTTACTTGGACAGCGTTTCCGTGCATCTTTTTAATCGGGGTCCGCTACTTAATCTGGGATTAGGCCGAGGCGTTGGTTTTATAGGAAGCGACTATTATCTGACCTTCACAGCCCATAAAGGAAATCAGATCATTCTTGACTAGGTTTTTATAGCGACTATCTAGTTACAATATGTAAATAGTCAGTAGCTTAACATGCCCTCTGACTTAGGAGCTCGTAAGGATATTGTTAAGGTGTGTGATCCACTCATACAATCACTGACCAGTGCGTGTTTTGCTTAGGGTTCGGCTGTGAGCATTCAAATCAGTTTTGAGCCTTTCTTCAGTCTTTTCCAAGAACAGCTAACTTAATTTTTCGCCATTATGTTTAATTATAAGTGACACCACAATCTTTGCCTACCTTTAACATTGACATCTTTCACTAAGGCGGAGTGGCAGATGATTATGTATCATAATATTTGTAGTCTGCATTTCGTATTTCTTTGCTTTCTTTCTTCATTTCGATCTGTATTATTTATTTTCAAACAATTCTTTCTTATAATATGTACGTGATGTATTAACGAAGTCTTTCAAAGATCTTCCTGCTGGTCACGTTATAAGTATATTACACTAACTTTCGCCAGATCAGACCCTTTATTTTCGAATCCACTAAGTACGTAATTTTTCATAAAAAAATAACTAATGACGTCGATTTATATTCCATATTGTGATTTTCCATATCCATAAGCAACTGGATTCTTCTTCGTGCTGAAAGAGATTGGCGTGAGGATACAGAGTACGCTTAAACATATTATTCTTTTGGTTATCGTGATGTAATTCTTGACAAAAAAGCCGCTAAACGAGTCTATTTAATAACGGAAAAAGGAAATTTCTACAAAATTAATGCCAAATAACGGAAGAAAAGGGTTTTGGTTCAACTTTATATTTAGAGATGCCTCTTATGTGATATAATGGTATGCAACACGCATACCATTAATATTGTAATTGCAAAAATTTTAATGTTTGTCAGCTAATAAATCTAACCAAACAACGAATCATTACTGTATATTTGTGGTTGTGGAGTAATACACTGGCTATGTATGTATTACCTGCGGCTTAGCACGCGCGAAATATTCATACCAGGAAAAGTATGGCTGGATGTTTGTTACTCAACAACGCCTAGAGTTTATTACTCAATCACGCTATAATCACGATATAATAACAGAGAAAATATTTTTTTTTATAAATTTATATTTAAAGACAAAAATATGTTTCACTACCTTTTTGCTCGTCGCATTGTTTTCGTGAATATCCATTAAAATAGTGGGATTTGTTTCTAAACATCGGTCTATAAATAATGTTAAGTCCTTAAAATATACACGGTGCGACATTTGTTGACATGTTGCGTTACTAAGAGTTTATTATTGAACAAAAGCACCGATTTATATCCAACATAAATAATGTGATTTCAATGTCCATGCCAAGTTTCAGGAATATCTGTCATGCCGCCTAGGCGAGTAACAAACATCTTTTTTTTTCAAACAGTTATTGATGTTTGTTACTCATATACGTATATCCTTATTGAGTAACAAACATCCAAGTTATTGATGTTTGTTACTCATATACGTATATCTTTATCGAGTAACAAACATACAAGTTATTGATGTTTGTTACTCATATACATATATCCTTATTGAGTAAGAAACACCCAAGTTATTGATGTTTGTTACTCATATACGTATATCCTTATTGAGTAACAAACATCTATACTTTTTGCGGTATTGATATTCCACGCATGTGGAGCAGCGGATAACAACATTCCCTGTATTACTCCATTACACTAAATATACGTAAACCAACTTTGGTAGTGATTTGTTATTTGGTTACAGAAATATTAAATACCAAACACTCAAACTTTCGCAATTACAATATTAATATTATCGTATACTAAGGGCAGTGTATCAAATCAGAGGCAGCTCCAAATATCAAGTTAGATTAAAAAAAATCCTGTTATTAAACGAATCAACAATACGGCGCTCTACATTTATTACTCACCGTAATCGAAAAATAATTGTTTGTCACTCCACCCTAATGTACACAGGCGCATTCACTACCACATCATTATTTATAAGAACCCTTGCATTGTGTATCCAAATCAAAATATCTGATTTCGCTGCAGCGTAAAGATAATGACGAAGGGGTAATTACCCTTCAAGTCTTGTTTACCCTCTTATTAAACCTTATTATTGCATCATATATAGTTACTCACTTCAACAAAGGCGCCATATTAACGAAAAGCAGATATCAAATTTTACTCGGAAATGCTTGAAAATTTCATACAGAATATCCTCATATTAGCACAGCAACAAATGACATATCTGTATATACGTCTAATTCTATCATCTAGCTAATTACAGCCTCACGCAAGCCTCAGACAAATAGTAATACAATTTGTTCGTTATGTTTAGTTGTTGTTTACATCAATTCGTATTCAACGGACTTGGTGATTTTTTATTCAGTTAAATGGAATACATTTTCCCAAGTCTTGCGTGAATTTATGGTACATCGCAGTCTATTAATCTATGTAAAACCGTATCTTGTTTGAAGTGAAATTATTTAATTAAGTCATTGTTAACGTGGATTTTAAACGTAATAAACTCACAATGTGAATTTTCTAGCGCAATAAACCCATAATGTGGATTTTCTAGCACAATAACTAATGTTTAACAATTATTTAAATAATTCAATAGGGAGAGAGAGGGAGAGGGGACTCTAATGTTTACCTTATCGTACCTTATCTAGAATCATCGTAATAGTTTTTCTCCAACCTTTGCCCAAGCGTCTAAAAATACAATTTTTTATAACTTTAGGTTCGGTAGGGAAATGTAGCGATGGGGGAAACCATGTATTTTTTCATATTTTTCAGTGTTCTCAGAGTATATACTACCTAAAATAATAAAAACAAATTTTGAGACCTTTATAACCCTTTTAAATAATTCTCTACATTATACGTACAATTGGAAAAGTAGTTTTGATATTTATGCAGGTGGATATACACACACATACATACATACATACATATATATATATATATATATAAATATATATATATATATATATATATATATATATATATATATATATATATACGTATATATATATATATATATATATACATATATATGTGTGTGTGTGTGTGTGTGTGTGCGTGTATATGTGCGTGTGTGCGTATGTAATAAAACTTTCAAGTCTACTTCAAGCGGTTTCTGAGAAAAACTGTTGTGGTAATACGGAGTCGTGAGTTATCTTATAATGGCTTTATTATTCCTTTTGAGGTACGAAATCCTAAAATATATTTTTTTTAAAGAACTCGTCAAAAGAAACACCTTAACTCATAAAAAGCCACACGACTCCATTTTAACCGTCAGTATTCCTCGATTCAACGCAATGTTTTAATTATGAATACTTTTAAGGTACTCCATCTACTTTAAAAAAAAGGACTAGTGAAACTACTACTTTAAAAAAAGAACCTCCAGAATACTGCTGATTTTCTTAAATCATGTCTCGGTGGTTAACGCTGTCGATTGGCGGAATAACTAGCATTAGATGACGGAAAATATCCACAAGGATCATTTCATTTCTACGTCACGTATATCCATCGTCGATAACTCACTCATATTTTTTAAACATTAATAAGCATTAATTAATTACTTTAAAGAGAAGAATACTCTTTCAGTTTTACTAGGTTTGAAAGGTAGAATGAAACTTGCCTCATACGTTGTAAGCAAAATTGTATTAATGTATTTTGGCTATTTGTATGAATTTACATGAAAAAAACACAATATGCCACGTGATTTAAATCTTAGACAATATATATAACTTCTTCGTTTTAAAGACCGTACGGTTGAACACCTTCTTCGTTTTGAAGAACGTACGGCTGAATGTACGGTTGAAACATGCCTGATAAGTTGTAAGCGAAATTGTATTAATGTGTTTTGGCTACTTGAGTAAATTTACATAAAAAAAATACTATATGCGACGTGATTTAAATTTGAGACAATATAAATAACTTCTTCGTTTTGAAGAACGTACGGTTGAAACTTGCCTGATAAGTTGTAAGCAAAATTTTATTAATATGTTTTGACTGTTTGTATGAATTTACATGACAAAAATTACAATATGCGACGTGATTTAAATCTGAGATAATATAAATAACTTTTTCGTTTTGAAGAACGTACGGTTGAACACCTAGTTGAGCTGGCAACGTACGGTTGATCACTTAGGAATGTATGCTTGAAATGCTTATTTACTAGTGCTTGTTTTGTATTTGTTTTGACCTGTAACTACGATCGGTTATAAGTGAATAGTTATAAGTGATTAGACTCACTTATGAGTAAATATACTCATAAGTGAGTCTAGTTATAAGTTGAACACCTAGTTGAATATCTAGCAACTTACAACTACAAAGTTACAAGTAAGGTTCAGTAAAACTGATGGATGTAATTGTATCCTTTTTAGCATGATTAAATGGTTATTCACTTTACCATTAGTATTTACTTACATTAGGACATATTTACTTTAATGTATTAGTTCTAACTTTCAAGTAATAAGTATTTACTGGTCACTTTAGCTGTTGAATGTGCTAGCTTATACACACAGCTTATTTTACATGAGTTGCTTTGTTTACCCGGAGTGAGTTGGTTCGTTAATTATAATTGAATCCATCATGATAGACAATATGCTAATATCTTTCGTTTTTTTTAATTTTTTAACTGTGCTGGAAATAAGATATACTTTTTATTCTTTCCTTACTTCTAAGTTAAATATTAATGGAATTGTTATTTCAATTGATTAATTTTTTACGCCATATGAGTACAAACAGAAAAACACGTTAATTCAACCTCCCGACTACATAGAATTTTACTTCTTGACATCAAGCTCTACCAACTTCAACGATATCTATTAAGTAGATTTTGTGTGACACGACAATTTTTAAAACGACCGGCTTCTTCTCTATAATTATTTATAGCCCCGTGAAGTCATTTTTTTTCAAAATATTTTTATACTCAGGAGTTTTAGTCTTTAATCTTTTATTATATGTACTGCTTTTGTGAAAACACTTTTGGTTTTTACAAAGTTTCACAATTTTAAATTTATTATATGCAATACAGGACACAAAAAAAACTGAAATTTTTCTAAAAAACTGAAGATAATACTGCCAATATCCTTTATTTAGTCTTATGGAAACTAGTATAAAATTAATAACAACTTCCAAGAAGAAGAAACCAAAATTGTTTCAACTATGTTTATGATATACTACACCAGTTGACAGCGTCGGTTTACTTATCGATAGGGGTTTTGATTAAATGAATGTTGAATAAAACAAAAAACTGTAATTTCGTTAGTGTCACTTATCTAAATATTCAACAAATTTATTATGCTATAATATAGTTATCACTGCTAATTTATTGATATTTGGTGCATTTCTTTTTTAATTTTTTCCCATATTTATTTGTTATGCGTAATTAATTAAACTAAATTTTATGTTATTTCTATTAGGGCAGTGAGACTTGAGTATATTATTTCAACTGTTTTGTTATTTCACCGTTTGTCCTGATACCGGATATGGAACAGTCCTGTTGAGATTTTGCTTTTCTCGATCGCATGTAAAATGGTAATAATCTGCAAAAGACTTTTTTGTTGTCTTTACAAAAGTGGCGTTTTTGTTTAGAACCATTTTTATAATAAAAACTTTCATCAATGTGTATACGATAGTAAACATATTTCTCATTTGACGGTTATATTATAAGGATAATGCCTTTATGGTCATGCAATATGCTAATCTCTTATTTAGCACCAGCAAGCACGACAGTAATGTTATTCAAGCCGTTCACTTCCATCGTCTCGTACAGAATGTATTTCAAAACCATTTAATAAATTCACGGCAAATGTTGACTTTTATATCGAGTTACTGAAAACAGCTCGAGCCTGAGCTTTTGTGCCAACTTTTCATAAATAAGAAGAATGACCTCAACATAAGAACAGTATTACCCAAAAATTACATAAATAAATTTTAAAACGTACCGGTCATCATGTGGCAAATAGCATTCCGGAATTGTTGAATAAGTCAAAATTAGCTAATGACTTAAAGATCAATAAAGTTCTCTATGAAATAAGCCCTACAATATATTTCGAAGCAGGAGAATTGACTTTGATAAAGGAATCTACGCAGTGGGGCAAATATCACGATCAGTAAAGATAACGAACTCGTATCTAAAACATTAGAGTAAAATACTAATTACTTTAATAATTTACGACATCATTTAACACTAAAACAAAATTTTTCCATTAAAAATGTCATAAATTTATTGTCTAAATATATCAATGGTGTTTCATCACTTCAGTTATGTCTACAAAATTTTACTGAATAACAGTGTGTTTAATGACAAACTAAATACATTGTTATTAAGTAAAATTTAAAATATATAAATTTTCGTTTAATAAATATTAAGTAGGTTTTTAAGTGGTAATTTTTGTGAGAGTTACATGTCCTCACTCCTTACCAGCCAAATCGCTATTTTCTAAAATCCGAAAAGCAGTATAAATAACAAAATTAAAAGGAAAATTATGTCAGCTGAGTAGACTCTACTGGTCCACAAGTAATAGCCGACCAACTTATAACAAGTAGTTGAGTCTATAAAAAGTTCATAGAAACTCCGTACAAATAGCCTAAACCAATTGCAAAAATAGTTTGGCTACGGAAACCTAAAAACCTTCTAGAAACTCCAAAATAAGCCGGGTAACTTATTTGCTTTAACTCGGGCCCAACTTCCAAAGCTTTTTTTGCTACTGAAAAGAAGTTTCTCGAATTTAATATATAGCTTTTTATAACTATAAGATACTTGAGAAGCTTCGCTCTCATTATAAATAGCGTCATCTGTGCGGATGCGAGTCAATCTATTTCGAAACCTCGAAGCGGTCATTTTTGCTCTCTATCTAAGTAAAAACTTTACGTCAATAAGTGTAATCAATTTTAAATAGACGTTTTAATAAAAAAGAAAATTTATTCCAGTGAACTTTATCTTCCATCATTCGGCGACTTGCTCTATTTCTCCTCGTTCAACTATCGTTTTATCCAAGTATGCAAAGCTATCGTTAGCTATCCTCTAACAAATATAATTAAGGTCAAATTCTTAGTTATTCAAAATATAAAGAAAAAGTACACTGAAAGTTAAAGTAATAGTTTGATAAAAAAGTATGTTACTTCAAATATATATTTCCTTATACAAACAGATAACGCGGATGTTAATGACGCGCAATTATATTCGCCGAAAAATCTTATTAACCAATCGTGCAGCCTAAATAAACGGAACTTTGCAGAAAAAAGTGAAAACGAAATTGTCCATGAATAAAAAATATATTTATTTACGTCACAAAAATTAAAAATATTTTAATTGTAAAACAAAAATGTAGTCTCCGATTTGACAATTTTTTTTAAATTTTGAAATGTCGTATTGCAGACAATCGATAATTAAATCCAGTGCAATTAAAAATGTTAATATTTTATTATTCAATATATAGATAAAATGAAAAATAATTATTTTACATAACTATTAAATTTAAAAACACTGAAGGCACGAAAGTCATTGGAAAAAATGTGAAAATACAAAAATTTACTTTTTTTTGCAAAACGTTTAGTCAAATTCTAATAATTAATGGGTAATTTGTAATTATCCACCTGAAGATGTTGTCATACAAATAAACTTAAGTCGTTGTAAAGAATTGAAAGAAAGATACTAGAAATAATACTACGTCACGTACGTTTCATTTAGTTGTAAATAAAATATTAAGTATCAATTAATTATTAGTCTATACCCCATATATAGAAGTATCTACGCAGCGTGAGAGATCCCGCTCTACTCTGCCTTGACACTTTTTTCTGTAACTTTTGAAATTTTGACTGCTTGTCATAGAAGAAAATAAAAATATTTTTTTCCAAAAATGTTACTATTTTATGACTACAAAAATATGTTGTTACTTATTTTTCCGAAAAAAAAAACGAATTGCAGTATCGGACACTGTTGCATTTATTTTGATGAAATACTTGGTGAATAGTTTATTAAAATTAAATAAAAGTTTCTTTTGAATCCTTTAATGAATTTCCAACTCATATTTATTAAATATAGGAAGTGGTAAGAAAATTAAGATAAATATGGCATATTTATTGGTTCAAAATCGTGGGTTCAATTTCCACATGTGTAGTTCACCGCCAAAAATGTTGAACCTGTTCTGACACATACTTTCACCCTTCGTCCTTAAAATGCTGACGTAGGCGCATTTATAATATCTAGTTTTAACCGAGTTATTGAAGTTTGAAATTGCTTCGACAGAAACTGTCGTTTATTTAGACGCAGTTTTCTTTCCATATCCAGAATGGATATTAAATATATTTTCATTAGAGCTTTGTTATGTAAAACTGAAGTAAATTGCGAACATTTATACAGCGAGGTCCAATACAAAATTCTTCACAAACCCAACAATAAAATAAAATAATAAAATTCCCGTTAACCTACGTATAAAAACGCTGGAGTTACGCTAGGAACAACCTATAGCGTGATTGCATCATTTATTAATTTTAATAAATTTTCTAATAAATTTTTTCACGCTTATTATTTATTATTTAAATATTAAGCGTGAAAAAATTTATTAGACATACTTAACAAATATCTAGAGTTACCAAGTGATTGATCATTGACATATTAAATCGTACATCACACTAGAAACATTCAAGTAATATTTATAATAAACCAAGATTTAATGTTTGTTTTTTTTTAACTTATAAGGAATAATAAATTATTGAATTGATAAGTAAAATTTATATTGAACGAAAACGAAATTCACAAGCCCAACAATAAAATTCCCGTGTAACGTAAGACTGTTAACATACGTATGAAAACGCTGGAGTTACGCTAAAACCAACGTATAGCGTGACTGCATCATTTATTTCCAATAATAAGCGTAAACAAATTTATTAGACATACTTAACAAATATGTAGAGTTACCAAGTGATTGATATATTATTCATATATTAAATTGTATATCACACTAGAAACATTAACGTAATATTTATAATAAACCAAGATTTAATGTTTCTTTTGTTAACTTATCATGAATAATAAATTATTGAATTGATAAATAAAATTTATATTGAACGAATTTAGTAGGATCAATCAAAATATATTAACCCACAGGCATAAACTGACGTTTCTTATTTATCACAACAATAGCTTCAATAAGACATATTTCTTTTTGCTTTGACAATGAGATAATTTTAAACTAACGTAAGATTTTAATTACAGGAAGGAACTTTGGTAAAAGGTGTTTTTTGTGCGACTTGCAGCATTAAACGAATAGTTTGCCTATTCAATTTAGAACATTAAGTTAGATTCATAACTATTAATATTTATGGTACCTTTTTTATTTATACCTAAGTGTATTAAGATGGTAAATATCTTTGGATTCAAGACACAAAAATTTATGACTTTGTTGATGTAAGTGAATCCATCACTTGGATAGAAACACATAAATTAACCTTTGAATCTATTACTTTTAGAAAAACGACTATATTTAGATAATTTTAATTCTTAAAAGCATTATATTTATACACCATGATGCTACTACACTTATATCATTACACGCTTTGCACAAAGCAAATGCCTAGTTAGTCAGTGTGCGCTAAATAATCCAATGATAAAATGTGCCGTACCCACGTTCGCAGATTATGTTTTGATAACATCACTGTCTTTTACATTTATTAGCATTAATTTCATTATCTCCTAGCATTCCAGTAATAAAGCAGAAACTGTAAATACAAACACGTCGTTACATGCGTTTAATGCAGATCCATGAAGCAAATCAATTAACGAAATGCGGTTTTAGGATCATTACAATTATTTTATTGTTTTGTCTCATTATTACTTCAAATTTAAGTTACCAAACTCTATCGTTCAAATATATTTAATTATGATCAACAGCTACTAATATACAAGTTGACCTGCTCTGTTTCTTTTTTTATTTACGGAAAACTGAAAGTAACCTCTGGAAACTTAAAAATGGGAAAAACACGAACTTATAAGTCATTTTAATAAACTGAAAAATGGTATTCATACTCCTTTCGCATAATAAAGCATAATGCTATTTAAATAGGTGGACAGAATGTTCTTGTATAATCGTAAGATACACACTAGTTTCACTGAAGTGACGTGTGACTTGTGAAACATAGACACAAGTATATAACGCACGTATATAGATACTATTTACGTACACATGCAATGTCGCGTTGTGTTTACTGCGTATGGCTTGTTACCTTTCGATAAGAAATCCATTTAGATCAAATCGAATAAACTTCACTTTGATTACGGGGGCAATCGGTTTTATTTGTGGCGGACGGCGATCGGACACGGTCGGCTCGGTTGGCGAAGTAGAAAATTAAACTCCGTAAGTCTGTCCCTCAGCTAGGCGGCGCATAAGTCGTTGTCTTAATTCTGAATTCGCCTTGATGGATGTGGAGCGAGCGAGCGTGGTTAAAGTCAGAATCAGATGGCTGACGACGAATAGTGATTAGGAACGCAATTGCCTTCTTAGACTTTGTATTTTTTAACTCTGGTTTTATCATTTCTTATATTAAATGTATTAAGTTTTTTCTATAGACCTTATCGATAGTTCCAAAATTTTGAAGTAAAACTTCTTTAAGACTTGACTTGAGAGTAACTTAGATTTGTTTTCGGACGGAAATAGCGCTCGGTAAAGTCTAGAGTTTGCTTGCGCAGTTTCCTGTATTTGAAAGCATCGACTGACTATAGAATTTAGTGAGTATATAAGTTATAAACATATATACCGTATATTTGAATTTATTTCCATTCTATGTTTTATGAAGTTGAATACTCCTAATTATGCTGTATACTATATCAAAATAGTGATGATCTGATGATGAGAGTCCGAAATGAAAAATGGAACTCTTTAACGGATGGTAATAAATCAATCGTGGTTCAATATATTTGCTACAGGTAGTTATTATTTTGCATAATAACTACACCATCGACCAGGTCGTGGTCTAATAATGAATTTTGGAGATGAACAATGTAACTCCTTAACGAATGATTATAAATCAAACGTGATTCAAGATATTTGCTGTTGGTAGTTGTTACTTTGCGAAATAACTGTACCATCGACCACATAATACTTGCCAATATCGTCAAAGAAATTTTGCGTCAACTGCTCATAAAAGTTACTCACACTCATACTTTTTTTTAATACAATATATAAAGAGGTCAAAATAGGTTTTGTCAATGACAGCACCGAGTCTTTAAGGGAAATTCATAAAATGAAATGGATTTAAATCGAAAATTAAGTATTTTTCTGTTTTAGGACCTGGCTAATGACACTTTGTATCAAAACGTAATTTTTATTAGCAGAAGTATTCAGTAGAAACTAGTGATGAGAAGTAGGTCACCCACGTTAATCAAAGGCCCAAACGACAATAACTCAGTAACGAAGAAACAGGAGTGTATGTACCCAAATCTAAACTGACATGGTGAGCTGCTGAGATTTCTAAAGAGTTCAACGGTGGACGTAGAGATTTACTCTCAACAATTAGATTGATTAGCGAATATGTGAAATAACACACTAATGTAAAAATAATAATTGTAATAATGCTAAACTACAAACAGCAAAATTTACTATAAAAATTATAAGAACTGGGCTCGTTTCTTCTAATGGACATATTCACAAATTATCACTTGTTCAGAGCTATCTCTATCATATTATCACTTGCTTATAACTCTCAATCCGTAAAGCAATCATTCACAGAACAAAAAAAATCGATAGTGTAGAAGATTTTCAAAAAGAACTGGTCAGTTTTAAAAAATCTAAGCTGTCAGATTTTTACGTTGAAACTGTTATGTTTACATAAACCATATTACGACTAGGGAAACATAATGCGTATATAATTTGATTTCGTTGTGAAGTTTGAATTTTAAAATATTTTTGTAAGAATCAATATCTGATCGATGTGGTTTTAAGAAAAATGTTTTGAGCACTCAAAAAGTATGCCATTTTAAAATACACTGTTAGTATTCAAAAACGCATGAACAACAAATTTTGAAATTATACTGAAATTTATAGGTCCAATAACATTAAGTTTAGTTCTTCGTTCGTATGTTTTAAGTGTAAATTAAAAGCTTCATAAATTCTAAGTAATATTTTCAAAGCGAAAGTGTGTTTGCTTGTTTAATTATTTTGTCTTGCTTTTAGATTCCAACTGTTCACAGATCTCGGTAAAATTTTGCAAACATTGTATAATCTGCGGCAAAGATATGAACATAATATTTTTTAGTAGAAGTATTTTTTTATTAATTAAAATCGTCACCCGTCAGGGATGACACCAAAAATATAAGTATGTGTGTAGGTAAGCACATATGTATCAAATTACTTAGCTACTTTCAATTTTTAAATTACATTTTCCCTATTTCCACGCTATCAAATTTTCTTTTGTGTATGAAATTTTTTAAATTATATTTTATGAATTTTAAGGGAGTATAGAAAACTAACCGATTTTAAGTAATTTTTTTCTGAGAATTTAGTACCCTTGCATGCGTGCTATTAAAATATTGATTTGATCGAATAGCGAATTATTTATTTAGGAATAAGTTATATGATTTAATTTAGATATGTACCGGACTTCGAAATTGTATAATTGAATTATTTGGTTAATATATATATACATATATATATATATATATATATATATATATATACATGTATATATATATATATATATATATATATATATATATATATATTTGTTCATGAATGATATTCTCCTATTTATTTTAATTATATTCCGTCCATATTACGTAAATTATACTGATGAAAAAAATGAAATATGGTAATTTATAGTATATAGAAGGCCACAGGTAATTTTTTATGTATGTCCTGTTATTATTGAGATATAGTCAACAATATGCATATACTCGGAGTCGCTGATTTGGGTGTTTTTGTGACGAACTCTGGCATAACTATAACAAATCCATTAATAATACGTATGAAAGAATTGTTCGTCTTAAAATTGCCTATAGAACGGTATCTGTATATATATCTATATTTCATGGATACGTCATGGTGAATGTTTTAAATATATTGGAAATAAAAAAAAATGTAGTTTAGATTGATTTGTTTATCCTTATCAGAATAAATATAAATAGTATTTTCAAGCGCTTTAAGTAGATAACAATTTTCTTTTGTGCTTTAAAATTTCGGTCAGTATTTTAAGAGAAATTAAAAGGTGTCCGAAAGCAAACAAAAGTAGAAATACTTATTTTGGTGACTTTTGGCGTTATGTCTTCGCGCATGGGCAGGGAGGGCGGAGACCCTTCTCCGCAGCAGGTATGCTAGGTCTACAATGGTTTCCCCTTTCAGATATGATGACTGATTTTAATAGATTTTGGGGCTAAAAAAATTCCATTGCGTCAAGATTTTTAGTGATTTAGCATAGGCTTTTTTCTGCCAAAAGTATCTTGGCCTACCTAGTCAAGAACTGATATTTTATTTGAATTTTTTCTTATTGAACAAAAAACACATTGATTGGTTACAGTAGATAACAATAAAGAAGTTCTCATAAATAGTTATTTAACCTAATGTAATTAACTAAATCATATATCCTTAATATTGGAATAAGGTGGATTTTTAGGTCATTTTCTATAGACCCCATTTAACCGCAATCAACTTAAAGAGTTAGAGAGGGCTAATAAGGGTTGATTAATAGAGAGAAAGAAGGTATTTTCCTTGGCCCAGACATAAGAAAATTGATGAAAGACACAACTTTCGATGAAACATTAAGTGAAATTGAATTAGAATTCCGGAAATATTTTAAGAAAGTAGTGAACAATTTCCTAGGAAACCATAAATGTTCAAATTATGACGAAATTGTGAAAAAAATTTCGGAAAAATGGGATGTTTGATGAGCTCTTCCTTAATTCACACTTGCACCACGTTCCTGATACCTTGGGAGCTGTAAATCAAAAGATTTCATCAGAATTTGCCACTGAACGAGGAAAGAGTGGCCACCGAGATCTGTACTAGTTCCAGGAACGAAAAATATTGCGAGAGAAAATTTAAGTCCCCCCCCCGGAAAAAGTTT
Organism: Druceiella hillmani; assembly: GCA_039881145.1. NCBI lineage: Eukaryota > Metazoa > Arthropoda > Insecta > Lepidoptera > Hepialidae > Druceiella > Druceiella hillmani. The sequence continues at coordinate 1,908,567 of JAYKKI010000023.1, read as the reverse complement.
TGCTACCCCCTTTACACTTAAAACTGGGAATGATGAAATATTGAAGGTTTGAATAAAATGTGAAGGCCAATTTGTGAAGGCGCTGAATAAAGGAGGAGAAGGTTTTTAAATATCTACACCAAATTTTTCCACTCCTTGGCCCGGACATAAGAAAATTGATGAAAGACACAACTTTCGATGAAATATTAAATGAAATTGAATTAGAATTCTAGAAATCTTATAAAAAAGTAGTGAACAATTTCCTAGGAAAACATAAAAGTCCAAATTATGACGAAATTGTGAAGCAAATGATTGAAGATTCGGAAAAATGGGATTTTTGATGAGCTTTTCCTTAATTTGCACTTGCACTGCGTTCCTGATAATTTGGGAGCTGTAAGTGAAGAGGAAGTCAAAAGATTTCATCAGGTTTTGAAAGAGATAGAACGTCGCTATCAGGGAAGGTTGAATAAAAAAATGATGGCAGATTATTGTCGGTTGCTAGAGCGAGATGTTCCAAGTAGGACTTTCAACCGAAAATCTCATAATCGGAGCTTCGGTGAAAAAGAAACAAGATACCACAAAAGTATTTCATATTTCTAACTTATTTATTAAAGTCATTTAAATGTATTCATAATATTTTAAAGTTATGTAATTATTTTTTTATTGTAATACAAATTGTTTACTTGTTAAAGTTATTTTTTTTGCGATTTCATACATAGGGATTTTCCAGAAAAACTGATGGGTGATGGGGAAAATCTAATTACATACTATATTATAGTATGTAATTATATATATATATATATATATATATATATATATATATATATATATATATATATATATATATGTATATATAGATCAGAGCACCAAAATACCTTTTGCAGACCTATGTAATTATTACGTCTTTTTCACAGGCCTCGTGTAGTGGTGGTACAATGGGGAGAGTGTTTGACTGTGCAATGTCTCCATTACTTCACTGTATTCCACAATAACTACTAATACGTTTATGTTTTACGTTGGTTCTTTAATTTGCGTGTTACTTAAGTTCTGATTATTCATAAATGTCTGAAGGTTTACATATTTCTTTTACTTAGTCAAAATTTGTTTGTTGTGGTAATAGGACAGATACAGTTTTTAAGTTTATTGATAACAATATATTTTCACACAAAATTTTGTCTAAATACATACAATTTTATTATGTTTATACTTACGGCGTGTAGTATGGGTATAGTTTTTTAGTTGTTTTGTTTGCATTGTAGGAATAGTTTTGACGTAGAATAACCCACATGTTTCGAAACCAGGGCGCCATGTTTATTTCGTGAGTGTTACTAGAAACTTTGATAATGAAAAATTTAATACTTTAAATATTGTTACTGATGGTTACATGAACGGTATTACAGTTATTAAAGAATTAAATATAATGTGTTTTAGATCATATAATAAATAAAAAGTTCCATGTTGTAGACATTTATTGACATTGCTGTAACTCTATTGGCTGACGCACGGTTATTGACATTGTGCTAACGTCACTGGCTGATGCATGCTAAATTCTTGAGTATTATAAAGAATTTGAATATGGAAAATTTATTAATTTGAAAATTGTTCTTTAATACAATATCATTCATGTATTTGCCATAAATAATGTTGCATTGAATAAAGTATAAAGCACGGTATGTTGCTGATATAAAGGTAACGCAAAGGTGAGATATGAAAATATCGCACCGAAGTATATTTATTAACTTGGGCTTGCTCTATGTTTTATTATGCATGTAGATGTTTGAGGTTTTATTTGTTTTATCTTTTTACTCTTTATCAAATTGATTAGAAATAGAATCCCAATATTTAATATTTAAAATTTAGGTATTCAATTTATATACCAACCTTAAAATTGTGGTAATTTCGCATTGCAAAAAATTCAAAATGTTCAAAATATTCCTAATAAATTGAAAGAAAATGTTAATAATAAGAAGATTGAAAGATGGAGAATATAAAAATACCATGACGTACGGTGCTGAGCACTCCACCAAAGTGAACTCCGCAAAGAGAACTAGGTGTTTAAACTGGCGGCCGTGTTCAGAGACACGTTTGATTTTTATGTTAATTTGTCATTTGAATCACACAGTCAAAATATGAAGTGTATGGATGCAGATTTGTACAATAGCTTAGGTATAAATCTAGATTTACATCTAAGCCATTGTGCAAAAAATATTCTTAAAATATTCTTTTTTCCCCGTAGGCCGTTTCTAATTATTCATTTGCGTTTAGAGTATGGACAGCACAGATAATCAAAAACCCTGGCAAAATTTACCATTTTATTATGCGCCTGTCATTAATTTTAGTTACATTCACATTCTGTTTGATATATAGCTTTTTGTATGATAGCAAGAGTGATTACTTAGGTGCTTTAAATAAATCTGACAACTCATACCCTCTGAGACATAGTTTTTATCCTGAGTTTGAGGTTTCTGGAATTTTCGAGAATTATAATGATTTATTTAATTCGATAGGTTTAAACAGTATGCATCGGACTTCATGTAAAACAAAATATCTTCGACTAGCGTGACCCGTGCGAAGTCTTCGCATTATTATTCAACTCAATTTAATAAATCAAAATTGATTGCAGGTATTCAATTCATTTCTAATTTTGCACACTGCTTATTACGTTTTTATTCCATTATGAAGCTCAGATGACAGATCAAACAAATATTTTACTAAAATTGACATATAGAGGCGCAAGTATCAAAAGCATTGAGCTAAAGCGCCACTTTATTTATACGTGAGTGGATTTGAAATTAAACAAAAATTTTACCGACCGTCAATCATATTGACGTTGAGCCGTTAGATGGCAGCATTTCTGTTTTGTGTATATAATTTTAATAATTAATTAATTTGCAAAAACAATAGCAATAATAAATTTTTTAGTTGTGGATACCGGTAGAGCAAGCAATTATCTATAAAATGATATATAATTTATGTAGATTAGTTGTGAGGTTTTTTCTAAAAAGGAAGAGTAACATCTTAACCTTAGCGTATTAATATATATGATGATGATGATGATGATGATGATGATATGATATGATGATGATTCGGAAGTCTTCTTGTAAGCGGGCACGTCAACAAGTTTGGCGATTTGTTTCGAGGCCTCTGGTTGATTCTTTATTTTGAACACAGATTTAAATAGTGTTTAGGCTAGACATTGCATCGAATATTATTTTGCGATTTTGAGTGACTATTTATTGTCTTTATTAACCTTCCTGTTATAGTATATCCCTAATATTTGCATAGCATATGGTACTTTATTTGGTGATGACAGTCAAATAGAGTTGTTTCACTCATTTCACAATTACTTTGTACATACATTATATCAATTTATTTCGCACCGATCATACATCCTTCGTTGTATTATATTAAACGTACTCGCTATCAATAAAAAGCAACATCTCAAAAGACATCAATAATTTGATATTTCACTCCAAAATATATGATATCACGTATATACAGCCTGTGAATACCCTCAATACAATATTGGCGCATTTTTTCCTTTGATCAAGCATCTTTCATCTACAACAGAACAGAAGCTTTGAGCGCCGGAGATCGACTACGGATTGTGAACATCAATGCGTCTACGAAATAAGCACGTGCAAAGCCTGAAATTTTCTCGCAATAAAAAGACGTTTATCAAAATAAAGTAATTTTGTTGTCGAAATAAACTGTGCCGATGCAAATTGAGATAAATGAATGGAAATCCACTTTCGCTTTATTTAAGTTCGCTGAGATGCAATATTATGAAAAATGAAAATGATATAAGCGACGAGGGAAACGAATTTTTGAACGCACAATTAAAAGGAAGAAATGAGTCATCCTTTTTGTAAAGGACGCTTGAAGTATGACTAGGAGAAAAAGTAGTACAACGTTATCCAGAATCGAGCGATGACATTCGCGTGCTGTCCAGAGGAACATTTGCTTAGTACAGATTTGAATCGATGAAGGACTCGTAATGCGCTGGTTCAACGACACCCTCTGAAAGTTATTGTTTACATAAGATTTTTTTAACAATTTTAAGTAAACGTGCTGATAGTCGAGTGTTTGGATATCGTTGCCCGTTTGTTATATATTGGACCAGTAGTTGCCATCGGTATCGATCGAGTCCTATATGATAAAATTAAATGAAAAAAACCCTACTATATCTTCTATAGGTGTAAAACATCGTCGCATAACCGCTGATCTTAATCTCTTAGTTAGATCTCAGCAACTATGTTTGTTCATGATTTTTGGCTCACAGAGAAACTTCATTCTCAAGAAATATTATTCCAGTGATATAATTAAATGTCCTGAAAAACTTCATCCTTCGTGCATATTTTTTCAATGATATTTTTACAATTAGGGACGTACGGTAACTGTAAAGTATAGATACTTAGCTATATAAATAGTCCTTGTTTTATCTTCCTAAACTAATTATAATACTAGGCCTAAAGTATCGAATCTACTCAATACGATACTAATATGAACCCACAGGTATGGAGTACTACAATATTCGTAAAAAACAAACTATTTAAATGGAAATAAAATAAACACAATTATTTTGAAAGAAAATTATAAATTAAGTTTATAAATTTTTAAAACACAACATTATTAAATGCTTCAGTATTTCCACATTATATTAATCATATATAAATTAATTATAATAACGTATTATGTATTTTATATAATATGTAATTTTTCTCTCTCTCTCTCTTTATATATATATATATATATATATATATATATATATACATATTTAAATAATAAATTGTATATTACTTAAATTGCCTATCAAATCGAAGAATTGTTGTCTTCTCATTGCATCATTGTTTAAACTTTTCTTCTAACGGCCTGCAATTCCGATTCGAACAATTCGTTCGAATTTAATGTTTACGATTAAATTCAAGTAAATTGTTTCTATTTCAATTTGAAAAAAAAATAGCTTTAGCAAAAAAAAACAGTCCATACCAAAAGAAACAAGTGTCATACCGAAAATTATAATGTTTTTCTCGCATTCATTTTTGTTTAAATGTCCCTATTTAAAATATTACTATAATATTACTGCAATATTACTGTTATTATTAATTTAATGTAATATTACTGTTTTTAATAATTTAATTGCGATCGTTAGGGGAAAGGGGAAGGGTTATTTAATTACTCCAAAAATGTATTTTACAAAATACATTATACACGATTATTTTTTCCACAAAATTCAACTGTTTAAAAATGTTTACATCAGTTCTTATCATAAGTCGAGAATGGACGAAAAACAAAGAAAAATTCCTTAAAAGCCAGTTAAAAATACTACTAAACTACCACTAGGTATTTATTTCTTAACATATACGCAAGTGGAGCTTTTAAAAGTTCCATATATGTATATATGTATGGATGTGACGGAATGTTTTCACCCACTTCTAGACCTCAGAATTATTTAAAATTTTATACATATATTAAGAATCAATGACTATTCAAATTTAAAAAAAAATTATAGTAAAAAGCCTTTTTACACATTTCTGTAACGATATGAACTAAAAAAGAATCTTTAAATATAAACATTTTGGTCAAGAGGGAAAGGATGTTTCACAACTCGGTATGAGTTAATTTTTCTATAAACTTTTTATAAAAATAAAGTGATTGATAAAAAGTCCAACAAGCTGTCGTAAATTTTTTTTATCCCTAGCTATTTGTAAAGATAGAATCATTTTGAAAATATAAGTAGGGTGCACCCCACAGATTGCAATTCAGGATAGACGTTGTTCTATAAAATTCTAAGCCAATCTTCAAAGGGATACGAAAACAAGAACACATTATTTCACATCCTAAACAGATTCCTCACATTATACTTTTCTTAGGTTCCTTATTTTCTTTTTGTAATGCCTAGACATTATTAAGTAATTATTCCTTACATCATTTTTGTAATGCCTAGACATTATTAAGTAATTGTTCCTTATATCATTTTTGTAATGCCTAGACATTATTAAGTAATTGTTCCTTAAATCATTTTTGTAATGCCTAGATATTATTAAGTAATTATTCCTGACATCATTTTTGTAATGCCTAATCATTATTAAGTAATTGTTCCTGACATCATTTTTGTAATGCCTAGACATTATTAAGTAATTGTTCCTTACATCATTTTTGTAATGCCTAGATATTATTAAGTAATTATTCCTGACATCATTTTTGTAATGCCTAGACATTATTAAATAATTGTTCCTGACATCATTTTTGTAATGCCTAGACATTATTAAGTAATTGTTCCTGACATCATGTTTGTAATGCCTAGACATTATTAAGTAATTGTTCCTTGCATCATTTTTGTAATGCCTAGACATTATTAAGTAATTGTTCCTTGCATCATTTTTGTAATGCCTAGACATTATTAAGTAATTGTTCCTTACATATTCTTTACATTATAAATTTCTCAGGTGCCTTATTTTCTTTTTGTAATACCTAGACATGATTAAGTAATTGTTCAACTTTCTGCGATAATCGACTGCAGAACCAACAAATCGTCGTTATATTAGAATATTATTGATTGGTTTATTATAATTATTCCACCGACGTAATGTTGTTACTTGCATGAAATTTCAATTACTAACTTACTTGTTACTAATTTTGCATGGAAGGTATTACTGTAACATTTTTGAAACACTAAAATAATAATTAAAAAGTAAATTGACTGTGTTAATGATATAAATTATAAAGGTAACTTGAACACCATACTTAGTAAAATCTAAGTTTTTATGTTGACCTGAAAGGCGTCAAAAATTTTAGTGGAAAGATAGAAATTTCTGAGAAGTTGCTCTACAATTTTTTTATTTACAATTATTTAATTATATAAAATTACGTTTTGCCATTGGCAATACTATGTAATATTGAACAAGATGATGGACTTTGAAACTGGATATTGAAATTCGATGATGAACAATAGGTCTATTGTGAGCGGATTAATTTAAGTTAGCATTTTCAGTAAAAATTATAGACCTGATTATGGAGAATGAGGGTACTTTATTTGATTCGGTTCATTTTGCTAAATTCTGTGGTTTTTAAGTCGGTGGCGTTTTTTGTCAAGTAACAGTATGCGAAAAGAGTAACATTCTTTGATAGAAAACACATTATGGTGACTGCATATATTTTACTTATTTTAATGAGGAGTTTCATCGTTATATTTCGGACCTGAAGATACAGTCTGAAGATGGGTACCAGAACTTCACTATAGTAACCAATGTTTAAGATATTGAATATATTTGGCGTTAATTTTGTAGAAATTCATTATTCACAATTAAATGAAACTACGTGATGTAGTATTATTTCTACTTTCTTTAATTTCTTTACCACGATCTAGGTTTCGTTGTATTACAACATCTTCAGGTGGGAGATTAGCAAAGATCTTTGCTTTGATCTTGATTATATGTAAGTATAATAATATAGCGTATTTCTAATTCGTTTCATTTAATTCAGTAAAGGTGATATACAGATCTGATTACGGAGTTTAAATATACCTCATAGTAATACTTAGTAGACTCATTCGTAGTATGATTGTAAGTCAATGGCAATTCATTAAATATAATTATGAAGACGATTTACCACTTACCATAATACTAGCGAAGTAAAGAAATTATTTTATTTTCTAACCATAATCCAAATACACTTTTTGCAGTATTAATATTTCATACGAGAAAAGTTTACATGTTATTTCATTTTAGGATTTATATGCATGCCAAATTTAGTAGCTATTTGCTGCTCGTTTACCGAGTTATTAATCACAATCCAAATACACTTTTTGCAGTATTAATATTCCATACGAGAAACGTTTACATGTTACTTCACTTTACGATTTATATGTATGCCAAATTTAGTAGCTATTTGTTGCTCGTTTACCGAGTTATTAACCATAATCCAAATACACTTTTTGCAGTATTAATATTCCATACGAGAAAAGTTTACATGTTATTTCACTTTACGATTTATATGCTTGCCAAATTTAGTAGCTATTTGTTGCTAGTTTACCGAGTTATTAATCTCAAACCAAATACACTTTTTGCGGTATTAAAATTCCATACGAGAAAAGTTTACATGTTATTTCACTTTACGATTTATATGCATGCCAAATTAGTAGCTATTTGCTGCTCGTTTACCGAGTTATTAACCATAAACCAAATACACGTTTTGCAGTATTAATATTCCATACGAGAAAAGTTTACATGTTATTTCACTTTACGATTTATATGCTTGCCAAATTTAGTAGTTATTTGTTGCTAGTTTACCGAGTTATTAATCACAAACCAAATACACTTTTTGCAGTATTAATATTCCATACGAGAAACGTTTACATGTTACTTCACTTTACGATTTATATGCATGCCAAATTTAGTAGCTATTTGCTGCTCGTTTACCGAGTTATTAACCATAATCCAAATACACTTTTTGCAGTATTAATATTCCATACGAGAAAAGTTTACATGTTATTTCACTTTACGATTTATATGCATGCCAAATTTAGTAGCTATTTGTTGCTAGTTTACCGAGTTATTAATCACAAACCAAATACACTTTTTGCAGTATTAATATTCCATACGAGAAACGTTTACATGTTACTTTACTTTACGATTTATATGCATGCCAAATTTAGTAGCTATTTGCTGCTCGTTTACCGAGTTATTAACCATAATCCAAATACACTTTTTGCAGTATTAATATTCCATACGAGAAAAGTTTACATGTTATTTCACTTTACGATTTATACGCATGCCAAATTTAGTAGCTATTTGTTGCTAGTTTACCGAGTTATTAATTACAAACCAAATATACTTTTTGCAGTATTAATATTCCATACGAGAAACGTTTACATGTTACTTCGCTTTACGATTTATATGCATGCCAAATTTAGTAGCTATTTGCTGCTCGTTTACCGAGTTATTAACCATAATCCAAATACACTTTTTGCAGTATTAATATTCCATACGAGAAAAGTTTACATGTTATTTCACTTTACGATTTATACGCATGCCAAATTTAGTAGCTATTTGTTGCTAGTTTACCGAGTTATTAATCTCAAACCAAATACACTTTTTGCAGTATTAATATTCCATACGAGAAAAGTTTACATGTTATTTCACTTTACGATTTATATGCATGCCAAATTTAGTAGCTATTTGCTGCTCGTTTACCAAGTTATTAGCCATAAACCAAATACACTTTTTGCAGTATTAGTATTCCATACGAGAAAAGTTTACATGTTATTTCACTTTACGATTTATATGCATGCCAAATTTAGTAGCTATTTGTTGCTAGTTTACCGAGTTATTAATCACAAACCAAATACACTTTTTGCAGTATTAATATTCCATACGAGAAACGTTTACATGTTACTTTACTTTACGATTTATATGCATGCCAAATTTAGTAGCTATTTGCTGCTCGTTTACCGAGTTATTAACCATAATCCAAATACACTTTTTGCAGTATTAATATTCCATACGAGAAAAGTTTACATGTTATTTCACTTTACGATTTATACGCATGCCAAATTTAGTAGCTATTTGTTGCTAGTTTACCGAGTTATTAATCTCAAACCAAATACACTTTTTGCAGTATTAATATTCCATACGAGAAAAGTTTACATGTTATTTCACTTTACGATTTATATGCATGCCAAATTTAGTAGCTATTTGCTGCTCGTTTACCAAGTTATTAGCCATAAACCAAATACACTTTTTGCAGTATTAGTATTCCATACGAGAAAAGTTTACATGTTATTTCACTTTACGATTTATACGCATGCCAAATTTAGTAGCTATTTGTTGCTAGTTTACCGAGTTATTAATTACAAACCAAATATACTTTTTGCAGTATTAATATTCCATACGAGAAACGTTTACATGTTACTTCGCTTTACGATTTATATGCATGCCAAATTTAGTAGCTATTTGCTGCTCGTTTACCGAGTTATTAACCATAATCCAAATACACTTTTTGCAGTATTAATATTCCATACGAGAAAAGTTTACATGTTATTTCACTTTACGATTTATACGCATGCCAAATTTAGTAGCTATTTGTTGCTAGTTTACCGAGTTATTAATCTCAAACCAAATACACTTTTTGCAGTATTAATATTCCATACGAGAAAAGTTTACATGTTATTTCACTTTACGATTTATATGCATGCCAAATTTAGTAGCTATTTGCTGCTCGTTTACCAAGTTATTAGCCATAAACCAAATACACTTTTTGCAGTATTAGTATTCCATACGAGAAAAGTTTACATGTTATTTCACTTTACGATTTATATGCATACCAAATTTTGTAGCTATTTGTTGCTAGTTTGCCGAGTTATTAATTACAAACCAAATATACTTTTTGCAGTATTAATATTCCATACGAGAAACGTTTACATGTTACTTTACTTTACGATTTATATGCATGCCAAATTTAGTAGCTATTTGCTTCTCGTTTACCGAGTTATTAACCATAATCCAAATATACTTTTTTCAGTATTAATATTCCATACGAGAAAAGTTTACATGTTATTTTACTTTACGATTTATATGCATGCCAAATTTAGTAGCTATTTGTTGCTAGTTGACCGAAGTATTAACCATTATCCAAATACACTTTTTGCATTATTAATATTCCATACGAGAAACGTTCACATGTTACTTCACTTTACGATTTATATGCATGCCAAATTTAGTACCTATTTGCTGCTCGTTTACCGAGTTATTAACCATAATCCAAATACACTTTTTTCAGTATTAATATTCCATACGAGAAAAGTTTACATGTTATTTTACTTTACGATTTATATGCATGCCAAATTTAGTAGCTATTTGTTGCTAGTTTACCGAAGTATTAACCATAATCCAAATACACTTTTTGCAGTATTATTATTCCATACGAGAAACGTTTACATGTTACTTCACTTTACGATTTATATTCATGCCAAATTTAGTAGCTACTTGTTGCTCGTTTACCGAGTTATTAAGTAAGCAACAAACAAGCTAACTCTTGGATTGATAATATTAATAGGGGTTAATTTTTAAGACAAGCAGTGAGAGTGTTACTGTTTATCACTTAGCTGTACGATTTACAAATAATTCAAAATAAAAATAATTCTTGTGTTAATTTTCTTTCATTTACGCATGTACAAATAGAATTGCTGAGTGCGAAACTGACAACCATCTTTTCTGCTCCCCAATAACTTCACGTCTCGTTCGAGTTGTTGCTGCGGTACCCTTATAAATTACTATGGATGAGGTTTCCAGTAAGCTCGACGTACGCCGGAGAGACGGTCGTGTATCTACGAGTCGGGACAGTTTTTATACCCACCACTTTGCTCGAGGGATTATGGTTAAAAAATTATAGGGAGAAATTATTACAAGCAGCCATCAAGAATCATTACGGGAATTTAAATAGTAACGATTTATTTTTATAACTTTATAATAATACAAACGACAATGAAAATAAAAACACTTGTTTTTGAATTAGGGGTTAAAGGGAATGATTCTGTTGGTTGTTTAAAATGAGTATGTAACGTTTCGAAAATTCACGTTGATCCTTTGCTCCGTTGTGACGTTGCCTCGTTACACCATTTGCGTACTTGTTCAGTTTCAAATAAGAATTTTCCCAAAAAATAAGATTTGTTAAGAAAAAAGTTACCCATATTATTTCTACCCCTCCCCCCCCCCGGCCCGATCATCTGTGTGCAAAAAATATGTCGATCTATAATACCGTTGCGAAACGAAAGACGAAAAAAGGAACCTTCGCATTATTAATCAGCAATTATTAATCAGGATTTGTTATGTTTTTAACACAGGAATTAGACAGTGTTAACAAAATTGCTTCTAACCTAGACGAGAGTGATGTTCTTAATGACATACTTACATTACTGCGTGCCAATAAAGTGACCTACTCTCTTACTATTTAATCAGAATTAGTGATGTAATTATCTTTGCTATCTTTATGTTATACTGTTTAACAATAGCACTAGCTAACCATAAACATTAATTTAACCTACGCGATTATCTTATCTTAATAGGAAAAACACTCCTTTATTTCACTTGGAGAATAAACATATTTTAAAATATCACAGTTGGTTTTTACACTCCTATTGATTATCAGACATAACACTTATAACTTTCGATTTGGAAACTCGCTGAAGGATGGCTTTGATATAATTACGGCCAGTTCAGAAATAAATAACTTGAATAGAAAGTTTCTGGTCTTCCTAAATAAAATCAAAGATATGTATGCAATGCACTTCCATTGAGAATTAATTTTATATATCTAAAAATATCTTCACAATTTTAAACATAAAAAAAAGACAGTAATAAAGGGCAATTTTCATAGTCATTAAAATATTTTTGAACTTACACTAATATTCTTTAAACAAAGTACATTAGGTTGTCTGCCATCTAAAGTCATACAGGAGGATTTCGTTATTTCTTATGGCTTTAAAAGTTTGATTATATTGAGAGAGATGTTACCATCTCTGATTCTCTCAATTGTGCATTTTCTGATTTATGTCCTTACTCTGAACCTTTACGCTATGCAAATCAAGAGATTTACATAAATATTTTATCCTTCAATAAACTCGTAGATAGTAGTATTGACTACTTGTTTTATTGTAATTATGTATATAGACATATATATATATATATATATATATATATATATATATATATATATATATATATAAACCTTTTTTCCAGTTAGTTCACTTTATCTTTTGTCGCTAAGCACTCATTACACAAAAAAATATAATTTCTTACAAATTGTTAAGTATTTTGCAACATAAATATAGTATATTTAATTATCCAACTCGAATAATTAATTAAAATAGTGCTGATATATACATTATCATATGCATTGCATGGGAATTAAATAATTTTTTTTATACATTAGTTATGATCGAAAGTTATTTTAATTAAATATATAATTTGTAATGTATTTCATATATTTTTATATAATATAATACGTAATGAATAACATACGTAATGAATTAATATTATAAAAAAAATGTATAGTAAATGCAAAAGGTGATAGTTATAAATTTAAAAAAAAAGAAAAAAAGACCATAATTTAAAGATTTAAAAACTTGTCTGTGACGTCATCTGACTTTTAACCAATAACAGGGTGTTTGAAATCGATCACTTATTAGATTATATAATGGCTTGATAGCATACAAATCAGAACAATTTCTTGCTGTTAGGTTAAAAGGAAGTGTGCTTATTTTTAGGGTTGCCTGTCTTTTACGAAACCCTTATAATTTCGTCATAGTTATTTGTCCGTGTCTGTTCTCTATTTATCCGTTTGTCTATTTATGATGAGCCTAGTTATGATATTGTGACAAACGGGCGGGCATATATAATGAAGAAACTTCAATTTTATGGATAATGGAGCTGCCCGCATTAAAACTTGGGGTTAAAATATATTTCTTGAATACCTTATTGAGTGTAGTGTGATAAAAAAGCGTTTGAAAATAAAATGGGTAATGTTATTTCCATTTTTGACACGGTATGATATGAATCTCCAAAATGTCTAACTGCGTGTCCTCCCCTCCTTTCACTTTTTACTGTACGTGTGAAAAATGTAAAAAAATCACAATCACAATAATATAATTTAATAAACACTACATAGTAAAATTGATTTGGTGAATATAAATTAAATATGAATTATTCAATTAAAGAGATATTTTCAATCGAGTAATTTCCCTTACGCCTGTCAAATATATGCTAGGCAATATATTTACATATTGGAAAACAATATTAATTTAGCGGTGCGAAGCCCTCGTGGTGTCAGTTCTACTAATAATAATCTTAATATGCTAACAATTTTGTAATGATTTATTGCCAAACGTATGAAACACATTATTATCCTATGAACTACAAGTAATAAATATATTTTCCATATAATTATAAACTAAAATATTATTAAGCTATAATATATGAAGTTGTCGCTGTAGATATTTATGAAACTCTTCCATAATAATAAAATACAATCATCATATCATTATTATCATCATCATCATCATCATCATCATCATCATATATATTAATACGCTAAGGTTAAGATGTTACTCTCCCTTTTTAGAAAAAACCTCACAACTAATCCACATAAATTATATATCATTTTATAGATAATTGCTTGCTCTACCGGCATCCACAACTAAAAAAATTATTATTGCTATTGTTTTTGCAAATTAATTAATTATTAAAATTATATACACAAAACAGCAATGCTGCCATCTAACGGCTCAACGTCAATACGATTGACGGTCGGTAAATTTTTTGTTTAATTTCAAATCCACTCACATATAAATAAAGTGGCGCTTTAGCTCAATGCTTTTGATACTTGCGCCTCTATATGTCAATTTTAGTAAAATATTTGTTTGATCTGTCATCTGAGCTTCATAATGGAATAAATAATGCGAAGACTTTGCATGGGTCACGCTAGTACAACAATAATATTAAATACAACAATAATATTAAAGGTAACATTTAGATGGAAAGCAAATATACATGAAAACTCAAACATTATTTGTAAAATACTTGCCGTGCTAGCTAATGAGTTTCCCGGACATAACGCGTTATTAACTATTATCTATAGTTATAAATTAATTGAAAACGGCAAGTAATTTTGGTTCACAACGCACTCAAACGGCATCAAGTGCGAAATCGAGAAAAATAATTAATTTTTATATTTCGTTTTTCTCATATTTTGAAGAAAAAATATTATTTATAAATTAGGTAATTCTATTAAATCCGTTCGAAATTTTGAAAACCTTATTCGGCCAAAGTTTCTTTTTAAATCCTTTATCCTTTATATACTTTACCCTAGCCTTTTGGAAAATATTCTTATATCAGAAATGATTCTATCATTTACCTCAACCTAGACACTTTTCTGTTTTATAGTTAATAACTCCATAACAGAGAGTCTGTTAGAAAAGTTAAAAATATAATAATAATATACATTAGAAAAATTAACAATAATTTTCTCATTTAAACGATGATTATGCATTTATAATATTGCGAAACCATTACGATTTTATGCATTTAATAAAATAGAAAAGCCATTTAATATTATGAGTAGAAAATTAGTTCAGTTTAGTTTAGCTACGCCATAAATAAGATAAAGCACAGAATGACCATCACGTCAATTACAAATTATTAAAAGAAAAATTTACGAATAGAATTTTAATTTCTTTTTATGCCTAATACAAATGGAAAAAAATAAACGTCAAATAATTGTTTACTTCAATAAACACTTGATTTGATCATTTTTTTGGTAATTAATTTGATCAAATTTTGATACTACGATAACCGTAACGGTAGTAAGACGCAAAGACTGCAATATACACACTCGCATTTGCGCGCTCCTATATGGGCCTCTTCTTACTCATTGATATAATCGTCACGATATGTTTATTTCGCAACTCAATGTTATGTTGGCAGCCTTCACCTCCAGTTAATTGGTCTTGCAATTTTATTTTTGCATGTGAACATTGTTACATTCACTGAACACTTTTATTTTCCAAAATTTAATCTGAGATACTATGAGGAAATGTCTCAAGCATGGCTTGGCAGACATTCCATTCGTTTGCTTTATGAATAAAGCATGACTTGTGCTAAAATGTTCAGTTGCGATGAAATCCCTATACGGTTCCAAGGCTAATATTTTATACCTTAAAAACACTTTCCACATACCTTGACAAGTTAATGCACTAACGTTTAGCTATTATTTAGCGTGTTAACCCTATTTTCATCCCATTTCTTCTATGACATATTTTCTTAACACTCTCTGAATAGATTTATGTACGTGCTACCGAGAGCATTTCAAAACTGATGATAAAAGTAATATGGGTTTGAATGTAGGGCGGGCCAAACATATTCTTAACTTATATCATACATATAATCTCTTACTCAAGAAAAATACTGTTGTATTTTAGTTTCTACCGCATGGAAAAATGGTTTATATATATATATATATATATATATATATATATATATATATATATATATATATATATGCACTCTGATCCTATTGTAAACCATTATATTCAATGATATTTTCACCACGGATGGTATTGTTATTATTTTCCGATAAGAAAAAAAATCTGATTTACAGGAATTCATAAACTAGTAACTTATGACTGGCAAGTGACATTTAGTATAGCTAAACACTTTTTATGTAAACAAGCCAATTTAATTTATAAATATTAGGAATAGTTTCATTTTAGTATATTTAATCTAATAAAGTAATTAAACTTTTGAACCACTCTTCCGAAGTACACGTTAATCTGACACAAATAATGCATTCAAAAATACTTTTTACGTTTTTTACTTCTCCTATAAAATATAGCTACACTATTATGAAGATTTTCCTTAGAAGAACAAATTTAAATTTTAAGATAAATGTTCAGACAGTCAAAATATTTTTTTCTGAAAACTCATACAATTTAGTGAGATTTCATAAGAGGCTAGCAACCTCTTGTTATGAAATGTGGTAAAAGGAAAATTTTATTGAATCCAAATGAAGCTAAGGAAATCACCAATATCAACTCAAGGCAAAATATTAAAAAAATTATCAAGATGATCTTGTTGTAATCATTAGAGATTGCTTTGTATTTCGGCTCTTGCTACGCAAGAATTCTATGGATTAAAGGTTGATATATCGTCTAGGATATAATCGTTGGATTACGCTGCCTTATCACGAATTTTATTGCCTAAGGAAGATCGTTTCAAAGTCGTGTCGATAACGGCAAATATCTGAGTATGTCATGAGCCATCATCAAAATACAAAGTGCAAAAATTACCACGCAAGCATTTGCATACGCAACTTTTGCTAAATTCTGGTTTCTTTAAAAGAATGAAACTGTAACACATAGGCTGTTTGATCTCATATGAACTATGTCCGTTGCACTCTAGAATAATCAACGAAGCATCTAACGAATTCAACATCTATATATAGTGTGTTTATGATTATGATTATTATGGCTATTAAAACAGCGATAATACAGTTCACTTAAACTTTTTGTGTTTTCGTTCCAATAGGACATAATCATTATTAACTTTTGCATAGTAGAACCGTTGTGTACTACTGTTTGATATAAATAAAAAATCCTTTTTCTAATAAAGTAATTTCATAAAAAATATATTTCCTAAGTTTTAATTTCCTCAGTGGATTATTCTATAACTAGGTTTTTATGTTTAAATATTTAACGCCTTTTGTTTGCTTTTATTTTAGGATATTGTTTTTAATTCGTGTAAATACTTATCTAATTCCAAAAAGATTCTATAAATTAATAGATTTTATAGACTGTAATGGATTTAGAATAATAAGATTGTTTCATTTACTCTTTCCAATAGTATCTAATTTATGAAATCCGTACGTATAATCGATGTAATACGATTGAGGTACTGAAAATGTACTGAAATGTACTGAATTAATATTTACGACTCTATTTACCTAAATTAGTTCAATGGGAATAATGAATTTAGAGATATTGAGCCTACGTGACATATCAATATTTTTTATGGTATTCGTTAAATATAACTAGCAATGCAACACGCAAAAAACTTAGTTGAACGACTGAGGGAAAATTCAGGCGTAGTTAGAAATATCTCAGTAAGTGATTGCGTAAACTATTTAAAAATATAAACTTACAATATTTACCGAAGGTTGACAATTTAGAAGTATCGGAAAAAAGAAATTAAATAACGCAAAGAATTAATCAAAATAGGATTTGAAGTATTCAAGTGAACTATAAAATACTCTAGTAATCGATTTTAGTGAGACTCTAGTAATGAATTGCATTATGTAGGGAGTAACGTTTAGTGATAGCGTCAGTAATATCAGAACGATATGTCACAACAAAAGAAGAGTGCCAAGACTTCATACGCGTTAGAAGTAAAACTCCTTAATATAATGAAGAGAAAAACAGAGAATTATTAAGGTAAACCTGTAATAAAATCAGGGACATTTTTGATAGACTTTCCTTCGTTCCCTCCGTCTAACTCTGTTACTCGCACTTCCTTTGACTGATGTTTTACTTTTCGATACGCTCTGATCTTAATAAACAGTATATTTTATGATCTATGTATTGACGGAACGATTGTGAAATCATATTAGGTTGAAATTTTCAATAAAACTGTGGTAGCTTCTCCGAAATGTCTGCTATTCCAAATCCACATACTAAGCTGTAAGTTAAACCGTAATCAATAAAGTATTCTAAACTTGTAAACAATATCGAAATTTATGCCGTCATCCCCTAAGCGTGAAAGTTTCCAACCCAAATTTTCGCACAAAACTTTGGCTGACTGCGCTAGTAAAAGACCAAGACAGCATATACTAAAGAAATCAACTTATTTACGATGAAGACATACTGCCCAGCGTAAGTAAATTCAGTAATTTTTTCAATGCGAACCGGTACCAGATAATGCGCTAACTCCTATGCAACATTAAGTGTCATCCCCTACCGAAAATATGCTTACAGGAGATATAACATTTTCATAACCTGCGAGGATTAGGCGAGGTATTTTGTTGGTGTATTACCGACACCACGGTCATTAGTGTTATGTTTAGTTTAGTTGGTTAAAAAACCGACAAGGATTATAATATACTAACCAATATTATATAATTATTAGGATACTTCAGTACATGCCACAATATCATGAAACTTTCCTTTTGAAAAATTTGAGAGAAAATCATCATCTTGAGATAAAGTCAATACGTATAATCTAGCCATTTCCATTATTTTCAGGTCAGTTATTTACTCAGTATTAATTGCGTCATAATTTATCGACATTAATGAAAAGTTCAAGGTATCGATCAGTTATAAACCTTTTTTCGTTACATCGCCCTTTCTTTATCTTCAATTAGATCCAGAAATTAGATTTCTTTAAAAATATTAACGTTCCACAGAGGAAACTTTTTGAAAGTTTTCCTTTAACGAATTTATGCTCAAATTTATTTAATTAAATTTTTTAAATCTTTCTCTGTCCGATAAGCTTGCGAAAACTTACCACTCATATTTGTTTCTAGTGACCACAAACGATTAGGATTTTATTACAGAGGCGAAAGGTAGAAAAAGGATCTCATTAATGGTGAATAGTAAATCCATCAGAGCTTTTTACTTGTCTTGATTAGTTTCGTGATTTTTTTACTTTTTAGTACATACAAAATAAACATTATTTTTACAAAACAATTTTTTTTCTTTTAAATATTAAGATTGTTAAATATCTTGGAAATTGAAGTAATCTAAATTTTACAAACAAATCGAATTCAACCAGCTCATTACGATACTTTACGTACTACAATAATAGATATCTTTTATGAAACTATGGAACAGTGTATATCCATACTTCCGTGTAAAATTAAATCCCCCATATATCTTTAACACTTAATTTGCATCCATACATATTATCATATTATATGATTGCATCGTGTATACTAAATTAGCCTAATGTTTAAGAGTTCACTGTGTCCTCGATCAATATTATTTTAGATCTAATCAAAGCACTTAGACTGTTATAATTAAGGTTACAATGGCATACGCTTTGCCATGATATTTGTCCTGTACGTCTCTACGATTAGTAATTCTCTTGATTCTATTAAGTTTCACATTTTTTTTGTGAAATTTCTATTAATTGTTTAAAATATATTAACAAGGTGGTTAGCCTCCACAGAGTTTTATACTTATGTTTTTTGTTTCATATTTGTCAAGTACCAACAAGAAACCTCATTTTAGATATTACCTGAATGCAAATAAATTGATTTTCTTTATTATATCAAACTCTTAAAAAATTTTAGTTGCCATCAGTAAATCCCTTCTAAATCTTACCGTACAAAGCTTAGATAGATTAAGTGGTTTTCAAATATATATTTTGAAAAAAAATTATGATTGTATTTCCGATAATAGGTCGCAGATCTGACGGGCAACGCAATTTACATATCCTAAAGCATATTCGTTCTCCAAATTAATTTTGTCCAGATTCTCAGGTTTAAGTGCGCATAGCCTTAAACTAAACTATCTGTTTCACCCTCTTTCAAATCTCATTATTATTTATATTCTCAAGCATTATGTTTAATTTTATTATTCAATTTATATATCGCAGAACTGCAAAATAAATTAGACTTCAATATCGGAGACATGTTATTATTAAACAAATACGAAGATCATCTGCAGAGGTTTTACTATTCGTAATTCTTTTGATTGTTGTCCTTTTAATCCCACTCCTTTACATTAATTTGGTCAATAAAAATACCTCGGGCTGGTCTTTGAGAGGTCTTTAATATCTCCTAATTTGCAATATGACAAAAGCACACTTTACAAAACTGACAACCCCTTTTTTAGCCCGCCCACAAAATTTTTTCATTAGTTTATGTACACTAGTTCCTTTGAAATAATTTCGACTGTTATCAGGATTCCGTAGTAAGTGCTAGAAAAAGAGGAGTCCAAGAAATATTTTTTCAAGAATTACTAAACTTCCTCTCAAAATAGTAATATGAAGTGAGCAAATTTAGATCTAAATGACTTCTTTTTAAAAATAATCCAAATTACTGAGAAAAATGATCCGAATGACCAAAAACTAAAAGAAAAAAGAAAATTAACTTTATTATCCAAAAATTGACATTATCACTTAAAACAAAAAAGAAAATAACATTATTACCCATCTGACTGGTTTCAATGTTATAATTGCAAAGACCACTTGAGACGTATCAGAACGAAATTACGCTTATCACTTCTTATGGTTCCACCTTTTAATGTTTTTTTTGTATTTTATCTTTCATGAAAATCCCGTGAAGCCGTTAAAGCATGATTGAGTACCAAACATTCAAAAGGATTCTGGTGGTATTAATATTACATGTGTACTAAGCCAACATGTTTCTCCATCATTACGAAATATACACGCGCCAAATTCGGTGTCGATTCCTAACTTGGTTGCAGAGTAATTATGTAACAAAGAAACGGACAAAAATACTTTCATATTTAATATATACGAAAAGGTAATGCAAATTTTTTCGATCCAACATGATCAAATATACACGCGCCAAATTCGGTGTCGATTCCTAACTTGGTTGCAGAGTAATTATGTAACAAAGAAACGGACAAAAATACTTTCATATTTAATATATTTGAAAAGGTAATGCAAATTTTTTCGATCCAATATGATCAAATATACAAGCGCCAAATTCGGTGTCGATTCCTAACTTGGTTGCAGAGTAATTATGTAACAAAGAAACGGACAAAAATACTTTCATATTTAATATACTCGAAAAGGTAATGCAAATTTTTTCGATCCAACATGATGAAAAATACTTACACTTCATCAATGAAGTAAAATTATAAAAATCAATTACTGGCTATAATTCTATTAAAATATAGTGTAAATTTTCATGAAATTATCATTGACACACGTTTTCTTCCTAGATGGAAAAGTCAAAATTAATCCTTTTCAAGATGCACAGTTATTAATAATATCTCACAACATTATATACTCGAGATTGAGAATAAAGCCATATATGTATCACTAATATATTATTAAGACACTAGCTAGACACTGTATAATTTGCCGTAAGTAACATAAAAATATTATTTCGATAAACCAATTACATTACGACTAAGCAACTACATAAACACAACGTTTGTAATCGAGGCAATCTTCCTAAGCCCCCCCATCTCAGCGAATCACACTTATATTCGATATAGAGAATAAAACCGTTTATATGATTAATATATTATTAAGTCACTATCTAATGTATAATTTGCCGTGAGCAATATGAAATGAGTATATGGATAAAACAATCACATTGTAGACTAAGCAACGAAATAAACATAACCTTTGTAATCGAGGCAATCTTCCTAAGCCCCCAACTTAGAGATCCGATACGTCCAAATATGTGATTTCATTAAGATTTACCGCAAAAGGAAACCATTTTCTATTTGATATAGTTGATATTAATTATCATACTTATGATATAAGAAACATATTTCCCGTTACATTATTCGTGGGTCCTTGCTACTTTCTTGGGATTCACTTGTGTACACGAAGAGAAACATGAGATTTCCTCTTAGAGATACGTGTTTAATTCATAAATGGTATTTAATTTACCGCCTCTTATGATTTCATTTTAGTAAGCGAATATCTAGTGATATGCTAGGTTATAACGATTTTAGCACTGACGTGATATTTTATGAACGTTTCCAAGAAAAAGAACATATTTCATAAAATACTCGTATATGAGATATTGAAATACGTTTCATCGTTTCTTTCAACTAAATTCAAGATGTTTCTCAGTTAATTAATAAAGTTGAAAATAGAAAAAATGAAATGTTGAACTTTGTGACTTCATATTACAGTATATTATTTTTCGGTTACGGAATGTATTTACAGTTATTATATTTATAATTAAAGCCCATTTGCCCAAAAATGTATTCTTTTCTTACGTCTTATTTATATAATATCCTCAAGTTCCAAGCTTACAAAATTTATAATATTGAATAAAGTCAATTATTAAAAAAATATAGTTTGTAGTTTTTTTGTCTACAAGTTGTGATAGATTAATTGATACTGAGTCAAAGATACTAAAAAGCAGAATTTTGAGAGTTCGTCGTAATTTTTAATATTTTTACTGAGATAGTATATTTTGCTATTATTTTTCTTAAAAGGTAATTAATATGAATGAACTCTAAAATATAATCTATACTACATAAGTAGTACTAAGTAGAGTTTAGCGTCATTCATCGCACTGACCTCAGACTTTTTATTGCAATACATAATATTTTAATAAATATAAAATTATTTTAATTTAATTGCAGACCAAAAGCAACCATAATCTTTGCTATAATAAATCTTTGCTAGCCCACGTAAAGATGTTGTAATACAACGAAACCTAGGTCGTGGTAAAGAACTTAAAGAAAGTAGAAATAATACTACATCACGTAGTTTCATTTAATTGTGAATAATGAATTTCTACAAAATTAACGCCAAATATATTAAAAATATAAAATAATAAAGTTACCAATTCATAAATCTGAGTCAAAACGCCAAGATATCTGTCGTTTCCAATTTTTCCTGAGAACAAAGGTGTAAGAAACAAGGTGTCTATTATAGGAAAATAATCAAAACTTCAAGGTATCTATAATTTTCAATCCTTGCTGACAATACAGGTGTAAGGAAAAAGTTGTCTCCTATTCATATAGTAGACACTTTTTTTTTTAGACCTTTATTCTCAGCAATGACAGATAGCTTGGCGTTTTGATTAACTTTCATACAGTACACACCTTGTTTCTTACACCTGATTCTTATCATATAGTAGACCCCTTGTTTCTTACACTTGATTACTAGTCATATAGTAGACCCCTTGTTTCTTGCACTTGATTACTACTCACATAGTAGATATATTGTTTTTTACACTTTATTATTATTTATATAGTAGATACCTTGTTGCTTACACTTGATTCCTACTCACATAGTAGATATCTTGTTTTTTACACTTTATTATTATTCAAATAATAGATACCTTGTTTCTTACACCTGTATTTATAGCATAATTTACTCTTATTCTGCACATCAAAGTAAGCATATCCGAAGCGAATTCTGTAAAAAAATTTATTTCTTTTTGTTGAAATAACATCTTTGATAGTGACTTTTTCCAAAAACGGTTCAGGATTTTCATTAGTTTCTTAAAATGTTTAAGTAACTTTCATGTAAAGAATCGTCTGTATGTTTTTACAGGCAGTATAAGCCATCTTGTACAATATGTACTAATTTCAAACAAACATGAACTTTGTTAACCGGTCTAAAATACGTAGACGTTAGCGTGATAGTAAAGGTCGGTTAGTTAATTTAATAAAACGTTAACACACAGCTAAATATTTCAACTGCAATTAATCAAGGATTGGTACATCGCCTGTGATAAAACCGTGACACGCAATTATCGCGTGACTGCTTATCTTTCAATAGCGTATGGTTAATGACACGTTATGACATTTTTGGTCCGCAATTAAATTAAAATTGTTATTACTAAACAAAGATGTGAATATATGATGTGGGTATATGTATATTGTGAATGTTTCACGCCATATTGTGATTTTCCTACTACTAAATGGAATTCATTGAGTTATAAATAAGTTAACCTTTTGGAAACATTTTATTGCTGAAAAGTCCCGAGAACCCCTGAAAAACCTGGAAAACTAAGAATAATATAATATGCGTTTAAATTAAAAGAATCAGTTTTTAGAATGAAATTTTGCATACAAAGAGTTCATATCACGAATGTAGACATGGAATATTACACTCCAAAAAAATCAGGACATCTCGATGTTCCTGCAATGACTTAACTCCGTAAAGACCATCGCCTTTTGGCTTAATTGACTCACTTCAATTAGCACTTTCAAAGTATATATGGTCTGATAAAGGCATAAGGTGGTGAAAGGTACATAGAGTTTTCGCAAAGTACTGACACAGATTTTGGACACATTTATTCAAATGACGTACGTAATTACTAATTATAATATAATTAAAATGAAAAATGTATGTTTTGGCACATTTTTTAATTTATTTATTTATATAAACAAAGACATATATGTACAAAATTCCTACTAAGTCTTCAAAATGACTTATGTAACAATTTGGGATAGATATTTAGAAATTAAGCCTGAAATGTATTGAAGACGAGTGTTGAATTTTGAAAACAACAAAAAACCATAAGAATGTTGATCATTTATTTAATTACAATTTCTAGGAATTCTGTAAATATTGTACTTTTGTAAGTAGGTAAGTAAGTAGAATTTCTGAGAAGAGTTATACATTTATTTCAATCCCTTCTTTCATTTTAAATCAATCCTTTCTGACTTATCCCAACTAATATAATAAATACAAAAGTAGTTTTTATTTTATCATTCCAATTTCATGGGCCATTTATATCTGACCATGGCCATGTATAGCTGACTTCCATAAAATTTGACATATAAAAAATTAAGACTGGTATGAAAGATTTGATAATGAATATCTCCGGATTGTTAGACTTCACTCCAAACATTATTTCTTGGTTGCCTGAATTGTAGCTACGTGCCTGGATCGTAGCTACCTGCCTGGATTGTGGGGTCTCCTAAGCGCGTGCGTCCATAAAAAGAAGTACCATGTTTGAGGATAAGCAGTGTGAGAAAATTCTCAGTAGATATACTGAGGTGAAGGGAAAGACAAGACGAAACTTTATTTTCTTATACAATATTCTTCTATATTCTACGTTTATGTAAAAATCGCAAAGTTCATGAACACCATATAGTAAGATTGTCATATTAAGTTTCAAAATTATCGATGATTCATTTGATGGTAAGTTAGGTTTATTCATATTTATATGGTAATATTTATCAGTTATAAGATACAGATAGAATAAATAACGTTAACTTCAAAAAGGTGTAAACCATTGAGATGGGTGTTTATACGGGTTGATATATTTTTAATGGACTGTCCTGTCAATTTTCCCTTAATACAATTAATTATAATTTCAAATACTTTTTCGGATCGAAATTGACAGCAGAATAACATTCTTAATATAACGTCTTATGCAGTCAGTTTTCTAGTGTGTTCGTGGGAAAAGTTTAGAAACAAAAAACTTTTAGAAACTAAAGCATATATTTTTTATAAAATAGCGAAATTAAATGGCAGCGGATGTATGACTTGTATACAAACATTCCTCTAGTTCGCCTCATATGTATCGGACGATGAGTAGATTGTAATGAAGTTTGACTAGCTCTCGGGCAGTTTTAGCCGAAACGGACTTGGGGTTCAGATGAGTTTCAACCTTATATATTAAAGGGTATGTGGTGGCTTCTTCGTTTCACCTGTGTTGTAAGTATTTAAAACAACTTTGGATTCTGGTACATGTGCTAGCTTATGGAAATTTTCACGGGTTACATCAGTATACACAACAGGAAAAACTAAAACCCGATTACGGAAAAATAACTGAAAAGCACGAAATAAATACGTACATAGACTGTGAAATACATAACGATAAATACCCTGGGACACTATGCTACTTCTCTGCAACAGAGTGCACTATGATGAATGTACAAAGACTTCATTTGTTAAAATCACTTTAGTACATTAGTGTGTACGAGAGAACAAACTTACGCACATAAATATATACGAGTATATACATATATGGCCTGTGAAATATATAACGTTGTATACCCAATGACACTCTGCAGTTTGATGAATATAAGAACACCTCCTTTGTTGAATCACTTTAGTACTTTAGTCTTTACGAGAGAACAAACTTACTCACATACATATATACGAGTACATACATACAAAGCCTGTGAAATTCATAACGTTGTATACCCGAGGACACTCTGCACTATGACGAATATAAGAACACCTCATTTGTTGAAATCACTTTAGTACATTAGTGTGTACGAGAGACCAAACTTACTCACAGAAATATATATGAATATATACATACATGGCCTGTGAAATTTATAACGGTGTATTCCTTAGGACGCTCTGCACTATGACACATATAAGAACACCTCATTTGTTGAATCACTTTGGTACTTTAGTCTGTACGAGAGAACAAACTCACTCATATATATATATATATATATATATATATATATATATATATATATACATATATATACACATATATACGAGTACTTACATACATAACCTGTAAAATACATAACGTTGTATAGCCGAGGACACTCTGCACTATGACGAATATAAGAACACCTTATTTGTTGAAATCACTTTAGTACATTAGTGTGTACGAGAGAACAAACTTACATAAATACATACGAGTATATACATACATGACCTGTGAGAAATTCATAACGTTGTATTCCCTAGGACACTCTGCACTATGACTGATATAAGAACACCTCATTTGTTGAAATCACTTCAGGACTTTTGTCCGTACGAGAGAACAAACTCATTCACACACACACACACGACCTATACCATATACAAGACCTGTAAAATACATAACGTTGTACACCCTAGGACACTCTGCAGTTGACGAATATAAGAACACCTCATTTGTTGAATCACTTCAGTACTTTAGTTTGTACGAAAGAACAAACTCACTCACATACATGTATAAGAGTACTTACATACATAACCTGTGAAATTCATAATGTTGTATACCCTAAAACACTCTGCACTATGACAAATATAAGAACACCTCATATTTGTTGAAATCACTTTAGTAGTTTAGTCTGTACGAGAGAACATACTAACTCACATACATATATACGAGTACATACATACATAGCCTGTAAAACAGTACATACATACATAGTGTTGCTTTTGGATGGCGTCGACTTAGTTTTACAATGGAACGTGAAAAACAACCTTCATTTTGTTATAAATAATTGCACACTGATGATTTATTCCCGTTCTCGAGCCCCGATCACGTACATGTATGCGGATAATTGTTTAACACGCGTTTCCAATGTTCGAAACATCCGTGTAGTAATGGCAACCGCCTCTCATTTTACGGTCATATTATTAATACTTGTAATATGGCATACTTGGTTTCCATAGGAGGTAACTTAGATCCGTATGCTGGAGAAAATAAAGGAAATATTAATTTTATTTCTCTATTTTAAGAATCATGGCAGCCTTACATGTACACCCTAATCTACTATCCTTACATGTACACCCTAATTTTAATTTTGGACGTGATTGAATATAACTCTTTGCAAGTAAGAAGAGGGTTGCATCTAGCCATGCGTTTATGCAAATTGTTACACTGGCAGTCTATCGGTATTGGAATTGGTATTGTCTTTTGTAATGGACTTTTATCCGCGGATATAAAGAACATTTTCATTTATATTCCGCGTGCTCGTACCAAGGTCCGTCTATAATTACAGATTGCCCGCACGCTTAATTTACTTAACGCAGTATTGCCACAACTCGACTTGATTGATTAGCGAGTTTTAAGATCGTGAAATATCTGGATAGTTCACGGCCGGCTGACTGTTTTTAATATTTTTAATTTGTATTCGCAGTTATTGTATTTTAATATTATTTAAATGTCTATCATGTAGCTTATTTCATTTTTCGAATAACTTGCTTATCGCTTT
Organism: Druceiella hillmani; assembly: GCA_039881145.1. NCBI lineage: Eukaryota > Metazoa > Arthropoda > Insecta > Lepidoptera > Hepialidae > Druceiella > Druceiella hillmani. Next base: position 1,880,468 of record JAYKKI010000023.1, on the reverse strand, counting down.
GGCAATAATCTGTAATTTAAGCAAGCATATTACTAAGGAAATTGATAAATATTTATATGTAAATCTAGCATATTTCTTGTTTTTTCTATAAAAATAACAATTTTCCACTCATTGTACCCGTTTTTAGCGTCATTCCGTAAAGGTAACGATGATCAAATTCCTCGCTTAAAAAGCTTATAAAATAAGAATGTTTTTGAAGTAAGTTCTGGAAAAAAAAGTTAAGTGAACTTTTCTTTGAAATGACATCAAACTTGAGTTTCTGTTAATTTTTTACGCCTATATAAGTGAATGTTTTTATTCCAAGTAGATCATTTATTCAACTAGTCTGTAAAAAAATCAATTTTTTATCACAATTATTCATATCACACAGAAACATTATGTCTTCAATCTATGAGTTTGAACAAAAAATGCAATATATATATATATATATATATATATATATATATATATATATATATATATATATAAATATATATATATGTAACTCAGAAACTATAAAAAATTGTTGAACATGTCTAAATTAAGTATGCAGCATTTAAATATGCACCATATTTTATCGCCTATGAAATATATAGCAAGTAATAGATTTATGTTGTGGACAATTAATTATTGTGATTGGTTGTAAGAGATTGCTCTCGTAGAAATAAGTCCGCCATATCTATCAATTAGATACATTAAAGTAGATAAATTAATAAATAAATTCTCTACCTCTTTGCTTTCGCTTGACACATATATATATATATATATATATATATATATATATATATATATATATATATATATATATATATATATATATACTAAGATGCACATAATCACCAGTAATATATACACTTTCTTTGTTACAACTTGTATATGACTATTAACAACTAAATTGTTTAAAAAATTAAATTATTTTTAGATAACATATGTTACAGCACTATAAAATTTGTGACAGCACTACAGAATATGTATCCATAGTGTTGTTATCTTTAAAAATTTCCACTTATTAGATAAGAGCTCTCCCTGTCTAGGATATCCACGTCAATGTTTACGTGAAGGAAAAACGGATCACTCACGTTTTTCTCAGAAATCGCTTGACGTAAATGCTCGAAATGGCATAGTAGTAAAATATATTAACCTGCACATACGTCAATAGGTAACATCTAAAAATATTTTTAAGGAAATTTTTTTTCATAATTTCCGCTAGAATGTGTTCAGAAATATACTGGAAAATATGCAAAAAATAAGTTACTCCCATTTCGTTAAATTACTTAATCTAAAATTATAAAAAAAATACTGTTTCTAGGAGCCTACGTAAAGGTTGTAGGAAAACTAGTGCGATTATCTTAGGATACATTAATTTTTTAAATATGCACCATATTTTACCGCCTATGAAATATATAGCAGGTAATCTATTTATGTTGTGGACAATTAATTATGGTAAATTATATAAGTTATATAATATTTATATAAATGTTTAGAATTGCCTAAATCTGTACGGCAATAATCTCGTAGTACGAGTTATTCGTTCTTGCAGGCCATATTCCGTAACGCTAATGTGCAAAAAACAAAAAGATACTAGATTAAGGAAGTTCATATATTATGATATTTGAAATTGTTTAAATTATGGAAAATTATTTCTACATGCACTTTTCAATAAAGCTGCTATTTATGATAAATTATGCTTTGTTTAATAATTAGTTTAATTTAAACTCTGTATCTTTATATCCTTAATTTAATTATACAGTCTGTCGAAATTAAAATTAATCTAAAATTTATATAACAAAATAAATATTGTGTTTATGTATAATATATACCATTTATGTGACATTCTAAGTACTAAAAAAGTGTACATTTTATCGTTGCAACATCTCACTCTGTAAGTTAAGCTAGCATATTCAAGAAGTTAGTGCTACGAAAATTACATTGTTTATCAACGTTGTCTCTCTCAAATTATAAGTGCTTCATGCAATATCTTCACGTCATTATGTTGTTGAAAAAACAATGCCCAAGAATGTTACCAAAAACTGTATCGTATCAAAAGAAAAGTAAAAACCAATGTAACATGTAAAGAGAATGAAAAATTGGAGTGTCTGTATATTGAATTTATTTACGAAAAAGAGTCCAAGAAGAACGTTATAAAACTGACAGAGCATAAAAATATAGTTTTTATTATTTTGTCTGTTTATCTGCTTTTTCAATTGTCAGCCCAACCCATAACAAACTAAATTCAAAAACAAAACAAACTGGACCTGAAGCAAACCTAACCCAATCCAATCCAAAGCAAACCCAAACCGACCCAGCTCAATCCAGCTCAAAGATAACCCAACATAATCGATCGCAAGGCAACCCACCCAAAATAAATCCACCCCAACCCAACCCAATACAAAAGAAAAAAGAATTACTTTCCCTTAATACTAATGACAACCGAGCTACTCAAGTCACAATACAATCGTGTTTTTGCCAATTTAATCAAATTCGTATCTGGGGCTTGATGATAAAATGCACCAATCAGCGATTAGTGCTGAATATAATATCAACGATCCTTAATATGCGTTATATCAATGTAATATCCCATTATACCTAATTCAGTGCTCTCGACATTGTTACACGCGTACAGCAATATTAATGAAATTAATAGGCGGCACCCTCTTTACTCGAACAGTTTGATCAAAATTGATACGTCCGTGTCAATATGTACTTGAAATCAGGAACAACGGGATATTCGCCGCTGTTACTAAGATACTGAGTACTGATAAATAATTATTAATAATTACGATAAAAACAATATAAATTATAATTAATAACTTATTATTTAGTTTACCCTCATTCGTGGACAGTTTGGACTAAATTCAAAATGTTTTGAGTTTGTTCCTACTTAGTTGTAAAGCCTACTAAGATATATATATATATATATATATATATATATATATATATATATATATATATATATATATATATGTATATATATATACATATATAAAGTATTTTAAAATTTCAGCTAGTATAATAAAAAGCAGAATTTCATGTCATACGCCGGAAAGGAAAATGAAATGAAGTGAAGAAAAAGTAAACAACTAAATTTCCGCTTTTCATCTTTCCATAATTTTCATTTAATTTTGAAAAAAATAATGTTTATAAAATAATAATAGCGTCAAGGCAGTGGTATTATCATTATCATTTTTAATTATGAACAGAAAAATATTCATGAAAGCCAAAGTTGAAAATTTTATTTTAAAAATGTCTTTTATTTTGCATCGATATTAAATTTTATTAATTGGTAATTAAAAATTTAATTTTATACGCGATGCATAAGAAGCTTCGCTTCTGTTGGGTGCCCCATGATACCTTATGTCTTTTTTATAGCAGCATGTGGGCTTTGGTCGTATCGGCCTGAAATAGTCTTTTCTCATTCCTTTTTTTAATTTTTATGACTAATCAAGCTAATTTAGTTACTTTTGCACACTAGATTCTGTTTAATGTATATTATATTAATAAAAATATTGTAAACGAATAAGTCTCGGGGTAAATGTCCGCTCTAGAATCGTCGACTATTAGGTTGATATTTTCACTCTGTGTTAACGCACTGTGCCAGGAAATACTGGCCGCACTTATAAGTAAGGTAAGTTATTCATCGGTTAGAAGTCTATTCTCATGTAACTTTTGATATATTGTCCTTTATGATTCGTAGTTACCTTTGCATTAATTACAATGTTTTTTTAATTTTTTGGTAATTATTTATTTAGTAAATTAATTATAACTACTTAAAAGGGTAGTCGTTTTACACCATGGGACATAAAAGGAGATATGAATGAAGAAATAATAATTATTATTAACGTGCCAATGCAAATTCAATTTTCGATGTGAGTTTTCTTCGTTTGTCGAATCGATGTTTGTTACTATATATTCCTCTATTTATATATATTCCTCTATTATATATATTCCTCTGTTATTACCGTTAGTTTTAATGTCTGTGAGTGATAATACTTATATCAACAATGACACGTTCTTCACCGAGAAATACTTTGTATCTTCGTTTGTTTTTCTATTTTTGTTATATTAGTGAATTTCATCTCTATTTTTCGTTATATATTCTATTTTTGAAGTGCAATTGCGCGTCTGTCACTTTTGCGACAATTTGTCTAGTTGTCACACTTTCTCTCTTATTACGGAGGACATGCATGAGCTATCAAATAATGTGTGGAAATTTGTCAATAATTTCATCTCTTATTGGATGTACAGCAAAAGTGTAGAACGTTCCAACTATAAGACTGTATAGTTAAGGTAAACGCCTTGAAACAACAAATATTGGTTTGGTAAGATTTTGTACATGGAGAGGTATTAATAACAGGAATTGAAATAATATATTTATGAAAGAATGTTAAAATAATCAAATAAGAAGAGAAAATAGTACACCAATTAACGGTCGGTCAGCAGTATAGCCAGTTTTTATTTGTTATAATCAATGTTGGTTGAGTCTTATGTAACGCAGGTACATGAATAGTATTAAACTAGCAAAAAAATGAGGTCATAACCGAGAAATATTTAGATAATAGGTGAAAAAAAACAGATAATTTGACTCACAGAACTTACTCCTTTATAACACTATTATATTAGTAAGATCTCAGAGCCAGTTTATTAGTTTTTTTCTAAAGAATGTTTTCATATTACATATCAATGTTCATTGTTAATTGCATCCTTCTCAACCTTAACTGCATAAATATCAGAAAAACTATGGCAATAAAGGAATTTCTTCCTAGGGACATGTGTTTAGTTATTTTTGTATTTTTATTTTAATGTGGAAATAATATTTTAACCAATTTCTTTTAGAATTTATTGAAGTCTTATAATATTCAAGTCATTATGAAGTTATATTTATCATATATATGTTTATTGCTCAACTCGCTCTACCCCGTGGTGTCACTCGCGTATAAAAAATAGACAATTGGAAAATACTATATAAGTCAATATACTTAACTCTTTCCAAACAGATGTTGAGGTATATACATGTCCGAAGATCGCTATTTTTAAAACTAATTCACTAATAATAGAGAAGAAATAAGAAAATGACCAACCTTATTTCGAGATTTAAGATAAAATTGTACCATACCGCTTTATAACAAACCGATTTATAAAAACACCGATTTATAAAATTTTAATTTTAAAGCTCTTTCAACCACTGCAACCTCTGGTTGACCTCATAAGACTTATATTTGATGCATTTTAATTTTAAAGTTCTTTCAACCACTGCAACCTCTGGTTGATCTCATAAGACTTATATTTGATGTATTTTAATTTTAAAGTTCTTTCAACCACTGCAACCTCTGGTTGATCTCATAAGACTTATATTTGATGTATTTTAATTTTAAAGCTCTTTCAACCACTGCAACCTCTGGTTGACCTCATAAGACTTATATTTGATGCATTTTAATTTTAAAGCTCTTTCAACCTCTTGCTAACAGATTATACTCAAGGTGTCTTACATGCGCGTGGGAATAAATTTTATTTATCAATACAAAAACAGAAGTACGCAGGCACCATTTTGATGGGAACATGTGCTTAATTAATTAATTGTTTCTGATGGAATAAAAATATCAGTAGGCAACAACAATACACGCTGGCGTGCTTGTAAAGTTCAGGGCGCTAATGGACAATGCGCTCTTATATTTTATCTTTAATAAAAATAAGGAAATGTATTTGAGTGTTGGGTAAATAACATTCCTTTTTTCTTTATAGTATGTGGAAAATTAATTCCATTAATTCAACTTCGTAGCATTGCAATGTGATGAAAGTAGTCATCACGCAACGTGGGTCATCATTATAGTGATGATTATACGAGGCGTGTTCCTGAAATAAGAAAGTTTTTAAATAACGCCGCCGCAGTGCTGCGGTTGGAGTTTAGCGCATACGTACTGTGTACCTACATCTGTTGGGAGATACGCATGTGCTCTGTTATTCGACTTGCATGCGCCTGCATGCGCCCTGTTATTCGAGCTATTCGACTGTGTTTACTTTCTTCTTTTTATTGTAAACGGTGATGGTGGCGCCATTTCAATAACACACAAATTACTATTGTACTTTGTGTATTATTAAAATGGCGCCACCGATTGAGAATCCCGCCGTCTGCGAAGTGCGTATTGTTATTCATTTTCGTAGTGCTAAAGGCTTGAAAGCAGTTGAAATTAATCGCCAAATCAGGGTCGTTTATGGTGAAAGCATTATGAGTAATGGAATGGTATGGAAATGGGTTAAGGCCTTTAGAGATGGCCACACAAACGATGAGGAACGAAGTGGGCGAAGTGGGTCGTTATCGACGATTAGACTCAAAAAGTGGACCGTGAAGTTAAAGAGAACAGACGATTTACGATTTCATCTTTATATAAAGAGTTTCCTGCAGTCTTAAGAAGTGTTCTCTATGAAATTGTGTCCGAATGATTAAATTATCGTAAGTTGTGTTCACGCTGGGTGCCGAATCAGGCGGCAACTTTCTTTGAGGATGGCATACAAAAGCTGGTCCCACGATACCACAAGTGCCTCAATATCAGCGGGAATTATGTCGAAAAATAGACTAAAATTTGGGCTTTCACGTGAATAATTTTTTTTTTGGAAAAATGTCTGCTTGCTTTGTTTTTATTTTAAAACCGTACTTACTTTAAAAATACGCCTTGCATAAAATACGTGGGGAAAAAGAGTCGATAATTCCATATCACATTTAAAATATAATACTTTGGCCATGTCGATTTATAAACGATACACCCATTTGCTTTTTTTTTGTTCAGGTACTTTTCATTCACAAGAGAAAAAAAAAATTTGATGGCCAAGTATGGGCTGTGAACAGAAGCGCATCTACAAAATACAAACGTGAATAATTTGAATTTCTAACGATAAAAGCATTTTTATTAATATAACATGTTTTTTGTATGCAATTAACTTGGGCAGTGAAACGTGTACTAAATAAACGTGAAACGTGTAATAAATAATAATGTTTTTTGTATGCAATCAACTCGGGCAGTGAAACGTGTAATAAATAATGTTTTTTGTATGCAATTAACTCGGGCAGTGAAACGTGTAATAAATAATAATGTTTTTTGTATGCAATCAACTCGGGCAGTGAAACGTGTAATAAATAATGTTTTCTGTATGCAATTAACTCGGGCAGTGAAACGTGTAGTAAATAATAATGTTTTCTGTATGCAATTAACTCGGGTAGTGAAACGTGTAATAAATAATAATGTTTTTGTATGCAATTAACTCGGGCAGTGAAATGTGTAATAAATAATAATGTTTTTTGTATGCAATTGACTCGGGCAGTGAAACGTGTAATAAATAATAAGGTTTGCTGTATGCAATTAACTCGGGCAGTGAAACGTGTAATAATAAATAAAAAAAATAAATAAATGTGAAGAAGATTTCGAGTATTTTAATTTTTTCTCTTCTTGGAATTCGATACCTAGAACAGCAACGTCACTCTTGATTTCCGTGTACAAATGCAGTTTATGAAAAAAAATAAAACGTTAAGAATGAAACATTAAACATATTTGGCGTTAATTTTGTAGAAATTCATTCTTCACAGTTAAATAAACTACGTGATGTAGTATTATTTCTACTTTCTTTAAGTTCTTTACCACGACCTAGGTTTCGTTGTATTACATCTTAAGGTGGGCAATTGGCAAAGATTTAGATCTTTACAAATTACCCACTTGAAGATGTAATATAACGAAACTTAGGTCGTGATAAAGAACTTAAAGAAAGTGGAAATATTATTACATCACATAATTTCATTGAATTGAAAAGAATAAAGTAATCAAATAGTGCCAAACTTCACTTTTCAAGATGCTGTTATATAAAGGTAAAATTAAATTAAATCAGACCCAATAAGTAATTCTCATTTCATTATTTTTAAGATGTATATTTCTCTTGAAATTATAACTTTTTTCACTTCCGTCAGTAAAAAAATGGAATAGTGACTGTTTGTGTATAATGCACGTGCCCTTTTAGAGGTTTATAACATTTTTGGCTCCATTTACTTTGTTTCTTTGGGCTAATCTCTCAAAAACACCTAATAATACGATGCTGGCTTTTGTAAGACAAAAAAGTGACGCATAAAAATTACACGCCCCCTTACAATAAACACTCAAAATGAAAACTTTCACGCATCATAGGTGGTAGCCGCGGGAGATACTGACCACAACCCTCCAAGTGAAAATCAATATGTATATATATATATATATATATATATATATATATATATATAAATGAACATTCAATGTGCGAACTCTACTGTTACCTGAAAGAACACTAATCTTGAATGAATCACTAACTAATGTAAAGTACGATATAATTTGACTGTCAGAAGTCAGAAGACTTGGCACCTAGATAATAGAGGTGGATGGCCATATATTCTGCCACACTGGCAAAGTATCAGGTCATCGTAGAGTGGGGTTTCTGACTAAAAAGAAGTTCAAAGATAACATAGAGAATCATACAGGAATTTCATATCGGATCGGCATTCGGAACCTAAAGTTTGATACATTTGATCTTTCAACCATATAAACGTATGAACTCACTCTGGACGCTCCTGAAGAAGAGATTGAATTATTTTACATATTGCAAAATAATTACGAGAAGCATAACAAATATCAGGAAAAAACACAATATTGGTGGAAGAATTAACTCAAAAATCGGAACTAGAAAAAGGGGTGAGGAAAAAAGAATGAGACCATTTTTTGCGGATCTAGAAATCATCGTGGACAAATAATAACACAATATGCGTTAGAAAACAACTTAAAGATAATAAGTAATCTACAAGCCTGGACCTGCAGGTCCCCTAACAAGGAAATTAAAAATCTAATACACTTCATTCTGACTAGCATACCACAGAAGTTTACGAACACAGAAATATTAAACAACGGTAGTTATACAAGCGACTACCACCATGTTACGTGGACACTGAAATTAACAAAACAAAGAATAAACGTACAAAATACTGTAAAAGTCTGGCGCGCTTTGATGAACACAACGAAAATGTATTATTTCCACAATCGCTAAAAGAGCTGGTAGCAAATCTAGATCTCCAGGAGAACGACGACGTAGAATCTTATCATACAAAAATCGTCACTACGATTACGAAATACTTGAATTATATCAGATCCGACTAGACAACTTATAGAGAAACGTTTACAACTAATAAGAAAACAACCACGGAATAAGTAAGAGAAGGAAGAATTTTCACAACTATTCAAAATCACAAATAAAAAATTAAAGATAGACAGTAAAAACACAGGCTTAAGACAATAATAAAACCACTAATTAACTCTGGAAGTCTAAAGACAGTAGCTAAACAATTAAATAGTGGTAAACAATGGACATTGAAAAAGATTTCTCTATAAAACTATACGATGGTAATTTAACCATTAATCTACGTGAGCCACTATTGAATATATAAAGCAATAACATAGAAAATGACGCAGAGATACTACACTTTATAGAAACAGGAATATTAACAAAAATTGAAAGACTAAAAAATAAGAACCCTGGTTCTGCCAATATTACAAATGAAGAAATCAAATCAGATAAATCCTTATTGGTTACAGCGATTACAAAAATTTTTAACAAAATGCTGTAACAATACAAAGTGCTCTCACAAGGGATTCAATCCAGAATCCTACTTTACAAAAAAGGAGATCCTAAAGAAGTGGCAAACTATATACCAAAAAGCCTCTTGTCTATCATATATAAATTGTTCGCATCGGTACTGGAAATTTTTTTTTCACCTTTATAAAGAACGATCAACCCATAGAACAGGCTGAATTTAGGAAAGAGTACTCAACGATAGATCATATTCAATCACTAGAACAGACTATAAAAAAATATATAGAGTTTAGAAGTCCGTCATATCTTTGCTTCGTATAGAATTCGACTCTATATTATATGATAGTATATGGGAAGTTCTAATGACACTAGATTGTGTCAAATTTTATATAAATATCCTAGAAGACATTTATAATCATAGCACAAGCAGAGTAAAGCTTGATAAAATTGGACCTGAAATAAATATATGCAGAGGGGTTAAACAAGGTGATCCGTTATCACCTAAGATATTTATTGCGGTCCTAGAAAATGTACTAAAGGATTTAGATTGGTCAAATAGAGGTATATAGGTCAAAGAGAATAAAAAATATCTAAGGCACTTGCCATTCGCTAATCACGTCATCATAATCTCTGAAAATCCTAAACGTCTCCAAACTATGCTGAATCAGGTTAGAACTTAATACATTCAAAACAAAAGTTATATCAAAAAATGCCAAATGCTTACCCCAGTAAATAACAACCCACTAGAGTATGTCGAAGAATACATCTACTTGGGAAAGCAAAACTCGTCTCGAAACACTAAGAAGATAGAAGTAATTAACAGGCGGAAACACTCTCTTGAGTCAAGTTCTGGAGTTGCAAGAAAAAACACTAAAATGGAATTTGCCGTTAAATATCAAAAGCAAAGTACTAAATTCCCGCATACTATCAACTTTAACATATGGCTGTCAGACGTGGATTTACCACAACGAGACGTGCAATAAATCCGAATATGTTAGAGAGGGTTGGAACGCAGTATTTTAAACATAAAACTAAAAGAAAAAGAAGCACCTGGACGGACATACGGAAGAAGATCAAAGTCGACGCTCCACATTAGGCGAAGAAACTTAAATGGAAATGGGCCGGTCACCTAGCCCAGTTACAGGATCAAAGATGAAGAAAAATGACATTTCAGCACGTTCCACTAATTAATAATTCACCGATTTTTATATATTTTGCACTTGCTAACAAATTCTCCCATAACGTTGATTGTCAATTAATTTCGGATTTAATAAATTGAGATTTCAGTCATATGAAGATTTTAAAATATTTTCTTCGGTGAATTCAGATTTACGTATGTCTTTTGCTAATGATTTAATTATTTCTTGTATTAAACTTTTGTTTGATAGAGGAGGTTAAAAAAAAATTTTTTTTTATTTGTATCAAGTTTTCTTTAAGGTCATGTTGTTTTTCCCATTAGGGCTCTGTACTTCGAAATGAAAAAAAAACGGAAGTTTTCGGTCTGTGCTAGCCGATTTTCTTAGAAATTATGGGATGTAGAAACTTGAAATTTGGGATAATAGCATATCTAATTAACCTACGTATTTTGCTCTAACTTTTTAAAAATATTTGTAAAATATGTAAAGGGAAAGTAAGCAATGAGTTAATGTTTTTTAAAATTTGATATATCATGTCGCATATTATTAGAAAAGTAGTCCATGGACCACTAGGTACCCGTCGACAAAGCAAATGACATAACCTCGATTGAAGGAAGCTGTTGGATGGAAGTAGCCCAGGATCGGACTACATGGAATGGCTATATCTCTATATAGGAGGTCTGTACCCTAAAAAGGGGTCCTTAGTTAACATTTTTAAATTCAAATTATTTATTTTTAATTGAGAACCAAAAACTATGAAAATTAAAATTTGTTTATTTCTTTGTTATTTTAACATGAATTGTAATATTATTTAATTAAGGAATAAATGGCTTATTATTATTTTTATTATTATTATTGTTATAATCTCTTGAACGGCATGTTCGATTCCAAAAATTCTTGGAACATTTTTCTTTTTGAAATCATTGTTTACCTTGAATTTTATTTAATTGTACATTGAGGAAGTTTATATGTGAAACATCATCAGGCTACGAATGGTAGGGTTAGAGCAGAGAATATACGCGATCAGCTATTTATGCAAGGGACTATTGACTGCCATTGACTTATATAGTATTTTTCAATTGTCTATTTTTTATACGCGGGTGACAACAAAGGGCATAGCAGGTTGAGCAACAAAACATATATACATATATATGATAAATATAACATTACGATGATTTGAATATTATAAGACTTGAATAAATTCTCATTACTGCAAATGTATTACATTTGCAAGTTGTGAGACAGCGCGAACCTCCTGATTTCACGAGCTCTCTTACAATTGTCTGAAGAAAAATGCATTTGAGTAATGAGTTTTTGTCGCACAATGGTTGGAAAATAAAAACGAATAATGGAGTACGTCTTCGAAACTGAAGACAATAAAAATTTATGATCCCAAGGATGAAAAGAGTGTGTAGTTCACGAAACAACATTCGTATTGATAATATATTTAAGCTTTTTGACATTAAAGGTTATTCGAATGTATGCGAAGGAAATGAACATTTGCTCATATAAAATCAATCGGGTTGCTTAAAAATGTATTTCTCAATATAATTATGTTATATGCGTGCAAATTTCAAAAATTATATATCTAAAATATTCTGAAGGTTTTCTGAAATTGAAGATTTGTAAATAAAATATAAATATTGAATATATTTGGCGTTAATTTTGTAGAAATTAATTATTCACAATTAAATGAAACTACGTGATGTAGTACTATTTCTACTTTCTTTAAGTTCTTTACAACGACCTAGGTTTCTTTGTATTACATCTTCAGGTGGAATCTTTGCTAATAGCCAACTTCAAGATGTTGTAATACAATGAAACCTAGTTCGTGGTAAAGAACTTAAAGGAAGTAGAAATTATACTACAACACGTAGTTTCATTTAACTGTGAAAAATATAAATTTAATGCTTTAAAAGATTATCATCTACTAATCTGTATATCTAATAGGGGGTATTCGTTTGACTATTAAGAGGCCTTTTCTCTCCCCAATTGCCTAGAATTTAAAATTTTATGAACTTACTGAAACAGGTGTTGATGTATTGACATGTCCGAAAATCGCTATTTTTAACACTGTTTCAATGGATCACTCACCAAAAACCTACACAATTTTCTGTTTATTTAAAAACTGAAATTTGGCATGAAGCCAGGACATTGCATGTACGTTAAGGAATAAATTAGAAAATGACCCATTATTTTTCGAGATTCAAGGTAAAACCATACTATACCCTTTATAAGAGGCGACAGAAAAATATCTGCCTATATCTGTTGCAGATCTGAAAGGAGTGCTATTATTATTGTTCAAAACTGGAACCTCGGGTTGACTTCATGAATATTATATTTGATGCATTTTAATTGAAGTGGCTTGCATGCACGTGGAAATAAATTGTATTTATCTATATAAAAACATAAGTACGCAGGTACTTTGATGGGAGCATGTGATATTAAAATTTAAAAAAAATGTTATCGTTTAGGTTTGGTAAAAATTGCTCTCAAACAACACGTTTCATTTAAAAACCGTAAAAATAATTTTTTTGTACAAACTGTTAAAATTTTTAATATATAATATAAAGAGTTTGAAAGAAAATATAATTTTCAGTTAAATCCAAAATTTATTAAAATCAAAATATTTGTAAAAACTTTTGGATCTTATTGTCATGCGACAACTACCTTAACCTAAACATTTGTTAGTATTTGAAGCTTTATAATAAAATAGATTTCATTTTTTATAAAACTGAAGGGTTTTTTAAACTGCACGTTTTTCCATCATTTCTATTCATTTAACGGTTACTAAGTAGTTCGTATTCTTCTGTCATACAACACGTGAACGGCTTTTTTTCACACAGGCTTTTTACCACTGCTAACAGCTTCAGTCTTGGTTTTTGTTTTTTTTTAGTACACAGAAAACAAGCATTGTTGTTCAATAGTGTTTGTTTTCTCTTTTTCGTGTAGATTTTACGCAATAGTTTTTTGAAGTGAAAACTTTTTTGGCTAACCTTGTCTAAAATTTTATGATGAAAAATTTGTGCTCTTTCGGATGTCGATTTTTGATTCGGGTATATTCGGTTGTAGGCCGAACGAGAGACGAAGTGTCTGACTTGGTAAGTATATTTTTATTTTGTCACTTTGGCTAGTGAGTTGCCCAGTTTATTTTGTCGTTTTGCCCAGAGATAAAGCAATAGGGAACATGAGAGGTCTGGGTTCGAATGTCGAAGCTTGAATTTTTCTTCTTTGATTTTTTATATTAATTTTTTAATTTTTTTTATTAATGGATTTATAGATTTCAAATAAAACTGCCTTTATCATGCGCTTGGGGTGTACTGAGAATATAAAATCTACGTTTATAAAAAAGGCGCATATTTTCTCTTTAGAAAAATATATTTATTTATTATGTGGTGCGTTATATGTGTAATTCTAAAAGTTTTATAAATTAATTGAGCGTCTTATAAAGTGTTCACCAAAGTTTTCACTTCCACAATGTGGTGTTAAGCATACAATTTTTTTTTGTCACATTGTTGGTCATTCTAAGCGTTTCTTATAAAATTTCATATCTATAATAAAAGTATTTAGATTCAATAATACATCGAATATTTATTCACAAATTATATACGTGTAGATTTCATCAGCACCTTTTTTATTTCCACTATTTTTATCATGCCTAAACCTTCTTCGCAATATGAAAGATCATTGAAAAAGAGGATATTATCAGAATATTACTAAACTAGTGCCAACGATTTATGTAAAATGCTATATGAAGTAATACAGACTAGCTTAAAGTTCTTCTAATGCTAAAGACTTCAAGTATATTTGGTCTAGCACGTGTTAGATTTTGCTATAATTATTGAGTCTGAGAAGCGCCGTGTATTTCACCCGACTAGGGAAAACCTAAAGATAGGGTTGCGAATTCAGTTTTGTGTGTGACGACTATATATTTGCCTGTAAGTCTTAAATTAATAATCCGATTTCTAAAAATGAAGAGTTGATTAACTCATCTTGATATTTTCAGTAACATAGACGTAACAATATATTTTGCCCGTTATGAAACATTTTAGATTTAATTTTTTAAAACCCGTCATGATTGGTAGTAAGAAGGGCTTTGAATAATTATATATATACATATATATATATATATATATATATATATATATATATATATATATGGCTATATATATAAAGTTACAGAACTATTTATACGTATGTATGCATATTCTTTTATGTGAATGAAACCGACTAAAAATAAAAATTATGCTATTATAAAGAGAAAATGAAAAAAAATGCCTTACAGTTTACACAAATCGTCTATAAGACAAACAAGAAATCTTGTCTTGTCTCTTAAGGCAAGACAAGATTTCTTACTTTTCTTAAAAAGTAAGGTTATTTTTAATAATCGTTTGGAAATGTTATTTCTACAGAAATCATTTGAAACAATGAGATGAAATAAAGTGTAGATTGTGTCTCGTTTTATCTTCCATTCATAAATGTACTCTATTCATCCATGAAACTTACAGGCTTAACAGAGTCGTCGACAAAATTTGCGTAAAACTCGAAAAGAGCGAAAAAGACATTCGTTTTGACAACAGAACAATTGTCAATGTCAGTTAAAAGTTTATTTTTAATTTATTTAGAAAATGGCTACACTTTTAAAAAAGCACGTAGTGTTGATTACTTTTGTAATCGACTCTAAAAAGTTATTACGTATTTTATTATATTTTCTTCCTTATTTTTATTTCTCATTAACAATTCTTGATATTTTAAAACTATAAAGTATGCGAATTTACGAAAATAATTTACGAGTTTTTTTGTTTTCTATTACGATCATAAATTGTATTTTATTTTATGCTCTTTCCTGAGTGTCAATCACTGAATTGTTCAGTTTTTCATGTTCTCCAAAATATCAGCCTTTTTAAAACTGATATCCGATTTCTGTAATATCAGGCCCATTATTTCGGTTTCGTTGTGATTGTGATTTTCTTTGATAGCTTCTCAAATATCAGGCTTATTTTCAAATATGAAGTATAACTTGATTTGCATCTCTTATTAATTCCAGGGGAAAACAATTTTCGCGCACCCGATCGAGTGGAGTCTTTTTGAACAGGTATTTAAGTATGACATTAAGATTACATTCTTTACTTTTTGCTTTTTAAATTTCGTTTGGAAAATATTAAACTTCGGACTGGTAAACAAACTATTTTCCGCCATTTTTCATTTTTCAACTATGGATTTGAAAATTTTGAAATAATACTTGATACTGCTATTTAATTAGAACTTTCAATCAAAACGATTTTGTTTAACTTACGTCCACCATTTTAATATACATAGACATTGGTTTTTACATCTCAGTAATGTTTTATCATAATTGTATGAATAAAGTCCACATGCAACTGGCGCTTATAAAACACGACACATTATCACTATTATTAATAGAAAAACCTTTCTTCACTTAAAATCACTTCTAGTGAATAACCAATATTAGTAATTTCGAATGATCATATTCAAGGCCATTTTATTTTCAATAAGATATAAATAAACCCTAATCTTCTTATAGAAATCTGTCTATTCATATAACTCAAAAGTTATTACCTTCCAATTAATCTAAATTTATCCTTTTTGGAACGTGCCGTCGCCTAAACCAGATTATAATATCCGATGAAGTCATGTACTCATAGTGAACATATTTCGTTACGTTATTATTTGATTAATTCACGTGAATACTCGTTAAAATGTGGCATGGCAAGCGACAAAAATATAAGTTATTTGCCAGCGCCCTGAGCCACTAAACATTAAAGTCTCGCCATAATCCATTTAATGTTTATTGAGTTAAATTTAAAATAGTTGCAATATTTTTATGGTTCTTGATCTAGGTCTTGTTATCGCTGGTTGTTTAGCTCTATGACAATTGGACAGAGAGTCAGTTATTAGACCCGCAAGCCACTAAAACTAGACCTTTCAAATTTAGATAATTATATAACACGGGTGACATTTATAATTCAAATTATCGTAATATACTTAACACATTTATTTTATTTAGTATTTTAACAAGAGTGATGATGAAAAAGATACTGGCTGTTTCATAAAAATGGCCGGAGCGTTTCGAATGCTATATAAACATATTAAAAATACTTTTCAATATCAAGAAATCTTGCTGTTTACATACTTAGTTTATATACGTCAGGGTTAGTAGCTCACATCCTTTCTTACCTGTGGAAATAGAAAAAAACCTTTTACATCATCGAGAAAATTTGCTTACACAAACGTTTCCAGTAAATTTGCTTGTATTTTAAAAATGATTTTTTTATTTATAAAAGTTATTTTTTAGAATAAAGACATAGAAAAACATTCAGTCATTTGGGGATACTCCAAAAATACTACTGAACAAGGAAAATAATTAGTTTTTAAATATATTGAAGGTTAATGCAATACCTAGTTGTGCACCTCACTGAAATATTAATCCACCCAAAGACACATATGTATTTCTTTTTTGATTTAAAAATTAAAGTAACTTTACAATATTATATACTTAATATTGGATTATTTCAGAATAGAAGATTGGATTACTTCAGAATGAAATGTTAGAATATTTCAGGCAGTTTTTAATTGATGTGAAATGATAGGTTTTCTTTATTAAAATTATTTAGGAAACAAAAAATATAAATTATTACTTTAATTTCACAGTTTAATGATATTTCATGTTTATTTATATCAAAAGTAAATTTAAATAAAATCCCATATACCAAACCATTTCCGAATTCATTTCAAATTTTATAACGCTGATGATGTGGAGGAAACTACTTTCCCTCTAATTGGTGGATTCTTTCTTGAGATATCCTACATACTTCAACTAAAGAATAAACGGAACAGCTATTTTTCATCGAAGATACGAGGATTACTTGGAGAAGCGTCCATGATAATCACTTATTTCATACAAGCTCTGAGGATCTCATTAAAACTACCGTAAAGAAACTTTTTACGATAAAAAATATTGTAAAACATAACGTATTAACATGTTGATTTCTTATATCAGGACTCAAATATGTCAAAATATTTCATGTAACACTTATCCACGTTGATGGAAAATAGGTGGATAACAGACACAATATTGTCATTTTAAATATTTAGCTTATATTTTTACAAATTTGGATTAAATTTTTTATTGAAAAGATTTTAAACACTTATACTAAGCAAGTCACAACTTTATTACATTGTAGGAATTAAAAGGAATAAGAGGGGGAAGGGTGGCCGGCCTATAAAAGGGCATAACAGCGCGAGACGAAGATAGTCATGTTCGAGCAACCATAGAAGACAACGCATTACGCGCTATCGGACTATTGTGGTATTTCATGATCCTGTTAAAGTTACTACGTAAAAGTATGGCTTTATGAGAACTCGCGAATAATTCAAAATAATATGCACAAATTAAAAAGTCATAATATTAATATTTAAATTTCACGAAACACTCATCATAGAAAAGTATTCGGCATATTTATAGCATGATTTTATGAAAAGCAATTAAATTTATTTTTCATTATATACAAAATTTCTCACATAAATTGTTTCTTGTCTTTAACATATTTCAGTTTTAAATATTAAAAAATCTAACTTAAGGAAGCCTTATATTTAATACTACTACTTCGAATATTTTTACTCTAAAAAATGTAATATATGGTAAATCAATAGAAGTGTCCTTTTCTCCAATATCTACAACAACTTTAACTAATATTGAAACTAAAACCTTGAGATTTGCAAAATGTGATTTTGAAAGCTAGTTGTAATGGACATTGTTTCCTCAAGTAATATTATTATAATTTTCTAAAATTTAATTTTAGTAGGTATTAGAATACAATCATTATTTCGTAAGTTGAATGAGGATAACTTTCAAAACGAACTATTATCACTAGTGGCACTTAGTTAGGGGAACATGATTTTATATATTCAACATAACTTAAAGCTCTATTGATTAAGCATTTTTCTACCCATAGATTAGAATGTAATATAACTTTAGATCCAATTGATAAAATTATAAATGCTTCAAATCCACTTAATATTTCTGTAGTTGGTGGTGATTTTGGTTCAAAACAAAATCATTTTATATTTGAAATTTATAACAAAATCTATCTTCTTCAATATTTAAACTAAACCAACACATATACCACAATTCTAATTCAAAATTCCGGAGGTTAGTTTCAAAATTAACTACATACTCAAAATAGCGAGTATCATCTCGATAGGAACGTACTTCATCATCTCGTTTTCTTTTCTGTCGTCTTTACTGTCAGTTAACATACGATTTTGTGACACTTTCTGTAACAATATAAATTATAAAATTCTTTAAATAATAGTAAAATTTTTGAAATCCAAAAAAAATAAACTTACCTATTCATTATTATTAACGTGATAATTAATAGATACTGTAGTAAGATTTACCCTAAAGTTAAATATATAACTAAATAAATGTACTTAAATTATGTGCCTAAATAAATAAACATGTAGGTAATAGAAACTTTCGAACGTGACGACTAGTGAGATCTGGAAACGTCAAAAGTGAACTCCATAAACTTGTTCTATAGCACAATATGCAATCTTATAAATTCCTAATTCCTGTAATATCTAAGGATGACATTAGTAATACCATTTGGTAATATTAAAATATTAAACAAAGATTTTTCGTAAATGTTTTGTTAAAAAGATTTTTTTACTAAAATAATTATACATGACATATTTAGATATGGCTATAAATAACTATGCTTAATTTCAAATCTAGACGTGTTATAGTTTTTTCTGAAAGTGTATCACAAAAATATACCGATTACTGTGTTATACATATAAAGACTCGCTTTGTTCGCTCTGATTACTAAAATTAAAAATATTTTCATAACCGTTCTTGGGAATTTGTTCTTCTATTAATATTTTTGGTGTATTAATCTCTAAGATCTGAAGTGGGATAGAATTCGTGATTTTATTTCACATTTCGCCCATAGTGTTGAATTTTCTTAACGTTGAATTTTCTTAAAAATGTCAGACCACGAACGCCGTCGCAGTCGGGACCTTTCTCGAGTACAACGTCGCCGCTGTCGCCGAGTGATTTTGAAAGCTAGTTGTAATGGAAATTGTTTCCTCAAGTAATATTATTGTATTTTTCTAAAATTTAATTATAGTAGGTATTGGAATACAATCATTATTTTGTAAGTTGAATGAGAATAATTTTCAAAACGAACTATTAGCACTAGTGGCACTTAGTCAGGGGACTATGATTTTATATATTCAACATAACTTAAGAAATTATGTATTCAACATAACTTAAAGTTCTATTGATTAAGCATTTTTCTACCCATAGATTAGAATGTAATATAACTTTAGATCCAATTGATAAAATTATAAATGCTTCAAATCCACTTAATATTTCTGTAGTGGGTGGTGATTTTGGTTCAAAACAATTGTGAATAGCTGGGATATAATAAACTGGTTGACGCAATTTTTCTAACTTTTGATGAATAAACTCTTTGACAGCTTTAGGTGTTGGAATTAATTTAATAACATCGTTGAAAAAATACGTTCATTTGGTTAAAATGTTTGTATACTCCGTGTCATTAATTAAAACAAACTATACATTCACAGTTACTAATATGATCAAGTATATCTCGATATACTTGCTGAGATTGATATTTCCGACAAAATGACGAGGAACAT
This sequence comes from Druceiella hillmani, assembly GCA_039881145.1. Taxonomy (NCBI): domain Eukaryota; kingdom Metazoa; phylum Arthropoda; class Insecta; order Lepidoptera; family Hepialidae; genus Druceiella; species Druceiella hillmani. Next base: position 1,860,075 of record JAYKKI010000023.1, on the reverse strand, counting down.
TTTTTAGATATTGATGTAAATAACAATTTTCATTCTAAAAGGGACTCACTTCCTTCAGTTTTATTACTGTAAATTTGCCTGTCAGTAATAGGTGGTAAGTTATTACTATCTTCAAAAATATAAATAAATATTTCACTAAAGAGTTCATTTTATTTTTAAGAAATAGCTTTGTATAATCGTCGATCAATTTTTCTTAAAGAATCATACTCATTTCATTAAAAAAACACCAATAGATTTACTCTTAAAATTAATCAAGTGAACAGAAACTGAGGTTTTTATTTATTTTATTTATTCCCAATAAAAAAATTAGATTGAAATCATTAATATTAAAAGCGGCCGCACAAGTTGACGCAAGCAATTGATAAGATAATGGTCCCAATGTTTGATCCAATCGAGAAGTGAAATAATTAACTAATGACGCAGTCTTTCCAAAATCGGTTTTCCCTTGAATAACATTTCTTTTAATAGGTTGCTCGTTTCCGTGAATACGATAATTTTCAATAATGTATTATTTGATAATCTCATGTATAATCCATATACTGTAATCTCATTAAATACTTGGACGATATTGTAATCCCATGTATTGCCTAATAATTTTCAATGATTTGTTCTAATGAATTCAATAGTTGTTCATTGAAAATACTACTTGTCTACTGTCTACTTCTTGATGAATATTATTTGGTTCAACGACTATATCCATCCAATCGTACGGTTAATTTCTTTCTACTGGATTTATTTCTTCGCAATTTTCTTCATCTTCCATATTTCGTAACACATGACACAAATCAGCCATTCTCATTCTTAAAATTATGTCCATTTACAACCTTTCAAATACCGTCGTGTGGATTTAGATCATTCAGCTGTCTCAAGGAAATATGTAATCAAATTTGTTATTTACAAAAAATTTCATTGTCTCTACCACAATTATCATATTTAAGTTTTAGTTTGACTCTTAGAATAAAATATACTACAATTTGTACATGTTCTAATTTTTTGTAAAAAATTCATTTAGTCATTTCTTCAAATTCTGCTGGTCGTTGTTGATATTTACCCAAAAGTTTGAAAATAGAAATACTCTCATCATGTCTATTCATTTTTAAATAGTCCCATGTATTATCTGATAATTTTGATAAATTGTCAAGAAGATCGATGCAAAGATTGTTTCAATGTTAAGGAAACGTGAAATTTTTTTTAAAACAAATATTCTTATTTTGCATACCTGTCCAATGCATTAGGTTATTAAAACCAAAAAATCAAAATCCTGGATTTTTAGAGAATTTGCCATCTTTAAATATCCTGAGAAATTTAAAATACTCACTATTAGAAATTTTGCAAATCCGTGCATATCTAAGATTACCTTTACCAGTAGGAAATAAAATTGGAAATACTCTACAAATACGTCCATTTTACATCAATTCATTAATTAGTTTAGTCCAGGCTAAGGTAAAACACGAGATATTATTCAGACCCAATTATTCAGTACAGGCTAAGGTAAAACACGAGATACATCGCTGCCTCTCGATTATATTGGAAGGTCACCTTTGGGACTCCAGATACATAAACATTATTTAATAATTGGTTTTGACCATCATATTAACTACTTAAATAAAATAAATAATATGTTTTTGATCATCAGCTCAACTATTTAAATTAAATGAAAGATGTTGTTTTTGTTGATTAAATATCATTTGTTGAAAAACACTTTCTTTGTAAATTATTTTCATCAGTTATAATATCATGATGCCAGGATTATTATTTTTAAGATATTTAAAAGCAGCTCCAACATTATTATAATTTACAATAACATTTTCACACCTATGACCATAATATATTTTAACTAAAATGTATTTTGAAAAAATATCAAACACAGTGGGTAATCAGTAATAAGTTCGGAATGTCTTGATAAAAATTAAAAATTTGCTTGCTATATTCAAATTGATTACATTTATTTCGATAAACTGTAATTCTTCATTAAATGTTAACTTTTTCAATATATCAGGTTGTGGTTCAATACGCATATCATTGTCTATGGAAAATAAATTTCCTTCATTTTATACTTGAAATTTATAACAAAATCCATCTTCTTCAATATTTAAATCAAACCAACACAACGACACATACACAAAATTAACTATATACTCAAAATAGCGAGTATCACCTCGATAGGAACGTACTTCATCAACTCATTTTCTTTTCTGTCGTCTTTACTGTCAGTTAACATACGATTTTGTGACACTTTGCTGTAACAATATAAATTGTTAAACGTGACGACTAGTGAGATCTGGAAACGTCAAAAGTGAACTCTATAAACTTGTTGTTCTGTAGCACAATATGCAATCTTATAAATTCTTAATTCCTGTAATATCTAAGGATGACATTAGTAATACCATTTGGTAATATTCAAATATTAAACAAAGATTTTTCGTAAATGTTTTGTTAAAAATATTTTTTTACTAAAATAATCATACATGACATATTTAGATATGGCTATAAATAACTATGCTTAATTTCAAGTCTAGACGTGTTATAGTTTTTTCTGAAAGTGTATCACAAAAATATACCGATTACTGTGTTATACATATAAAGACTCGCTTTGTTCGCTCTGATTACTAAAATTAAAAATATTTTCATAACCGTTCTTGGGAATTTGTTCTTCTATTAATATTTTTGGTGTAAATCTCTAAGATCCGAAGTGGGATAGAATTCGTGATTTTATTTCACATTTCGCCCATAGTGTTGAATTTTCTTAACGTTGAATTTTCTTAAAAATGTCAGACCACGAATGCCGTCGCAGTCGGGACCTTTCTCGAGTACAACGTCGCCGCTGTCGCCGAGTGAGCCACCTGTGTGACCGGTGCCGAAACCTACTTTAGAACATGTTGCTAGCGAAGCGAATGCATCTTCCATATGTTTAACAGTTACGAAACAGGTTGTAGATATAATTCGTTCGATCAACCTCATAAGATTCAATCAAAATTTCTATATTTTTTACTTTAATCCTAATTTGTATAATGTTAATGATCAGTGTGAGGAAGTAAATCCTACTGAGATTTTACATAACAGGAATTATTACAAATCTTCCTGACATATAGGAAATTGTTTAAAAGATGAGGCTCGCACATGGTTGAACGAATGGGTAAAGAATGATCGTTCTTGCGGTAGTTTTGAGGAGTTTAAATCTTAAGTTCGAAGACGCTCGACATTTTGTACAACGCAATGAGCATTCAGCAAATTCTAAATACTACTCCACGTACGCTGATTATTCTCGTTGCTCACAACTTCCATTACGTATAGTGCGTAGACTCGTGACGAGCTAATAACGCCAATAACATACGCGGTAGTTAATAACGCCAATAACATCTCACAGATTCAAGAATCAGTACGAATGCTAAGCTATTGCCTAATAATCTGGTTGAGTTTATCCCAATTTATGTGCAACCTAGCGTATCTAAAATAATAATATTTCGCGTACTGCGTTTCGTAATATTTTCTCCGTGAAGAAAGGGCGGTAGAAAGCGTGAATGTTTGATTATGGCAAAGGTTTTTGTTTGTGGCCACGCAGGACACAGAGAGGTCACATGTAGTAAAACATCTATGAGAGATTCTGGTTCCTATACCGGCAATATAAGTTCGAAGACTGTTTTTGTACCAACTAAATATGAACGTTTTTTTTTTGTAAAAACCGGGTCACACGATTAAATCTTCCTTTGCACAACAAAAATATTATTAACAAGAATGATGTTAACAAAAATATTATTAACAAAAATGATGCAACAAGAATGATGTTAACTTTTGTCGTGAAAAACGAACTACCTAAAGTAATTTTATTGTGACAGTCATTCAAGGGATACCGATTTGCGTGTTAATAGATTGTGGTTCAAATATTTCTTCGATTTTGTTCTCTTTTGTTTCTTGTTGAAATATTGCAAGTACTTGTTTACACCTACTTTCTATGTATTAAGAGGATTGAGAAGTTAGGTACTTAAAGTAAATCGTATGTAATTCGATGGTTTAACACTGGAAGTTGACTTATTTGTTGTGGCTTCCGAATTTACGAACACGCCCATTGTAGTAGGTACGAATATATTTAATAGGGAGGGTATTCGATATGTTTGTACGTACGATTCCCATTTACTTACGGGGGAAGTAGGGTCCAGGCAACGATAGTTCACTCCATTAACGTGATTCCAGTTAATACGTCGCTCAATGAAGACAAATCACAGCAATTTACGACAATCATATATTAATTTTCGCTTAATTTAATATCTGGTACTGCAATGTCCACTGTAAATACAGGCAATATATTTATCAGACTGAGTAGCAGCATCTCTGCCAGTTATCGACTTCTGGTAATTAAGAAGGTTGTGTTTGACCTAATGTGTGTTGACTTTCGTAAGCTAAATGAATTCACGGTAAAGAACCGTTATCCATTGCCACGAATCGATTATTATATAGATCGGTTGGGACAAAACAAATACTTTAAAAAGACAGATGTCATCATGGGTTTTCACCAACTTTCTTAACAGAAAGAATTAGTTCCGATTATTGGGTTCGTCACAACCGAGGGACACTTTGAATATTTAAATATGCCCTATGGGTTGCTTAAGGAATCTTCTTTATACCAGAAAATTATAACGAAAACTCTTCACAAATATGTGAAATCATCACCTGGTTCCGGTCTACATCTATGAAAATTTAATCCTGAGTACAACTATAGATCAGGGATTAATTCTGTTGCACAGCATACTAGCGACGTTAACAAAATCTGACTCGTCCGTAAATTATTAAGTATTTAGATTAAATAAAATTATAACCAATTTCAAGAACGATCGAACCATGATAAATTTACAGCTTGTTCTGACGTTACCGAGTCAAAAACTGTAATGAGAATTAGCCTGTTTATGTCGTTGGTGCGTTGCATACTTCATGATCTCGTAGCGTGGCGAGTCGATTCCTGAGGTGTATGTTATTTTGATGGGGAGTGGATTTGTTACTTGGAAACTTGCTGTAATTGTTTTTTACAGAAGCAGCTAACATCATGCTTCCTTCCCTGTAATGTAGTTGTTGCGATTAGCTAACGACGTGCCTAGGGTCGCTCAACTGTCTGCGGACATGCTAACGTTGCGTATCTATCGCGTTGTTAGCAAGATACGCTTACGTCGTGCCTTTGTCTTATTCTGGTCAAAATACGCTAACGTTGTGTTTATGTTTTAATATGGACATGCTAATCTTGGGCCTCTGTCCCGCTGTGAGTAAGATACGTTAACGCCGTGCTTATGTTTTTTTTGGTTAAAATACATTTAAGTCCCGGCTATGTTTTGACCTGGACATTTTAATCTTGTGCCTCCGTAACGCTGTAAATAAGATACACTAATGTCGTTCCTGTGCTTAATTCTGGTTAAAATATGCTAATTTTCTGTCTTTGTTTTGACCTGGACATGCTGACTTTGAGTCACTGTCGCAATATGAGTTAGATACGCTAACTTCATGCCTACGTCTTAGTCTGGTCATATTTTCGTCTTACTCATACTATCGTTGTATTACTATGATACAAAAGATACGCCAACGCTATGCCTATGTCTTGTTCTGGTCAAAATATGCTAACGTTGTATTTATATTTTGAACTGGATGTGCTGAAGTTATGTCTATGCACTTTTATGGTCAAAATACGCTAACATGATATCTATGTTTTGACTTGGACATGCTATCGTTATGCATCTGTCACCCAGAGAATGATATACCGCCAACGAGCAATGAGCAGTAAGTAGCCCAGCATTGGTCCCGTGCTGCAGAATCCAGCAAAACTGGTGAAGTGTGGCTTTATCAGTCGTCCACGTACGTTATGACTAATGGACCATAAGCTGACAACTCACTTGTTATCAATGCGGGGTCAAAAATGCTCAAGTCGGCTACTGAAAGTTTACATACAGAACTAAAAGGAATAGAGTCCGAGGAAGGTCTCATGTTTTTAGGTCTACACGGCTCCTCCTGAAAAGAAGAAAGTAAAAGGAAAAAGGGGGAAAAGTGGTCAGCTGATGTAAGGACGGCGAAAGCGCGCTCCAAAGGCAGTTTTCTTAGAGCAACCATTTAAATCACAATACGTTGCCCTTCGTCCTACGTTTGTGGTATTTCTTGTTCCTGTTGAAATTATTACTAAAATATATTTTCGTAAATATTTTCGTGAATTATTTTTTTATTAATAGTTTTGGTTTAAATCTCTAAGAACATAAATTGTTTAATGCAAGTCTTTGTCAAATAATAAAATTACCGATGTCCATTTTTTAATAAAAAATACGCTACTTGTATAGACACGCGACTGTCATAGGAGTTTGGAATCGATATGGCTGGAATCTACAATTAAAAAGTTTCGGTAAATTATGAAATTAGATGGTAAAGGCGAGTTGGACAATCATCAAAACAAGAGTGTAAACAAAATCACCGAAACCCGTCAAAAAACGTCGATAAAAACCTATTTCGATTAAACCGCACTCATCGATATTAAAATTACGCCGTCATCCCCTGAGCACGAAACTTTCCATCTCAAACTTTCGCACGCTACCCGGCCGGCTGCGCCAAAATTTCCAACCATTAATCATAATACACAAGACAGTATACACAAGAGAAATTAACTCATTTGCGGCGAAGACAAATTGCCGAGCATAAGTTGAGCAATTTGCCGGTAAAGTACTCGAGGGGAGCGTCGCTTATTGTAAAAGTACGCTGCGGCAACGGATAACGGGTTGGTGCTTCTCCAGCGCCAAGTTTCGTCCGCGATCGAAATTGTTATCCTTTTGGGAGGTATAATTTTTTCGCGTCCCGTGGGATTTGGACGCGGCGCCTCTTTGTTGGTGTACCGCCCACGCCGCGGTCATTATTGCCATGCTCAATTTGCCGAGTTGATACAAAGCGGTAAAGTTTAGAGGCTTTCAGGCGATGCATGAATTTAACTCTCTGGAGATGAACGTTTATTTATTGTGATGCGAATACCGATTAAGCGTTCTGTTTACTAAAATATAGTGTATACTTAGAATAAGTTTAACGGTAATTTTCAAAAACATCTAGATAATTTTAATATGAAAGGGTATACGAGATTATTTTGGAAAATTTCAATTTTGAAAAGTTCAAAGTATACTGTCTGACTTTTGATAGTACTTCGTGGTTCGGAGCTGTAATTTAAATCTTAATTTAATTCCTTGATTCGTTGTGGGCGACCTATTTGAAAATTTTATTTTCTTAAATGATAACTTAGCAAGTAAACTGTAGCAAAAAAAAACATTAATATCACTTTGGGAGATTTGTATTTCATAACATTTGCTTCAATGACAATGAAATTCTAAATTAAATTGACGAATAATTTTGATGTTGACAATTTAACTGTTTTTTGTCGAAAATGACGCCTATTTGATTTGATAGTTAGAGTCCTCAAAGTATCGTTAAAATAGATACCATTATTATTAATATTTCTCATACTACCATTAAAACAGATAACATTAATAACAATATTAACAATATAATTCCATTAAAATAGATAACATTATTATTAATATTTCTCATACTACCATTAAAATAGATAACATTAATAACAATATTAACAATATAAATCCATTAAAATAGATAACATTATTATTAATATTTCTCATACTACCATTAAAATAGATAACATTATTATTAGATGTACCGAACCGTTGAAAAGTTAGATTAATGGGTTTTTAACGCATAAAAGTAGATTTTTTTCATTCCTTAATGATCTTTAAAAAGTTCTGATACAGAGGTATATAGAAATAAAGCATCATTATACATTATAATATACAGATTAAGATTACAGCATCGAATATATTAGGTATACGTTAGTTCTGAGTTCCTAGTCTTTGTTGATATTGATATTATCATGTTTTGACTTTGTTTGTAAGCCCCTTCATATAATTCAAAGACTATTTTTATGTTACATAACTCAAATGACATAACATCAACTAATTGTAAATATTAGTGAAATGTAATGAATTGATAATGTTGAGTGAAACTTAAGCTCTAACAGTGTAAGCATTTGGTACTTACGTAAAATTGTCCCACTATTTTTAGGCTATTTCGTTATATCTAAAGAATTTACACTTTATTTAAACAGATTATTCCAAAAAAACAAATTCATTTACCGAATATTCTTTTGCTTACTGTAATTTACAGATAAGTTCATATTTTTAAATAGACCCTTACCAACAGTTCATCATGAAATATTAAACCATTTGCATTAGCTTCCTCGCTAACTTCAAAAATTATGCTTTTGAAATCCACTTTCCTATCCCATAACGTCACTTCTTAGACATCTGAAGATTTTTAAAATCTTATCAGGCCATTACCATCATTAGTTAGTATTATTACTCCATGTCCATTGATATTAAGATTTCAATCGTTGGCTATGCTTTATTCATACTTGCTTACTTCTTGACTGCACTCTTTTGTCTGACAATTTTATAGGATGACTGTTTCCTATGTTACATGTTATATTATATATGATTATGTTATATGTGTGTATGTTATATTAGTATGCCATTCAAAATAGAACAGACATATCGTGAGCCTTTATAATTTCTTACTCTACCTAGACATAATATAGAATGAAGAAATATAAATGTTTTTAAAACGTTTTTTCACTTTACTCATTTTTTTAGTACGATACCACAACGAATTTGTTTTTTCAACAGATATTAATTTATTGTTTTCCTACTTTCTAATTGCACAAATAAGAATATTTTTGTATTACTTTAATTGAAAGGTACAATAGGAATTATAACATAGGAATTACAACGGAACATGTATTAAGTTAATAATTTTTTTTTGTTCTATTGCACTCACGTATTCATTATTATTTGAAAAAAAAATTTAATTCAAATTACAAAAATACTCATGTATGCTCATGACTATAACATGGAAATGAAAATAAAAATAAAAAATACAAAAACATGGGGGTATTATATTAAACTACTTTCAAATAAAATATTAAACACTAACTGTACATACTTGAAACATTACACTGGTATAATAACATACGCGTATTATATTAAATTATATTCAAATAAAATATTAATAAAAAATAAAACGTAATTCTTGAAACGATGCACTCCGTGTTAGACAGCGAATTCTCTCAGCCTATGCCGGAGGGAGCCGAGTTTATCTGAACAGTGATCGACGACGAAAGGAGCCGAGTTTACCCGATTCAGCGTCATCAATCCGAGCATGACGGCTGAGTCTCGTTCACTGCTCAGAAAAAGTGCGCATGGTGCGCCTTAAGTAGTTTTCACTTCAGTAACATAAAAAATGCTATTATGGAATAATGCTAAATGGAATAATGCTAAAAGATTGCTTGTTGGTCATTGCTGGTTGGGTCGAAATACGGTTACCAGTTTGAGATGAGGTCGTACAATACTCATCTCAAACTATGGTATGGCCATATGGCGGATAAAAATTTGAATTGGACACATGTTCACTTTGGTGGCGTGGTACCTCACCACCGAGGCACTTCCGCCGAGCTGTTTGATTACAGCATCGAACATCCGGATCTTTTTGCATCCCCCATTTCTTGAATTTACTTTTTCAGTAATATTTTTTGTAATTACTTTAGTGTTTGTTGTGTAGGTTTTGAAGATTCTGTAATTTTTGCGAAATCAACTGAGGAATCAGTATCCTTCAGTAATATCTAAATAAGAATTTAATGTTCTGGTTTTAATCATAATCTATTCGATAAAGTACAAATTTAAAATGGTTTTTTAAGAACTAAACCTTAATTACGATTTTTATTTTTTTTGCTGCTGAAAGTATATACGCATAAATGACAAGCAATCCATGGTTATATTCATTAAGGCTTGTCCGCAGCTTATTGCACAGTATTCCAGCTGCAGAAGAGGCACGTTCACTTTCGACACTTATAGGTTTTACTGAGCGGAGCCATAGATAGATTTTAGATAGCAGTTGACCGCAATCACCACCGTTTTCCAAAAAGCAACATTTCAATTTTTTTAAATAATGCCGCCATACTGACGTTGGGTCCGAATTCTTTTTGTACAAAGATATATAATTGACGTAGTTTTTATTGGACATGTTTAATATGCTTTACCGAATGACTAGGTGTATTACGGTAATTACATGAAGTAGGTACCTAAAATAAAAACATACTAATATTATCTACACTTTCCTAATATATCTAGAACACAAAAGCAGACAACTTACGAAAAAATATATTCTTCAATTTAATCTTTTTTTAAATTATGTAACATTGATCATATATTAAATCGATAAAGTTGATAAAAGGTAACAATTTTGAATGCTTGTGTAAATATAAAAACAAATAATATCTTAAACTTGGTGTTGCCATAACGTAAGCTGGAACTGGATAACTAACGTAACTTAAATAGATTTGTGTCGCTGCATTAATAACATTGCGTTTCTTTTACAAAATCGAACAGACGTTAGCGCAATATAAATAATAACCTATAATTTGGTTTATTGAATACTTTATTAAATATAATTTGGTTTATGTATCAAACAATATTAGTTTTAATTTAATTAAAAAAAACTTCATTATGAATAATTTTTACTATAGCCTCAAAACATGAAATAGATTTAATAATATGAGGATACTCATTGCACTCAAGTGGAGAAAAGAATATTTTTACCAGTTAGTTTTTAAACCGCTTTTCTAAACTGACTGCAAATGATGTAGCTACTAGTATTGAAATTTCAACAATTTTAGTACTAATTTAGTGTTACTGTTGCTCATGTTATTGTAAAGTATGACAATACATTATTGAGATTTCAATGTTCCCATATGCAATTATTTTCCATTTAAACTTACATTGTTCAAATGGAAAATAATTGCATTAAAATAAAATATACTCCTAGCACATTCAATTTTATTTCCATCAAAGCTGCATAAAGCTGTAATACCCCATTTACTAGACAAAGAGAAGAACTAAAATTCGATCGACGCCCGTTGAAACGAAAGCTTATTGAAAAACCATACTTCCTATCCGCGTGAGTGATTCTAATAACCGCATCAGAGCTCTACACAATAAGAGTCAGAATAAAACGACCACAAAATGCGTTCAAATAATGCGCAACTAATGCTCCGCACGGGCACTCGCCAAACCACAGAGTGATCTGTGGGTACAATGCCCGGGCAAAGCCACATTCGACATGTATGTAACTACCTCGGTTGTTACTAATTTCAAAACTTCTCTCCATTTATACTATCATTCTTCACGTTATCACGCACTATCGGACACACGCACAAAGAAAAAGTGATGACTGCAGCTAAAGGCGTATGAGTAATGAGTGAAGTAAGAATGACCTTATAATGTCTTATTTGGGGGAACGAAATTTTTAATTAAATAGTGATTTAAATATTATTCGATAACTATTAATTAATATCAAGTCCAGTAGAGAAACAATTTGAGAGACATGATCAAAGTAGTTCATATTATACCTCACGAAGACAAATAATCAAGTGGATTCCTAGTATTTCTTATATATTTGTACTCGAAAAGGTGTCCCCAAAAATGGTCCATTTGGAGAACGACATTTCTGTTTCAATTGTGGTTTAAATATTACTTTACTATGAGATATTAATCTCAAACTGAATAGAGAATTAGTTTTAGGCATATGGCCGGTCAAAGTAATTTAGATTATACCTCATGAACAGAAATGTTATGCGGATACGTTAAACTATATATACAAGTAGTCGCTCAATACATTAATTTTAGATCCCTCTGTAAGCAACTCCCTATGAATAATGCCCTTGACATTCCTCGAGCAGCTGAGCATCACCTTTTTAGCACTTATTTCAGGTTTGGATACTGAAATTCCTGTTTCTCTGACACCCAGCCATTGACATTTGCGTCTATGATTAACGTATGTAACCCACTTCTCATTGCCAGTTACTAACTGATTCAACCAGTCGAAATTACGTTTCAATGTCAATAAATGTTGACAAGTATCAACTTGGGCATGCAATTATCGAAATATTCCGATAATCGACAAAAAAAAATATATAGCATTTTCTTTCGATAAAAACCAATAATTATCGATTTTGATAATATTTTACGAAACCTCGTTTTTATACAGGTAAATGGATAATCGACAAAATAATACATCGCATTTTTTTCGATAAAAACCAATAATTATCGATTTTGATAATATTTCACGAAACCTCGTTTTTATGCAGATAAATGGATATAATTACATAAAAAAAACAACGTATATTTTTAAAATAGAAATATTTAAAAAATAAAGTCTCTTTTAAAATCAAAACATGTATTTCTCAATCGAATAAAATTTATTACAAAATCAAATTTGTAATTAATATAATCGTTAGTTTTTTTCTTCATACGTGTATGTTACACGTAAATCAACCATCAACACGGAGAAACGTAAATCAACCATTATAATACTCTATTATACTTCTCTATTAGATTGAAAGTAAATAATTTTCTAAATCAAATTTCTATGAGATCTTTTAAACAAAAAACTTAGAAACTTCTTACTTACCTAATTATTGAGCTAGTTGTTACTAACTAGCTCGTAAGTCGTAATGTAATGTACTGTACTTTTATTTTAATTAAATTAATATAAAATAGTTCCGTAATAAAATTAAAAGAAATCATCCTTTTAAATAATCACATTTTAAAAACGTTTTTTAAGGATTAGTCCTTTTTGCTGCTGAAAGTACGCATAAATGACAAGCATTGTATAGTTTTATCATTCAGGTTTGTCCGCAGCATATTGCATAGTATTTCAGCTGCAGAAAAGGCTCGTTCGCTTTCGGTACTTATAGGTTTTATTGAGCGAAACCGTCGATAGATTTTAGATAGCAGTTGACGGTGATCACCATCGTTTTCAAAAAGCAACATTTTAATTTTAAGAAGTGTGTTAGTGTGCTCATTTAAAGTTGAAATGTCTGGTCCTCTTGCGTAATAATTAATTTTACTTAATTGTTGGTTAATCAACTTTTTATTAGTAATTTGGGCATTGCTGCCAGTGACTTGCTTATTCGAAGAAGTTTTATCATGGTCATTATTTTTATTTACTTCCAAAGTAGTCACTCTAGCAGAACCGCACTTTAATAACAGGTTTAACATCATTGTCTGCAGTCTCTCGATAAACGACCTCAACTGTAACCTTAAAAATATCAATATTCTCATGTATATCTTCAAGAACTGACCACACCTGTTCAGTAATTTGAATCACGTATTGATTAAACAGCAGCTAAAACAGCAATTTTAAAAACTCTCATTAAGAGAGCTTTTAAAATTGCTGTTTTCACTTTAATAAACCTACCTATCATATCACATAGTGTGCTCCATCGTGTCTTGAAGTATAACAACAACGCGTTTTCCTTGTTAACTTCTATTATATATTTCTGAAGAATATCAGATTTTTTAGGTGACTTTCCAAACAACCGCATGAAATTTATAACCTTCTCTAACAGAGCTGAACTGAAAATTTTTTCAACATTCGAAAGCGCTTGCTCTATTTGAAATCCACTAGCATCGTCACCATCATCAGTAATGACAAGTGCGTGATCATTTTCCTCCTCCCTTGAGCTTCGTTATAGCTAGTCACTTTTTGAGATTTGGCATAAAATGTATCAAAGATGGCTAGTTGCAGACCATGAGTCAAGAAAAGCTGATGAATGGAGTGTAGATTTCGTTCAAATTTTGTCATGATTTCATCAGATGTAATACAAAAGACGTTAGTGTCGAAGTTTATACAAATTAATTTACCTTTTTGCGAAGGTATTTTTCATATTTATCAACGTTTACAGAGCCATATGTTCTATATAAACCAAGGTTCCTCGTAATATATAGGTTCACATTGATAAAATGCATAGTGAAGGTTTACATTCCCAATTCATGCACATGTGTTTCTATGGTACCATGACTGTCAATTGATGAATCGTCAGTCGAGGCTCCTCGTCAATTAGACATCGTAATCGTTAAACGTCCAATTCAACAGGACGTCCGGTGCGGGGTTCGTCTTCACGATCGTAGTCCTCATTCCTGAACTTTCTGAACCGTTTCTATCGTTTTCGTTCCGTTTCCGTCGCGTAAGATCCCGTGGACACTCGCCCATCGCATGACATATATTATTTGGAGCAGTCTTTGCATCATGCCACATATAGCCTATTTGTACCCTACAGTAAAACCTTTTAGAAGTTTCGAAAATCTTTCTAGAAAAGTCCCGAAGTTGTGGTTAAAAACTTAATAGCCAACTTAATTTATATATATATATATATATATATATATATATATATATATATATATATATATATATATATATATATATTCCTGGTATTTCTAATCTATTTATATTTATAAGAGTGATCTTAAAAACCGACCGTTTGGGGGAACAAAATTCCTGATTAAATTGTAGTCTCAATTTTACTTTGTAATGAGACATTAATCTCAAATTGAGTGGAGAAACAGTTTCAGAGGTATGGCCAGTCAACGAAGCCCAGATAACATTTCAAGAACATAAATATTATGTGAATATCTAAAGCTTTACAGACTCCTGTTGTTTCAATTTTATGAATTTAAAATCGCTTTTTGCACGTGAAGATGTATAATTTAGGCCAGTTTTCAAAATTCCATTTGGCGGATCTACAACAAGAAAGCAGTTTTTCTCGCTTAAAATGAAAATACAAGTTTTAATTTTATTTTTATGCTTACATTAAATCAAATTAAATTACAAAATTAAATGTTAGTACAAAAATAAAAAAAGAAAGAATTATCGGTCTAGTAGATTATGCGTTGATTTCATGAAATTAACTTGCGCTTTCTATTCAAGAATTATATGATGACTAGTTATATCCTACTAGTTTGTAGCTATTAAAATTTTATCGTTTGCCCAACGGGCGCAAAACTTGGTTTTGTAAGGTCAAATTGGAAACTGATTTCTTCCAGCGCCATTTTATTGACTTCTATTTTTGGTGCGTATTATTGTGCTAATTCGACCTATTTTTTAAATTATATTATTACTAATTATTTTTAATTATGACAAGTACAACCTGAATATAGTTGCGTGTATAGTTAATATACATAAATATTGTAATTTTTAGGGGTTTAAAGAAAAAGAGAAACTAAATAAAACTAAATTAAATTAAGTGAATCTTGAAGAAAACTTTATAAAAGTGTGTACAGAAATATTATAGGCAAGTACAACCTGAATATAGTTGCGTGTATAATACTCTTGGACATGGCAGAAGAGAAATGAAGACATAATTATTTGATCAATTAAAAATTACTTTTAAAAACCCTGCCCCTCATCTTTAAAGTAATTTTTAATTAAGAAAGTAGTCCTTTTAAAGTATAAGTATAGTCCCTTTAATTTTTGTATAATATTTGCAATAGTTGCAAATATTATACAAATATTTAACGGATAGTCCCTTAAATGTTTGTATAATATTATCTGTGCAGGGGGACATGCAGTATTCAGAGTCCCGTAGTTGACTGTTTCTGGATTGGAGGAATTTATTCGATGTTCAGCAGATCTATCGCTGTCGACTGTGAAATCGGAGAGAGTTCACTGGGTCAATTACGAATGAATACTTCGCATCGAATATAAGGCAATTTCTTTATTTGTTATTTAACAATAACTATTTACAAAGTAGATAGTAGAACTGTTGAACTACCGACTAAGAAAATTGATGGCTTGCCAATTGCTCGTTTTAAACTGTAGCGATTGCACGAACTGACGTAAGCTGATTAACAATGAACTGATTTTTGGATTCTCGTACCATCTCTTATATTCCTCCATTGTGAGGTCGCCATATGTCACGTCAGGGATTATATATCAGCGGCCGCTCGAAACATTATCTTGCTACATTGCTATAACAAAATCAAACTAAAAACTGCCAGTTATGACACTTTTCTATTAGTCTGCGCTAACAGATATCTAATCTTTGACAAATACTATTGAAACAAAAATTGTGTTACCAATTTTTTTAAAAACATTGTCAAAAAATATTAATAATTAAATTATTCAAACCGTAAAAAAAGAAATAAAATTCAAATTTAAATTTTCCATGAAAAACACCAAACTTCCATTTAAGAAATATTCCTTCATAGTGAAAAGTAGTACCCCAAAAACAGATCAGAATGTCTTAAAAATATTTGCTACACTCTCGCTCTAAAAAAATGTGATAATACTTCTGCTTTTACGCAACGTTTTAACTGAATGGAAATACGCCACCGGCATAATTTGCATATTTTATATTTTCTTTCAATACACTGAGTTTCTTAAAGTTTCTCTAATTTATATCCTATATTTAAACTTCCAGGTATTAATAACACTTCCTTCCACTCTCTTCTTATTCTGAAATTTACCATCATCTACTATGTATAACTATGGAAAAATACTTAATACTAGGAATGACATTAAAAACGTCTGGTCGATTTATATTTTCAAATTTCGTCTGAAAAAGTTATTTTAATCTTGACTTGCCATTACTAGCTTATTCCTTCCTCTTCTATTTTAATCGACATTTTCCTTGCCCATGTTGAAATTAAATTATGTTTTTCATTCAGATATAATGCAAAAATGACTTATTTTTGTTATTTCTCACAGATAGTTTAGCCCAGTCTTTGGATCACCTAGTATTAAACATAGAGTATTTTGGTTAACTAGGAGAGTTTATTCCAACGGCGATAAGATAGCAAAATGTTTATTGATACACATTGGAAAAATTTTCTCCTCCAAAAGCTCTAATAGCGTTAAAAATGCGAACTGATCGTAATAATGTTTCCAAGAGTTAAGCAGGGAAACAGGGGTACGCACTGAGAGACAGATTTTCATGATATTTTTTATTTATGTTTTCTTCCGAAAACAGAAAATTAGATAAAAAGTTTCATTGTCGTAAAATGGAATGAAAACTTTATTATTGCTATCCCATTTACTTTGTTATCTTTTTTTTGTTGTCGTTCTTTTGCGAATATACATAATTACTACGTACTAAGTAAGTAAAACCAAATAAAAATTTAATTTATCATTTAGTTTTCCAGTAATTAACGAAAAGTTATACAGTTAGCAAAGCATATTTGGCTATTTTTTATGTAACAAAATTGTGTATGCTGAAAATTTACACCGATTGCGTAAATGTAATTTGATTACGCTTCGCAATTGGTTCCTACATTGAGGTTCTATAAGTCAAGTATATCGTGATAAATTTAGTGAAAGTATCTTACATTCATTGAGTTTACTCCTTATTATATAGCTTATAAATTTAATGTTCTTACCTATGTGGAAATGTAATGGAAATGAATGAATAAATAGAAAATTTATGGATTCGGTAAATTTCACGGAGCCCATTGGCTTTCCATGATTTAACTATGTAGATTTATATATGTGCATAGAATGTCAAAAGAAACACCTTCAGAAAAAGTTTACAGCGTATACGACACGAAAAGAAACATTATTAATTTAAAATGTTTACTAAAGTTTTAACGTTTTAAGTTTTAACTAAATTTAAATATAACTATGAAAGCGATGCACTATTACTTCCTGTAGATATACCCGAACCATAACCTAAAGAGCGCCTTCGTAACTTTAGCTGCAACCTTAATAAAAATGAATATTTTATAGAATGTAAAACCTATATTATACCAAAGAAGTTAAGATAAAAATTAAGAACAAAACTCAACTGCTTTAATACTAAATAAGAGTACTTCTTTTAAATACTTAATTAAACAATATTCGTGGGAATAAGAAAAATAACTCTTAGAACACTCGTTTTGAAAATATCGTTTATCCTCAATTTTATAGCAATTTTTCAAATCTTTTGAATCAATAATGATTTCAACAAGTGTATTATCTCCGAAGCATCTATTTTTAGGATTGCGTACCTCAAGAAGAAAAAAACATTTACACATTTATAGGATCACTTCGTTGTCCGTCTACCTGTTTGTTTGTCGGCCAAGACCCTTTTTCTCAGGAATGCGTGGAGGTAGTAAGTTGAAATTAATATCTACGGCTTTTTGGTTTACGGTTCCTTGGAGCTGTAAAAAAGCAAGCTTCCAAGTCAACGCAATAAAAAAACCCTAAAAATATGGCCATTTATATCTCATTTTTTGACACTCGCAAATAAATCAAAACCTATAGGGTACTTCCCGTTCACCTAGAATGATGAAATTTGGCAAGGTTTCACAAGTAACAAGGTTTCACAGCACAAGTAAATAAATAAAACCTAAAATTGTTAATTTGTAGATATATCATCAAAAAAATTATTTTTAGTGCGCGCCTGTGAAAGATATAGTGCGCAATATATTTTCGAATTGTTAATTTGAAATTAACATTTTGTTAATAGTTTAATAGGAATAATAAATACTATCAAATGTTTATAAATGCCTAAATATGTACGGAACCATCAGTTTGTAAGATAATACGTTTGGCTCTCATATACAAATGCTAAAAGTAGTCTGATAAAATTATCAACTCCATTGCCAGATTATAAAAAGTGAACGGGTAAAATAATTATATCTGCATTATAAATGATACATACAAAAAAATCACATAATATAATTGAGTCTTTAATGTTGTGAAGGATACTTATTTATATAAAAACTGTATCACATAACGGGTCGGAAAATTGTAAAAGTTCCAACCATCAAATTGTAAAGAATCAGTGAAGTAAACAATGAATTTTTTTACAATTTGATGATGAAAATCTTTTAACTGTATCACATAACAAGTCGAAAAATTATAAAGAAGAGAAAATACGAGTAAAAGACTAGTCCGAAAACTATACTCAGGAACTAAACTATATTACAAGGTAACTTTCACAAATAAATGTTCCAAATTTACCACTTGCCTGGGTGACAAACAGGCCAGCCAACTTTTAACTCTTTCAAGCAAGAAGTAAACTTACAGAGGAAAAAAATATTTTGTACGATTTGACCATTCGGGAGATGAATATCCTCAATAAATTTTGTCTCTTGTTCAGGAAACCTCCTTGGAGTTGTATTAATATTATATTACTATTTCTGAGCAGCTAATTCACTGTTAAACCTCTAGTTATATAGCGAAAGCTAAGTTGCTTGAAAGGATTAAGGCACGTAGTTTCCCGTGCAATTAAGTTGTAAGACCTTGCTCATTCTCGATTCACACGTAGAACAAATAGAGAAACATTTTGAGATATTTATATATTTTCGGCCCCGGTGAAAATTTGTTAAGGCTTTGTATTATTTAAAGAGCTCAAGAATATTTTCAGAGTTGAGTGTCGGGTGTAAAACAAAAGTTTTAACTACAGATAATATAAAGAAATACATCAATTAGAATTCTAAAAATTCGTAGAATTTGGAAATGCATATAAAATTAATATCCAATAAATGTGTGGATAAAATTAACCGATTAAAAATAAATGATATGATTTATCCTAACATTTAAAAGATGAATAATGCTATATATTGTAGCACTTTGAAAATTAATTGTGCTATATATTGTAACACTTTGAAAATGTATAAAGCTGTATATTGCAAAATTTTGAAAATGAATATTGCTGAAAATCGTATAATTCTGAAAATGAATATTGCTATGCATTTCAAGACTTTGAAAATTAATAATTCTGTACAAGGCAATATTTTGAAAATGCACAATGTCATTTATCGTAACACATGAATAATGCTATAATAGATAGTAACATTTTATATACGAACAATTTAGATTTCATTTAAGCTTTCCTGTAACAGAGTATCTAGTAGAGATATAAAATGTTTTACCAGCACAATTATGTCAAATATTTAAAAGTTAACAAAATTTTACCCTTGAACTTGGCAAGTTTTCGGTACAGCATTCATCTGAAAACTGAGTACAATCTAAAAACAATACATGCGTAAAAGAAAACTACCGAAAACTTGCCAAATTTGGGTTAAAAAGACAAAATTACTTTAATATTTTCGCACAAATGTCATAAATAAGAGTATTATTTCATAATAATATCTATAATAGTATATCACATAAATTTCATAAATAAGGATAGTATTCATAAATAAGAGTATTATTTCATATTAATATCTATAATAGTATATCACATAAATTTCATATATAAGGATAGTATTCATAAATAAGAGTATTATTTCATAAGTTCACAATAAGAGTATATTTAATATTTTCACACAAATTTCATAAATAAGAGTACTGTGTATTGAGTTCCGCATGGAAAAATTACTCGGAACTTGGCCTTAATTTATATTTCAATTCTTTTTTGGTTTATTGTTCAAAGAACTTACGCCATTTTGTACAATTAAATTTTTAGTTGAGAACGTAGTTTTCCAAGGATTTCAAACAAAAATAATGGGTGCACTTTACTGAAAATTAATTAGTAATACACAGTTAAAGAAAGACTTGCTACCGTATTTAGATAACGTATATTGCACGAAATAAGCAGGGAACCAAGGAGGCATTTGGGAGTAATAAAGCTTAACTATGGAAAAACGCCACACGTAACGAATATGAGAAGTAAATGAAAAGTAACACATGAATACTAAGAAATTCACATATAGAAAAAGGCCATAGCAGTTAAGTGAACATATGAGGCAACACATAATTCAAATAGAGAGTTTCCAAAATATAAATGAGACTTTTTATACAAAAGAAAACTTTTCAAATACGGGCAAACTTGCACAACGGGTTCTCTACAAATTTAGACACTTATAAACACTTTAGTGTACATAGTATTTCTATTAAACTATTTACAAATATTTTTCACCACGTAAATATATTGCGTACTGTATCTTTTACATGCATAAAAGCATGATGTATATTTAAATAAAATTATTTCTTACTACTAAACAAACAGTTTTAAAGACCTACTAAACAAACAGTTTAAAATACGAAGTTACTTTTGCAACTAATTGAAGTCTCTTGTATGGAGTTTCTTTAAACGTTTTATCGACCCAGCTACATGTTATAAATTGTTTGACCGTCACCCGCAAACTAGAAGAGCCTCTTAGCTGTGATAATTATGTTTTTAATTTTATTATTTATGCTACTATTATGAATAGTTTCAGATATTCAAAAATAATGGTTTAGCTGGTAGGGAATGTGGACACTCTGGAATTTAATATTTCGTGAATAGATCCCATTATCGGAAAAATACGTCAAATATTTTTTTAAATCTATTAAACGATACCCTAGATATAGAGAAACGTGAAAACAATATTTTCTCAATTTACATGTAGATGAAATATATAAAAAAAAAAATTTTAAGAATTTTACTTCATAACTTTGTAGGCGTTATAAATATGTATAACATGCCAAATTGCAGCTTCCTAATACTAATAGCTGGCGTGTAGAAAAACTATAACATACAAATGGATGGACAGATAAATGGACATGAAGACATTTTAAGAGGTCCCAATTTGGTTACGGAAACCTAAAAATGATGGTAGACTATCAGGTAATTTTTGCTCAAAACATTTACTGGAAACTTAGCCAGTTCAACTGTAAAATATGATTAGAATTATATAATATGGTATGTTACATTTTAAAAATTATGTTTTAATCGAAATAACATAATTAATAATTAGAACGGAAACACGATATGTTGTTTAAGAAAATCAATTGCCTTGCTTTGCCTGTAAACAAACAATAAATTATACAATGGTCTGTATCAAAATGGCCTAAAATTAATATAAAATTAATGACTATAAATAAGCATTGCTCATTAAATACAGAACATAGATGATTTATATCCTTTCAAAAATAAGAAAATAGAAGATTAATGAAACTTAAAAAAATCAGTATTCGTACATAGAAACAATTTTTTAAATTTGGTATGCGTGACTAAAAATCCGTGCGTATCTCATACAAAAATTTATAATTGGAAACTGTAACAAATGTTGGCATTTGTAAGAATATATGTCAGGTCGAATTTGTTGCATGCTAATTGCATTTATCCCCGAGCTCGACTCTTCTTATGCAGTATATAGACAGTCGATTTAATAAAACAATTACACTGAATACACCCCAAGTTGCGAAGTTTATAAAAAGTGCCTTTGTAGAAAAAAATAGCATTCTAATAGGTAATATAATATTGCAATATTCCTTTTACACAACACAATATGTGGTTGGTACTGTACAATTGTCAACATTATCTACAAAAGAAGCAAAATTTACTATACGAGTATGTCAGTGAGCTTAACAATGCAGTAGGTATCGTAAATAAAATTATCAGAAGATATGATACAGTCTTGACATGAGCTGATATGACCTTTATTTCGGTTATTTACTATGATTAACGAAGTACTGGCAGATTCAGATACTCTGAAGCAGATTATATTTTAAACATAACGAAGGTGCCAACAGAAAAGTAGTAAGGACTGACGAAAGTGTCGTTTATGTTCGACGAAAGTGTATATCTTAGTGAAGTATCTCTTTCAAATGCATGTTTCCCATATCACTCAGTTTCAAAATAATTAACTATAACTACGCGCGACTTCACTTGAATTTACTTTGAATTTTCGAAGTGAAAATATAATCAGTTCCTAATATAAAACACCTTCATATTTATTAGTGTAGTCTATGGAATTGTTGTGATCATTTTCAGCAGTTATTCGCAGCATGTAGTGAAGAAGACAGAGAAATTAAGCTTTAGCTTATTAAGCTTCAATAGTTAACATCCAAGCAAGTAATACTGTTTCTAAAAATCGTCTACACTTTATATCAAACTTAAATAATCAACATGTACCCTCGGAAAAACTTTAAGCTAATTACAAATTGAACTGTCATTCGCACCCTCAAGTGCCAACTCAACTGAATGGATGTCAATTTCCGGAAGCAATTTATCGCTTTTATCGCGAAGTGTTAATTATAACGGAGAGAGAATAACTTAAAGTTAAATTATGTAATACGTCAAAAATATATGAACATTTTATGACTTATACTCGTTATTTAGAACTTATAAATTAACTGCGTTTTAAGAAATGGGTGTACTAATTCCGAATTATGCCAAAATCGTTAGTAGTTTTGTACACTTTACTTTTTTATTTTATTTTAAATCTTCTCGTTATGTTTTAATGGGTTTTGTTTTGACCTGCATCTATTTTTTTGTTTTTTTTTATACGTTTGTCAACGCATGGATGGTTTGAATATAACATTTTACCTGATTCGATGGAAATTCAGTATTAGACATGAATACTTGTTGTGTTCTTTTTAATTTATATTACATACAAAATTATAATTTTTTTGAAGGTTTTAACATTTCATTTTTTGCTTAATAAAAATGAAATGAATTGAGGAAATAACTTTATTTTTGCAAGCAAGTCCTGTTTCATATTAAATTCTGTATAGAGTATTTCCAGAAATGACCTCCGTTTACTGATTAGTAAACTAACAGAAACAAAACGGTATAAACCGAAACATATGAGGTCAGCATATTCCGATTATCAAAAATATATCTAAGAAACGTTCCTATTAATATTTTAAATTCAAAGTTTGTTTGATCGCTAGTTCGTTTACTAGGTAATTATCTTGTAATCAAGCAACAAATCACCTTATAACTAGACTTATTTTCTTTGATCTGAGAATAGTTTAGTATTCGAAGTTCTTTGATTTTTTAATCCTATATTTTAATAACATTATACTTTTTAACCTGATAAAAGGCGTAATGCTTGTAGGACGAAACTCGGTGTTTTACTTGGTAATATTAAAAATGTCCTAATATAGATATATAAAAAACAGTGAAAAAAAAACATTACATAATTATTTATTAGAAAGTAAGAGTAAATTAGAATTTAAAAAGGTTTTATTAATTTGAAGTAAAATCAAAACTATTTCACATAATTATAAGTCTTGATATGAATACCATCAATATTAATTCGTATCGTTTCGTTTTAGATGAACAATTCAAATTTGAAGCTGTATCTGCAAATATTTTGCTAAACTATTGCAAGATACACTATGAGAAAAGGACCAAAGTACTGAAAATGCAGTAGTGAATGTATGTAGTTAGAGTCATAAAAATAACATTAATTATAGAATTAGATTATGGATAATTAATTTAAATAATAAAAATAGCCATAGCCACTGTTTATCTTATTTGTTTTTAACCGTAAGAAATATTTATTAGTCACTTCAATTAAGTACACTTTAGTAAGTACTGGTCTACTATTCTATGTGGGTTTCATAAAATTATTCATTATGTAAATAATAATACATAATTACCTTCCTATATTCCATTATTATCTTCCTGAAAGCAATCGGGAAAACAATGTATACATAATAGTACCATTTTTAGGTCATTATATTTGAATACAAAATTATATTTTATAAATTAGAAAAATGTAAAATGATAATAATATTAATGACAAGAGGATTAAAATTTTGCGAATTAGAATAAGAAACTGATTATGCAAAACTATCTAATTTTCAATAAAGTATCTGTTAGTCATCGAAAAATTAATTAATTTCTTATTTTATATATATATATATATATATATATATATATATATATATATATATATATATACATAAATAATGAATAAACGTAATTATTTAAAGGATACACTCCGTGTTAGACAGTGAACTCACTAGGGCGATGCCGAAGAGAGATGAGCTTATTCGTAAGAACGAAAAAATAGGTTAATGGAAACTGAAATATGTCAAAAATTACTTACATTTAATTAGATATCTAAAAAAAGAATAGTTCACTTGATATTTAAAAAGCGCGCATGGTGCGCCTAAAAAGTAGGTCACTTGGCCGACGCCGAAGGGAGCCGAGTTTGACTCCATTTCACCAACCCGAGCGTGACGGCTCAGTTTCGTTCACTGCTCAAAAATAATGTGTATTGTAAATAATAAGTAGGTAAATCGGGCGTAACATTTCCCACAAATTCACCTATTTTCCGTTTGAAATCATCACAAAAATTAAACGTGGTATGCCATTATTTAGTTACCTTTCTGTTATTGTAAGTTATTGATAACCGTAAAAGGAAAAACAAAATGGTTTTTAATTAGATAAATATCGTAGAGCACGTGATAACGCAACCAGTACCGCTATCGCGACGTCTGTTTTTGCTCTAAAGCCATTACTATAGTATTTAAAAGTACCGTCAGAAGTAATGTGTACACACGATTCATGGCCGAGAAAAATATTCATATATTTTTCCTTCGAATGTGACGGCTTTTTGGAGTTCGCAACGAAACAGCAAAGGCCTTATAATCGTCATATCGGTCCGTCCGCCCATTCATCGGTCAAAGCTTTTACAGTTTCTATAATTTTAGACTTGTGTGTACGAAATTTCACAAGTAGGTACTTCATGTGAAGATCTAAGCCAGCGTATTATAAAATATAAAGGAAATGATAATTGAATAGGGCTTTTAAAGTAAAATTAAAATTATTTTCACAATAATTCACTTTGAAACTCCATTTGCGAATTATTAAGCTTGAAATTGTCATGCAATATGTCCTCTTCGGATTTCCTCTGCCTCTTCTGATTTTAGTCAATTTTCATCAATTTCAAGAGATATAGACCCTATTTTATAGGAGTTCCTTTACGTACTCGGTTATTTAGAATAAATTAATTATGTAAGGATTCTCAGAATATCAGTATGCTCCAAGTTACTATGAACGGAATCGCTATAGATATCGTCTGAAGTCTGGATATTCATTAAGTTATTCGGCTGCAATCTTTAGTAATGTTGCTAAAAATTCATCCCAATGTTACGTAAAACTTAAAATTAATTAGTCATAATTTTTATTTAAGATAATTTTGATTTCAAAATCTATATTATGCCAAATATCTATAATTAATCTATCAACCAGAACCAATCAGGCAAACCATATCAAACTGGGGCACTGAAACCTTAACTATGTCATATTTATGACGTCAAATTTTACCGTGATATTTAAGTTCGAAATTGATATCCACCCTCTTACAGGCTTTATATAATTCTCTTTTTTAAATAAGTATATCTCTTAAATTTTTCTTAAGAAAGTACCTATCCGGTATCAGCGTAAATTGAACGTGCGTGTTTACGAATACCTACCTGATATGAGCTTAAACTGAACGTGCGTGTATGAATATATAAAATGAACGCCTACTCTTATTTTCATTCTGTATCGAGAAAACTTTTGAAATACTTAGTCGAGGAATTTCCCAATTACTTAATTCCAATTGGATTAAGTTTTTCTAGGTACGTAATTAGAGTTACTGTTATTTATAAACTTACGCATCAATCTACATATGTACAAATATAAAAGTGTTTTCATTTCTTTGTTATAAGTCCCGTGTATACTATTTAAGACGTCAACTTACAAAACCAAACATTGGGCAATTAGTACCATAATCTAAATTAACTAATTAGGAAATTAATTTATACCATAATCTGAAAACACATAAATTATTTATCAATAGATGGCGACACTAAATCCAAGTCAATAATACGGTTTTACGTGATGTCTAATATATTGCAAAGTAATATTGCAATTGCACTTGAGAAGAGCGTGTCGGGACATGTGTAAAGTAGGGTCTCTTGAAATTGTTGATGCAAGTTAATCGTAATAATTTCAATTTAAAGTTCTATTCTAAATTTCTCAAACCCTTTATTGAAAAATGAAAATGCTAAATAGACGATCCATTGAATTTTATCAACTTGTTGAATTTTTCGTGACAATATTTTGTAAAGTAATATTGCAATTGCACTTGAGAAGAGCGTGTCAGATATATATAAAGTAGGATCTCTTAAAAATTTTGATGCAAGTTAATCGTAATAATTTCAATTTAAGGTTCTAAATTAAATTTTTAAAACCCTTCATTGAAAAATGAAATGCTAAATAGACATCCCGTTAATTTCGTCAAACCTTTGTATTTTTCGTGAAGTACACTCAATGTTTTACATTAAGGAATTTTTTTTTATATTCGTGCCCATGTTCCCAACAATGGATTGACTTTTTCAGGTGCCTCAATGTTCTCAATTTTGGCAATGACAGTTTTTCCAGTATATCTGCTATCATTAAATACGTCTGCTTTTAACACTATAATTTTTCTCTCAGATCGATCCTTGATCCCATTATAAGTTCAGCAATAATTTTCCAGGAGAAGAAACGAGTCAGTTGTCCGAAGCAAACGATATTTTTTTCAAACCCCTTAATAAATTCGAGAATTTTATTTTGCTATTTTAATTCACGCAGATAAATAAAATAAAATATTACCGAGTTTCTAAATTATAGGACGGACGTAGGTTCTTTCCAAGTCTCATTAATCCAAGGCTTTTCGCGAAACTGACCGCCAAACATTTTGCATTATGGTTTTGGCACTTACTTTTTCGGATTTTAGTCCATTTAATATTTGTCATTATGAAGATGTGAACAAAATATTTAGTTTAAAAAAAATCCGTTTTTAGTTTACTTGTTTTTCTAATTCACCATACTCAATTTTAAACAAGGATTTCAAAAGCCTTCTCGTAGCCATGGTAATTCTTCCTTTTTGCTTGTATTTACTGTTACATAAATTGCTGAAGTCTGTGATGTCCAGCGCTGAATCTGAGCACCTAGTATGCTCAGCATCAAGGCCGGACAGTGCAAAACACGCACAATTTTCACTATTATTTAATTTATTCAACTTAGAAACTCATTAGATACACTTTAACCTCAAAGTTCAGTTGTTATCGTTGTTAACAAAATAAATATATGAACAAGAAAGATTATTCTTCGCCATAGACACAACGAGGCTATTCACACTTAATGTTGTCAAGTTTTAATCATAGACAAAGAGCTTCAGATTTAAAGAAGCGGTATTCTCATTCATCTTCGCGAATACCGGTGCCATATATTCGTTTTCGAATTCGTATTCGCGAATATGTAAAAATCCATATATGTTACATCATTAATACTATATATGTGATACATAAAATTTCAATATTTATACAAAAATTTCGTTTTTCAGATACTCAACAAAAAAAATGGTCTATACTAAATTCTCCCGTACTCAGCGTGATAAGACATAAGTCAAAACCGGTCACATTATACAGTAACATGCATGAAATGTAATAATTTCACGCCCATAAAGGCATCCATTTACGGCTTTTTTACAGCCCAAGTTCTATTGTAATGCTGGTACTAGGATATTCGCTTTTATGCTCGTAAACAAAACGAACCCAACCAACAAAGCCATTCTGAACAGCCGTTTCGACACAACCTCGGGCTATAGGCGCACTGATATTGAGATATAAAGAGCTCGCATGCATCAAACGATAAGCCAGATGACTTATTTTGTGCCAACAGTTATTGACGTAGAAAAGGATCTATGTCTGAATATTATTAATTGTCGGGTGACAACTGTTGAAAACAAAGGATTTCGAACGTTGCTAAAAATTTAAAGTAGAATAGGTGCCGAGAAAATCAATTTGTGAGAAGTAAAAATAAGCAGATTAATAAGAAAAGTTATTTTATAGTTGGTGCAATATATATATAAGTTTCTTCTATCTATAATATATAAGTTTCTTTTATCTATAATATATAAGTTTCTTCCATCAATTTAAACATATTCACACCATATCGCTATGAATTTCTTAAAATATTAAGAGCTTTATAAAATAATGACGAGCTCTTAACAAATTTAAAAAAGAAAGGAAGTTTTCAATTCAATTGTGTTTTTTTGTATGTTTTGTCTTATATCACCGGCATTTATCAACCAATTTAGATGAATCTTATTTATTTGAAAGGGTATACCCAATTTGGTTAGAAATTTCTTATGGAAATGGAAGGTATACCAAAAAATTCCTCAACCCTGAACTACACAGGTGCCTTAATCGAGTTTGGGTGATATAGGCCTAATAATAATCTAATTAGAGATGCCTAGGCGCAGCATAAATTCGTTCTTTACTGAAATAAAGGTACAATGATAAAGGGGGAAGGTGGTGACAGGAACTATTCAGAAATGAGTAGTAAACTCTTTAAGTTTGGACATGTTTCACTTATCTTGACGTAAGCAGGAAAATAATAAAAAAATAGGTAGTAAAAGTAAATACAAAGGCATGAAGCAACCAAGATTTTAGTAGGTATATATGTAAGTAGGTACATGTATAAAAATGAATGAAGTGGCTATACATTAGTACGTAGGTAGATAAGTTAAATACATGTTTATACAATGTCTGTGTGTATGTATGTATGTAAGTAGATAAATATGAGTAAATTTAAGTTTATTAAATGCCGCAAACGTCTGTCTCGATTTTAATAAATGAGATATTAAAATTGCATTCATCGTAAGTGATATTCTGAGTAATATTGAACAGACATCAAACTATCACCGATTATTTGATCTCGGTTCAATTGCATTGAAAAGTAAAAAATAATGGAAATACGCGAACATACTTGGAACTTTTGCGGCATAATATTGTTTCCGAACATAAACAAATTTGTAAAATACTGCCACTTCTAGAGACTTTTGGAGTCAGTTCCAAATGAAATGTAGCGCTCAGCATATTGTTTCCGAACATTAATAATTTTACAAAACAAGGTTAGAGATTTTTGGAATCTGTACCAAGTCTACGATTCTCCTCTATCTCATCTCATGTGGGTATACATGGAGGTGAGAAAGAGGAGAATCGTAGACTTAGCACATATTCCAAAAATCTCTAGCCTTGTTTTGTAAATTTATTAATGCTTGGAAACAATAATATACCGCAAAAGTTCTAACTACATATTCCTATTTTCTTTATTTTAGACTTTTAAGTGCGCTTTTTATTTGGTGATTAATCGAAGTCCGTTCAATATTTTTTTTTTTCGAAAAAATTATATTTTTATATCTACTTTACGTATAAAAGGAAAAAAAAACTGTCCAACTAAGTGCTGAAACACGTACTTATTTCGTCTTTTTGCATAGATTTAGTAAGAGTAGGACAGACAAGCAAGGATATTGTAAAGAATTTTGAAACATGACGAATTGCAACCAAGTCTTTAAAATAACAAAAAATCGATTTTGTGAAAGTGTAATTTGCATAATTAGTGTTTTGTGCTATTACACAAATACATAATGCAACGAAATGTAGTGACGTGTTATGGGTGCATAACCTTTGGGTTTGCAATGATGGTAAAATCGTATTATTTTGTCATTATAATAACTTGAGTGATGAAAATTAAAAAAAAACAAAATTCTAGAACTTTTTATACCCTTCAATATGGAAAATTTACATCAATCATAATTTTTTGCCAGCATTAATACTTCAATTGTAATATAGATTTAAATACAAAGAAGAATTTTTATAACACGGAAACAATACTTTCCGTGTAATAAACTTTACTTTTTCCAATTTTTTTTAGACTGTTGAGTTTCTTTTTAGTATTATAAAAAAATCATATTAGAAAACAAAGTAAATACTTTTTAATATGCCCTTTGGTTTGATATCCCAGAGAATGACCTAGAAACATTTTTTTCTTTGCTTCAACCGCTAAAATAAAAGTTTAATTTGAATCACTTTCCTTCAGTAATTATATACTTTTATTATTTACATACTTCTTACAACTAATGAAAAATTAAATTTTCTGTTGCAGTTTCTGAAAAAAAATGCCCGCGATACACCGACCTGCGACAGACTTCGATATAATTCCATAAGTGTTACATTCTTAATGTTTTGGAAGGAACACTAAAATTATCCAAGAAAACACATCTTATTTCAAAAGATGTATCCAATAGATACCCACCGACAGGGTAAACGAAAAAAATATTTCACCCCCTACGTTAAAAAATAATTTTAATAACTTTGTTGCATATTATTTAAAATCTACGTAAATATGATTATACTGGAAATGCAATCCCGCTGGTCTAGAATTGTTGAAACTGTGAGGTTGTAACACATGGATAGATGGACGTAACCTAATTGTAACGATCTTTAATCGTCAAATACTAAGAAGAAATTTATATTTGCTAGAAATGAAACTCATTTCTGTCCATTGTTCCTTCGTTCTTTTACATATATTGAGGATCCATTTCATTGAACAGTTAACGTCACATTCATAAAATCTCTTTACTCTTCATATTACTTCTGTCGTATCCATCTATTGAGAGTCTTGAGAGTCTTCATATAATAACACTTTCACAAAACAGTAACAACAAATATTAACGCTTCTGTACGGTTTGAATACAGATATAAATAATCCTTTACATTCGACTAAATTTATTTAACCCTGCTAAAGAAATATCACACACACACACACACACACACACATATATATATATATATATACATACTTTTCGTTAATTGTGTGTCAATGCGCTAATATTTTGAATATTTCAAAGTACTCTTCAATTTGTATAAAAATCGCGAACATGTTTCTTAATTTTTTGGCCAATAATATTTTTTTTCGAATCATTGTTAAAATGTTTCTATGTCTGTAATATGTATTCTATAGGGGTTTTCTAACAAAAACGTTGTATTTTTGATAGCTTATGTCGGACCTAGTTGTGAAGATCTTTTATGTTTTTCCAGAGTTATTGATTAGTCTTAATAAATGACATTTAAAATTTACATGATTCTGCGGCTTATAAAAATTGTTTAGAATATTTATTATTGACATATAAATAGTTGTCAAGTATATTAAGATGTTGAGGATAATTAGGTGTTATGGAGCGCATTAGCGGTCCAACTCTCAAAATAAAAAAACGGGATCCTTATAGGATCACTTGGTTGTCAGTAAGTACGTCCGTCCGAATGTCTGTGAAAGCCCTTTTTCTCAGATATGACTTGAGATATCAGGTAGAAATTAATATCGTATATTAAAATCTATATCTTATATGGTTCTAAATTTAAAGTTTTTTGATTCACATGACAAAAATATATGGCTTTTGAAGCATATTTTTTTTCCTACAATAATCACCAAAATATATGGGATACTTCCGGTCAACCTACAATTTTGAAAGTCGACGTAATAAGAGGTCTCATAGTATAAGTAAAGAGAAATATTCAAAAATTAATTATTTTTAATCCCATGTAAAAATATACTTTATAATTAGTTTGTTTTTATGCCTGCAAAATGTGGTAGGCAATATATTTGGGTTGTGAAAAATTAAATTTTTAGAAATAGATTAATTGGAAATACTATGTACCACCTAAATATTTATAAGTATCTAAATGTGTACGAAACCCTCGTAGTTCTTCTGCTTCGCAGGTTATTTTGAATGAATACCGTTAATAACAAACAAATTTGCCATATTTGAAATAATGAGAATTCAATTGAGTTTTAACCGATACCGTTTCGTGTGTATTTTGGTCTAGCAGAATTATTGTTCCTTATCACTTATTTATTTCAAGTCAAATAAGAAGAAGCTATGACCGTTAGTGGTGAAACTGAAAACTTCAGTATAGGTATCAATAAGATTGCATTACGTTTCGTACTAATTACGAAAAAGCTGACATAGTATAGAAGTTCAAAGGCTTTTTCATTTCAATCAGTGTTATGTAAATAACCCCCGAGATCCTGTGATGAAAACCTTGGGTTAATTTTTATCTTTTTCTCGAGTAGATCTCATACCGCTCTAGATTGTGGCTCTCTTTAGATAAAACCTTTGCTTTTATCACATTCCACTATAATTTCCTATTCTTAGCACTGTGTACATGGTGCCCCCCATGAGCAGAGTCAAGAGTTTGTCGGATCTAGTCCATCCAACGTCTGTGGCTGCATCCTCGAAGTTTTTATCCTGCAATCTTATAGGGAAGAATGAGTTCTTCAATGCTGTCGGCCAGTTTTCACGCAATGTGACCAAATTATTCGGAAGCTCTCTGGAGACATGTGGTGTTAGGTTTATGAGATCTCCATGAGGGGGTCCAAGAGAGCATATTCCTACTTCAGAATATTCCAGATGCATCGACTCTTTTGTGATCGGTCATTCTCAGCGTCTAGACTCAGCGTCGTACAAGGAAACTGATAAGATAAAGGTTCGTACTAAAATTGATTTGGTGGACTAGAACTATTTCTGTCCTACCTTACTTTATATAAGTGAGTCATTATGCTATACTTCTTCTATCTTTGTGGGAAATGACGGAACCCATAGTCCTATGTATTATGTCAATATACAGCCCACCTATATGATGAGATCATCAAAAATTGTACATCGCTGTTACACACCACCAAACGTGAGTACATGGGGCCCTTTGCCCGAATTTTTTTTGGCTGCCGTTGTACCGTAAAATAAATATACATCAGTATCACTGACACAAATCGATAACTTGTTTTAATGAAATTAAAAAACAGAACATTTTATTGGAAACAATTTGAATGAAATGAGATTTGTTGAAAGAAATGAAATGAGATTGGTCGAAACAAAACACAACGTACACATTATAAAGTTTGCAGTTTGGTCCTATATTTTGGTTTATCACTTTTTCTCTATTCGTGTTACTTTTGCACACAGCTCTGTTAGTTCTTTAACCGCTTTGTTCTTTTTTGGATTCACTTTCATAACATTACCAATATGTTAGGAGACTCTTACGATAAAAACTTAATCAATATTTACTTATTTCTTAAGCTCAATAAATGGGACTCTGGATTTAACAATTCATCCTAAATTCGTAAATACGGAAATTCCCTGAAAACATTTTTCCATTTTAATTAATTTCATATTGTATTCAGTATATTTATATTTTCTTTTTTCTTAGTTATCATAGCTATTTTCGCTTAATGTAAGTTTTTTTTATTTAATATTCCCTAACATGAAAGTATTTTATGAAATTAAAGTTTAGTAAGTATGATGCTTTAGCACTGGCGAAAATTTTTCTTAAAGACATTTTGTTTTCTGAAAGCCTATTTGTAATAGACTGCATATCATTTTATTTTAAAATAAAATAAGCATTATTTCAAGTACATGACTACGACGTTGACTCAGCTTCCAGCAAGCATCAACCTTTGTAATGCTGTGATTACTTGAATGCCAATCTCCTCTCTGCATCGTTGTATCACAGAGAGCTATCCGTAGTCCCATATACAGAGTGCACATTATAACATTTATTTAAGTGAAATGAGTTTAGAATTACTAGTTCATTACGTTTAAAAGCTTTGAATCGGAAAAGATTATTTTCTGTATTTTTTTAATAATAGTTTATTTACACCTCTTGAATGTTTCGATAACTTAAAACAAAATTTAACTTATTCTATTCAACTTTCACATTTCTTTAAATGAAATTACGTGTTCTTAATTTATGAAACAGTCAAGTAACATAAAGTTCCAAAATAAAATTTAATATCATTTAAAATATTAATTAATGGAGAGGTCAAACTGATCGACATGATAATAAGAATTTAAAACTATTTTCGAGCCAAAAGCTCATTGAAATAGACTTTACCGATTTTATGTCAGAAACAATCACGTATGTAATGACAGGTCTCTTGGTTCAATATTTAAATAACTACATAAAACTCTTCAAAATGTGTATGCGCCCTTATCTATTAATATTTTAATGGGTTTTATAATGAACTAACTCTAACTAAGGGTAACTCGACTTTTACATTTTATTGCTTTTTCTCTAGTAATAATTTTACGTCTCGAAAGTACACTTAATCGGAATGTTAGTAAATTATATCTTAACTTGATCAACAGACTCAAAAATCTTCTTTCCTTAGTTCTTCCATATGAGTGTTAATTAAATAATTTTGTTTTTTTGCCTTAATACCATTATTTTATCTTTGATCGGATTATAAACCCTATATATTTTATTAGCAGTAATTCAGGAATTTGAGTCACTAAAGTGATCCAAATTCTTGAATTGCTATAGAGTACATGTAAATAATGGTTAATAAATTAAAACTTCTAACGCGATTGGGGCTTCGTGCTCGCAAGGTAAGCAAACACGTTTTTATATATTTCTTATAATTAATATAATGATTGCTGTGTTAAAAAAATTATCGACACATCAGTTATTCATAAATATCTCTAGTCATTTTTACTTTGAAGTTTTTTCACAATTAAATGGAACTACGTGATGTAGTATTATTTTTACTTTCTTTAAGTTATTTACCACGACCGTTTTCGTCGTATTATTGAACCAAATGCCATCGTCTTCCAAAATTTAATCCAGAGTCGACGGTACAATATCGTCAATGTAGCCAAATCGGCTGTTTTCAAATATTGAATATATTTGGCGTTAATTGTGTGGAAATTCATTATTCAGGTACGTTGTAATACAACATAGCCCACCTGAAAATGTTGTAATACAACGAAACCTAGGTCGTGGTAAAGAATTTAAAGAAAGTAGGAATAATACTACGTCACGTAGTTTCATTTAATTGTGAATAATGATTTAATATTTTTGTTTGATCTGTGTTTATTTTCTCCGTATACCCAATACAAAAAATTTGATTACTTTTATAACAAATTTGACATTATAATATGATATTCTTATATTTTATTTTTATAAAATAAATGTAAAAATTACAATTATAAATTATTCGTATAAAAGTCAATCGTCATTTATTTAATAAATTACATTATTGTACATATTTCGGAATAGAGTAAATAATTTAAAATTACGTTGTTGGTGAAAAATGTTACTACGTTAATTTAAATAGTAAGAATCTGTGGATAGTTTGATATTTAATCCAAGCAAACTGCTTGGCTTAAATATTTACCACTATGATGGTCTTATTGTGGATATCGTAGTTACAAATAAATTCATTCGTTTTGTTAAAATGAATTTATTTATACTTTATTTTTCATTTACCTTTTTGTATCAAATACGTCCTTTCATTACAACGACTCCGAAATTTTTCTCACCTGTTACAATATCAGTTTTCAACTTCGTTATATTTTTACCTTTTTTACACGAGCCTATATACTGAGCTCACAGCACGTGTACCAAACAAACAGCATTCCATCGCGCGGCGTCCATTCATCAAGTGCCGCGCGTCCGGCGACGGAGCGTCAACGCAGCGGTTTGTCACCGCCCCGCTGACAAGGGTCGCGCCCGCCTGACTGCCCGCGAACGACGCGACGCAGGGCGCCGCGCCCAGTTTTGACTAGCAGAAGGTAGTGCAGAGGGATTTAGATTTTACGAAAGATTTAAGTATTCGCTTTAGTATAGAGTAGAGATTTTATTTGCAACTTCGTTGGCGAGTATATCAGAAACGAATTTTCGTAGTGAGTTAATAAATTCGTATAAAAGGTAGAAACCCCTGTGAAATGTTTTAATGATTAATGTTAATATATTTATTTATTATATATAAAACTTTAATGAAGACCTAGAAGGTGGAATATGAGTGTAATTTCTTGTCGCGGACAACATTCAAGGAATTTAAAAAAAAAGTGTCTTAATGAACTTTTAGTGAAAAAAAATTCACAACAAAATAAATATTTTTAAAAAGTGAAAATTCGCGTAATTTAAATTTTTGCGTGGATCTCCAAGTTTTCAATTATTTCAATAAGTTTTCGTAAAAAAATAAAAACTTTTTTTAATTTAATTCTATCTCTTGAATATCAATCTATAGTAAAGCAGTGATGCTATGTGGCAAAGGCATTTAGATTTCTTTGTTACAATTAGTGCAAAACATGTTTGAAAAAATGGATGAGGACGGTAATGACATGTATTACCTGGTAATGATTTTTTTGTTACTGGCAATGATTTTTTGTTGGTAGGAATGACGAAATAATAAAATATTTTTAATTGCATTGTTAATTTATTATAAAATAATTAAACTTGTACGAGCTCTCATAAATCAGTCTCAAATATTCAACAGTAAAAAAAAAGAAACGAACAATCATAATCTTAATAAAAATTCACACTTCAAATTGCAATTAAATGTCTCGCACATCGTTTTGACATTTTTAAACACGTCTCTAAAAAATTAAAAAACGCCTTTCCATCTTAAAACTTAACTAAATCAGTCTTCCGTAATAGTCTGTCGATTTATAATAGTCCTAAAATCACATTTTTATTCGCATCTTTGTAGGAATCATCTTGTAAGAATTTTTATAAATCAGTCTGAAATAATCAACAAAAAATGTTGTTTCGACATTTATAAGAAAATCTCTCAAAGATCTACAATACACCTTGCTATCTTAAAAGTAAAATTCAGTAAATTGGACTTCCATATTAGTTCTTTCATTTTAAAATCACATTTTAATTATCATTTCTTATTAGTTAGTACTTATTTCTTCTTCTTTTTAAGGTAGGTTGCTAAAATCTTGGGTATAAATCACTAAGGCAAGGCCACTTGAGAGCGACTGCCACCAAAATGGAAGCTCTGAACTTCTTGAGCATACCTCAACGCATAATTTTCGGAAAAATCAACGTGTAACATAGCTGCATCAAAACGTAAATTTTCCCTCAAATGTTTCATTGCATTATATTGTTTTACTATGTTGTAAGAATGCGTAAAGAATTTTTTAAGAACTGTTTCCAATTTTTGAATCAATTTTTTAGGGTTTTCTTCTTCTTTCTCTTTGGACTTCAATTGTTGTTTTTTCTTTATGCCTTTGCTCGTCGTGATTTCTTTAGCCACCCTTTTCCATTCGTAATATGTTACTGGTAAATCATCACGAAATTCCTTATATGCAGGAACTTTTCTTTCACAAGCAGCACAGGTTCTTTCTAAGCATTCTGGGTTCCAAATGTCGCAACACAGAGTTTCCAATAATTCATTAGAATTCTTTTCTTTAAGAATACGCGCCTTGTATAATGCTTCTATTAGCAGATCCATATTGGTATGTTGCATGCATAGGCATGTGTTATCTTTGTCTTGCTGTATTGGGAATAATACCCAAAAGGGTCTTTTTTTGCAGAAAAATGAGTAGAAGAGTGAATATTTTTTTCCTTGATATATTTCTTGTAGAGCTCTTTCAAAGGTGCAGTCAAAAAACGCTTTTGGTGCCTTACTTTATTTTTCGTAATGTATTCTGTTTTTCCAGCTCTGATGACACTATTACTATCATCATTATAAAAGCAATGAATAGATTTAACGACGTCAGTATTTGCAGTCTGTGGCACTTTTTGTTCATTCTTTTTAATGTTTCTGTGTTTTTTTATTAATTTTTGTGTTTTTTTATTTATTTTTTTGTAACTCGCCATCAATTGGAAATCACCATCGTCATTGATAATATGCCTTTTTTTTCCGCAACTCTTGACGTCTATTTTCTCTCATTCGGTACATGGCATTTTGTTGTTTAAGTTTTTTAATAATATAAATAATTTTTTTTTGCTTTTTCTGTTCTTTGTAACGTATTTTTCTGACGATCAGTGAAATTTCATGGGATGTGTATATACGATTTCCAGCGCCTTTCAATGGATCACTTAACAGCTGTTCTTGCTCATTGTCTCCTTTGTTTTCTGGTACTGCTTCTATTCTTATGGGATCTGGTAATTTTTGTTTATTTTATTCAGTCTTCCTCTGCCTGTATTATTTAGAATTTTTCTTCCATTTCATTCTATGTGTTTTCTATAGTGTTTTGTTTTTTTCTGTAATGCTAGTGATTTTTTTCGAAGCTTTCCTTTTTAAATATCTCATTCTTTGCTTTTCTGTTTCTATAATATATAATTCAGGATCACTTTTAATTTCCACATAGCGGCGCCTTTTGCAGAGCCTTTGTTGAGCTAGGCGGTCTTCTTTAGATTTTTTTATTTTTGCCATAATACCTACAACAAAAGAATATAATTTATTTAACAAAACTGACTGCATAAACTTGTGAACTATTTTATGTCAACCATTTAGGCTACAGTAAAGAAATCAACATAATATGGTATCTGCCACCATTTCAGGGAACGAACTATTTTTACTTTTTTCACGAAAATTTGTTTGTTTCCATGGTACATTAACCAATTTCTAGATTTTTCCCAGCGGTTGGGCTGAAAGATCTAAACTCAAGTCAAATCATGAGTTTCTAGCTTATTTAGAAGTGACCATTATAAGTTTTGATATATTCATAATTAAAGTAGTTTTCTTGAAAAAATGCTTAAACAAACCAGTTATTATATTTTTTCCTATATTTGTGCTGTAAGATCGACATTTTGGCCACTTTTAAAGTTCCTTACTAATTTGTAAGTGACTATCTCATTTTGAAATATTTTTTGAAAAAGTTTTATTTCTCCGAGAGTACATTAACAATTTTCAAATTGGATGTATTGTATCTTAGATTCAAGTGATATTACCTACCTACTGACATTCTCCGTTAGGCTAAAGGCGCTCTGCAATTTACCCGTTACTAGGAAATATCATTACACTCAACACATTTCATTACCCTATACAAGAATGTCATCACCTTACATCATTCGTCATTACCATCAACATAAAATTACCCTGCAATGATGTTGCTGGTAATGACGAATTTGAAGAAAAACATGTCGGGACATGTTCAATTCATGTTATTAAAAGTCACATTTAAGCCAATCTAAACTATGTTATTTTGCGTAATTTAGAGTAGTAAAAGGTATATTAAGACAGTGATACTTACTCGGCAACCCAGGATTCTGGCAATGATGATATATTGCGACAATAACGGGCGACAAACAACTTTGACATTTTTTGCAAGTATACATGTGCGCGCAGTAAAACGGATTAATGGCGACTGAGGTTGTGACGTGGATGAAGCGGGGGGAATGTCGCTCGACGCGATAAGCGTAATTAGTGTTACTTTTCACTGATTTTTATTTCTGTTTCGGCTAATGACGATATTTGGTCAACATTTTTTGAATCATCTGAATATCAAGTTACATTTGTTAGAATAAAATAATCCTACTTGTTAATCCAGAGCAACTATTACTGTTATAAAAATATTCCAATTATATCAAATATTTATGTTCCGTTTTTTAAAAATGTGTATTCCTTTAAGTACATTTATGGTATAAACGTGGAAGGCAATGACGAATCACTAAATTTTTATATCATAAAATGTACATAAATACTCTTATTTTGACAATTTAAGTTGCAACTTTTCAGAAGACCTTTTTATCGACTTTTACCATAGTTTTAAATATTATTAGTGATTGCGGCTCAAATAGCAGTCCAAGAACCTGATTTTTCTGCTGTTTTGGAGATTCACCCTTTTACAAGATAAAATAAAAGATGGCAGAAACATGTCATATACCACGATCAGGAAATC
Source organism: Druceiella hillmani (assembly GCA_039881145.1). Lineage (NCBI taxonomy): Eukaryota > Metazoa > Arthropoda > Insecta > Lepidoptera > Hepialidae > Druceiella > Druceiella hillmani. The sequence goes on along the minus strand of JAYKKI010000023.1, from coordinate 1,820,014 downwards.
AAGAAGGATGTGGAAGGAATAAAGCTCGTTTAGTCAAGAAAGATAATGCGATTTGGGATATTTAAGCTGAGATAGGGTGAGCTCAATGTATACTAACAAAGTTGTTTCATAATACAGGGATAGCGACAAAACTCCTCTTCGAATGCTAATCTACAATGACATAATAAGACTATGCCCTGGTTTTCTCGAGCACTATGGAATTAAAATCAATCTCTTGAGATTGTGATCGATTTTCCATCGAAACATCGATAAACTCTATAGTTCAACTAATTAATTTTCCAAATATATATAGGTCAATTACAAGATTCAGATATTTGGCAGTAGACCATCGAACAGCTCATATTCTTGTAATTTTCTCAATTTTCGAACTTACCCTCACGCTTACGAGCTTACGATTTTCGAAATACACGTATGTGGTAGACATAAAGGGACATACATCATGTGAAAAATTATAAGAAAATGGCATTTTTATTTACGTACTAACCATGGTAATTATTCAAATTAACTCTTTGTACCTTTAATACTATCTCATTTCATTAAGAGTCCATCAATATAAATAATCTTGATGAATTTTTTGTGAAATAATTGATGAATGTTTTAAAAAAGAGATGAGGAATTTATAAATTCAAATTTACCCAGATGAACGATGCAATCGATATAAATAACTAATATTTGTCAACATAAGTAATTTAATGATGTGGATGTTAAATGTTCAGTTCGTATTAATCCGAGATTGCATCGTTAGTGACTGTGAAGCCACAGTTATAATAGTAATACCACAGTCGTAACGATGTTTATGCATTAGGGAAATTAGCAAATCATGAGTGGAACTACCTCTTCCCCGGTTTCAGACGGAATCACTTCGAGAGTATAACGGACAAAAATATGTCTCAAATTAACCACTCATAACACGGTATTTGACTAAATTTTTTTTATTACTAAAATAGAATAAGTAATAAGATTAAAAGCGGTTAAAATAAATATACGTGTTTAAGACTTTTCACTACAAAGTGATAACGACTTGAAAACGACGAACTACGATTCGCGCGAAAACGCTCCGTACAAAACACAACTGGCTTATGACGTCACTCCCGTCCTTAGCATTACCTGCCCGTATTTAGCATTCATTATAAGGCAGTTTATTAAATATCTTTAGTATCTCGTTAAATATGGCGTTTAAGTTATTTATTGTGTATTATAATACATAATAAATAGTTATTTATTGTGTATTTTTTTGTGAGAAATTATTAATGAAAAAGAATTGGCATTTTTTTCTATTTTGAAGTTTTGATTAATTGTTTGTTATATACATTATTTTTTTCATCCCAAGGTTTTTTTAAACTTTACTCCACAGTTTTAAAGCATTTTCACAAAAAATATCGACATCAGTCAAATACCCAATTAGGAAATGAATAACTGTAAAAAAATCAAAATATCTCATTGGATACATTTATATTGAACTACTTACTTATAAAGAAGTATCAATTTTCCGCTTTTTGATTCTTGAATATAGTAGTATTAGAAAGAAAAGAAAAGCGTCATGTAATTTTACGAGCAGAAAGAAAAGGACGGAGCTTTTTCGTGGACGTTAACATTTCTGTACTTTATCTATGTACGACAGGAGATGCATTTTTATGGGTTATTTTGTTTTGTTGCTCGTCAAGTAAGATTTATTCGTCGTGCCACTCTAGACATCCGCCCGAAGTTGTCGAAATTTTGTTACTTATCTAGACAGTCTAAGGTGTTTTAGGTAAGTACTATTTTTACTCTCAAAAGTGTTTTAAGAATGTACTCTTTATAATTGTCGAGTACAGATTTGAAAAGCGTGTTTGCAATTGCAAAATATTTTTTATGAGATGAAGTACATAATTATTTTTGATGGTATCTAATTTAATACATGATATAATTTTTATAAACTGACTATGACAATTAGACGTTTCATCTTTTAGCTTGCTCATTTAATTATACTAGTAGGTCTTAATTTACTAAATTACTGAAAGAAAAATTTAAATACACTATAAAGTCAGCCGTAACGTCAACTGTTTTAGCTACCTTTACGTAAAGTGAAATAAGGTGCCATTTTAAAGTATGCAGATGCCAAAATAAAGGTTTCATAATGATACAACATGGGACGTCTGCTTAAAGCCTAATAATTACGTAACGTTTACGTTATTCATAAAGTAACATGATACCACGTAGGGTTAAATATCATCTTCAGCTTTATTGCAAAAAGAAAAAGATTTGTAGGAAATTAATGGCATTTGTTTTTAATTTCATAAATTTTATTAAAAGAGACGCAGTAGCGTTATAGTTCTTCGTTGTTGTTACTGTATACCTATTGGTTTCTTTTTTATATATTTACTTTATTGTTGATTTCTTTAAACCATTTATATTTGGTCAATAATCCAATGTTTTATTATTTGGTGTAATAAAACATTTGATGAACATCTTTCTGTCTTCATAATTGAAAATATTAAATATCTAACGACTGCATTAATTATAAAAACATAAAATCACTTGAAGAATAATCTGTATCAGATACACTATCCTGTAAACATCTCCAAATTATGTAAAGTCGTGTAAACTTCTCCAAATTATGTAAAGTCCTGTAAGCTTCTCCGAGTTATGTAAAGTCCTGTAAACTTATTCAAATTATGTAAAGTCCTGTAAGCTTCTCCCAGTCATGTAAAGTCCTGTAAACTTCTTCAAACTATGTAAAGTCCTATAAACTTCTCCAAAATTATACATTCTTAATGGATAACAGATTTAATTCAATTTCCTTTTTGATAATTTGTTAAGGTTCACGTTCTGAGTAATTTGCTAATAGGCGTCTCCCACTATCCGTAAGGAATATTCCATTATCTCTGCAAAACCTTTAAAGCAAAATATATCGTGAAGTGTTGATGCTATTACAAAAAATAAAGGAATTGTTTCGTTAATTATGGATCAAGTGTTAATATGTCAAACAGTAGTCTTATAAAGTAATAATATTTTTATCATTCTGTCCTAAACTCCATTTCGTAAAATTAATCATTTACGAGAAGCAATGCCATTAATCTTATATTACAGTTATTTTTCTCTCATTTTGGTTTAAAACTTTCCTCAAAAAATTAATATTTTTTTAGATAAAGCCCAAGTTTGTTATGAATACAGTCAGTTAAAGTCCCAAAAAATATCTTAATATATTTTTTCCATAACTATTTATTGTATATTAAAATATAGACGTCTGATTACTGAAATTTCCTCAAAAGTTTTCTACTCCCTTTGGTGCGTCACACACATTTTGTCCAACTTTTGGAATTTTTGTTTGAAGGATATAGATGTATAGATGTAAGATACTGATGTATCAGTTTTCGGGTAAATTTTGAAAGTTCTTTATCGAATATGACGATATTACGAGATAAAAATATTAAAAACGATTGACTGATTCCAGAGTGGATGGCCTTGATTTGAAATTTTTAAATTGAATACATCGCTTTCGCGCCCGAAATTTACTAGCAAAAAATTTTATTACAATGGAAGGCATACCAGCCTCCAATAACTTTACTAGGAGAACATCATTGTTGACTCGGTCAAGTGCCTTGTTATCAAAATAAAGCATATATATATGCCGTTCATCACCTTACTCCCTACTGACAGTAGACCGCTTAAGACGAAAACCGTGCTGATAGTCAGTCAGGAGGCACTGAACTTAAGTATGTAACTGGCGATATAAAACGGTTTCAAATACTTTATATATAGAATCGATCTGATTCTATATATAAAGTATTTGAAACCAGATCTAGAATCAGATTTGAAAACAGGTATTACCCGGGAAATCAACCGAAGAGATGGATTAATACTATTAATAAAGTAACGAGCTTATCATTATAAAAGTTATATTGGTTACTAAAAAAATAAACTTAACCAAATGTTAATAATTCTTTCACAACATAGGAAGTAACAGAGTTTGCTTGTTCTTAAGAAAATACTTAATTATAGAGAAATACTGCAATATTTTCAATGAAGCTTTTAATCACCTTTAAACTTTTATGTATAAGCTTAAAAATTCAGCGATTCAAGATTTTCCGCATAGGCTTAATAAGCCACTTACGGGATTAAAGGTAATAATGTTTGCTATAGCTAGTACCTGCCCTGAATATTATGATAAACAAGCTTTAACATCAAAGTCAAGTTTCTGCGAAGCCCATCCCTTACGAATAAAATGTACCTTTTTTATCACGTTAAACACCACTACACCCTTACCCTCTCTCTGCAGCCTTCAGCAAAAATCCACTAGTATTTTTAGCACTATAAGCTGGCGCTGATCTCGTACTTTCAGTGCCATTTTTTCCAGTGATTGATGGGAAGACCATCGATGACTAACCGGGCGGTCCGCACCGCCGTAGCCAAACGAGTTAACGATGGTTATCAATTTACCGTTTGGAGCGAGACACGGTCCGTTAGCGGCGTGACTTATGGCCAATATATGAGGTTTCACATACATTTATTAAAGATTCAACTATTTTGTAGTCCATATGACCTAAATATATGTAAGAATACGTGATAGTTGAACACGCTCATTTAAAAAAAATAACAGAATAATTAAAATTGTCTCTAGAATATTTAGGAAAATTTAAACGTATAAAATTAAAATATAACATTTTTTAAAAGTATATGCAGATACATTGTAATCTACATCTACAATAAAACAATAAAGATATAAAGTGTCCATTACAGATATTTCCAAAAAGATATTACAGAGGATAATAATAAAACTATAGATAAAAAAACGAATTTGAAATGTTTGTTTGCGCAGGTTACAAAAACCACTAAACGGCATTTAGGTAGTAAAAAAATAGTGCAATATTAGAGGGAGTAATATTAGATACATATTATATCGATATGATATCGGAAATTTCTCAGGTATGATATTAAACGTTTCTCATATAGGGAAAAAAAAATTGTTGGTCTATAGACAAAATTGAAAGATTTTGTTGAAATCTAATGAATTTGTTTCAAATTATTATGGAGACACCAACCGTTGTTAAATTATGAAACCATAACTAATAAATCTATTATTAAGACAATTTTATTAAAAGAAAAGGAGTAGAGGGAACGGTACCTCTCTTACAGATCTTGTATAGCATATTAAAGTCAAAATTTGTAGTTCAGTTTTCAAGGTTCCACACCTCAAACGGAAAAAATAAACCCTCGTAGGATCACTTCATTGTCTGTCTGTCGGTCTGTTAAAACAATTTTTATCGAGAACGCATGGAGGTATCAGCTTGAAATTAAATACTTAGGTCTACGGTTCCTTAGAGCTGTTAAAAAAATCAAACTTCTAAGTCAACGCAATCAAGAAGCCTAAAAATACCTCCAGTATGCCGCATGTCTTAACACTCGGTCCCGTTGATATAGATTAATATATATATATATATATATATATATATATATATATATATATATATGTATGTATATATATATATATATATATATATATATATATATATACATACATATATATATATATATATGAATAGAATCATGAAATTTGGCAAGAAGCAAGGTGTCGTAGCACAAGTAAAGGAAAAAAAATCCGAAAACCTTCAATTTGTAGTTATATCACATAAAAATATTTTTTTCTTGTATGCGCCTGTGAAAGCATTGTAGGCAATATATTTTCGTTCTAAACATTTAACATTTACAAATAGTTTAATAGGAATATAACATACAATTAAATGTTTGTAAATGCCTAAATGTAAATGGACCCCGCACTACAAGTTCTCATGCTTGACAGGTTGTTTTAATAGTTTAATTCGTTTTCAACTTTCATTGATCGAACACAGGGTTGTGGTGTGAGAAGCAAGATATGTATTGCCTTGAAATCGCTTGGAAAATATTTGGTTCATTCCGATCGGATTTTAATTGTTTCTGAGATACGATTCTTTTCTCCCAATCCCGTAGATGCGTCAAACGCGTAAAATCGAATATGGTGAATTCAATTTACGCGCGCAGCACACGACATCCGTCATCATTATTGTCGTCCAGCCGACCAAGGTATGATTATTAGAAAACCAAACAAAGACTGTTTCTTATGATTATTGGAAAATTATAAATGATTAGTCTAACCTATGGCTTCGTTTGCGGGGAAAAAGAAAAAAATATTGTGAAACTCACAAAAAATTTTCTTACGAAAAAATTAAATATTAACATTGGAAATTGTTAAGTAGTTTACGATGTACAGAATTGTGGAAATGCTATGTAAAGAAAAAAACTGTGCCCTACACTACGTAGCTGCATATAGGCATGTAGCTGTGATGTGTTATTATGTATTTATATTCATGCTCTTTTTCTTGTTGTTGTCGTATCTACATGAGATGAAGAATATCTCATAATGGAAAAATGGTTGCCAGAGCCTCGAAAAGTTGGACTTTTCCAGTCCCGCTTCGATGAGCGACAAAGAATCGACTCGCGGTGCGCGGTCATGTGCTCAAGCCAACACACCATGCTCTTTTTGACAAAGAAAAATATATTCCATTCAATGATAAATTGTATATTCATCTCCATGGCATAAGATACATGTACACAAATTGTGGTTGAAACGTGAAATTGAAACAAATAATTATTTTATAATATTTTTATTTATAATATTATATTTATTATCATAATATTACTAATTTTGTATTTATAATATTATATCTTACTCTAACTAATAAGTCAGGATAAAATTATAAGTAAACTTTCAAGATAACTTTGTATTTCATGCCTGAGGGCAATGATCGGAACAAAATTGTAAAATCATCCTGAGATCCAGAAATAGATAGTAACAATAACAATTCTTTACAATAAGGTTTATTTCTGCAAAATCATGTAAGGCAGTCAGAGGAATTATGTACTTAAAAATATAACTAGCCATTTCAAAAAAACTTATAACAAATCCTAATGTAGATAACCATTAAAATTTTCCTTCAGTTTTTTAAAGTAATCATTGGAGTTTTAAAAACGACCAAACAAAAAAACATTTTTTTCATTTCATAACATTAGTTCTGATAAGATAATTTATTTCTATTCGCTGTACACTTTTATAACAAAAATAAATATGATTAATTATACAAAAAATAATGCGTAATGAAAACTACTCGCCTCTAAGTCAAAATATAGATCATTAACTCAATTATACGATACAAGTTGAAGCCTCGTACGAAAAAATCCAACTAACCACAAAAGAAAGTAAAAATTATAAAAGCTGAACAGACTAGCGGTTAAAATTGCGAAAACCGTTTGTGAAAACTGTGCCATAGAGAACAAACCTACATTTCATACATTTTCATTTCACACAAACTTATATAATAGTAACGTATCTCTGGGAGAATTTTAAAAGTTCAAAGTGGTTAGGTCGAAATTTCGTTCAGCTACGAAATATAAAATATATATGAGTACTTACATTTTAGAATTATCAGTAGAAATAACGCACTCAATAGACGGAACATTGTGTAATATTCTGTAATATTTACCTAGTGATTTTTCATGTTTTTTTGTCATCTAGCACTCGATTAGCGCTGATAACAGACGGTTATATTTATAAGGAAAAATATGCAAATTACAATTTAGCCGGTAAACAGTAACATTTAATTCAAATACTTTATTATATGTAATTCATATATACACTTTTAATTAATTGTACATTTGTTTGAAACGTTCAATATAATCTTATTTTTGCAATTGCCTTTTTGAATGTACTTAATTTTCGGTAAAAATGTATACTTTTTCATTTGATTTTGATCTTTTTCCTTCAATCAATCATAACACCAAATAGGCCGTAAATATCTGCGAGGGGCGCCGTATATAGGCATAGCAAGGGGGTTCCAGGTGGGCCTAGCCCAGCCTGTAATCCTCTTGGTTCACCCTAAAATGTTATTCGTTGACATATAAATAACAAGATAAATCTAGAGTTAAAAATTGCCCCCAAGATATCATTGTTACGTCTATAGGGCTCTAATCTTTGTTCAAAATTAGACAATTATACGTTTTTAAAATATATTAATGGTGGAGTTTTTATATCGTCATCGTCATAATAAATGTTTACAAATTTTTACGATATTTCTATTATAAAAAATAAATTAAAAAAATAGTCTCTTATTCTGAAATCCATTTTTGACCAAAATGTTTTTTGTAGTTTTCTAAATTACCATGTTTTGTCGAGATATGATTTTTTTGTATGTATTGTTTTTGCGAGATATATTGCTTTTGCCTGTTGTGGAATGAACCTTTAAACTTTTCCTTTTAAGTTTAAGAAGATGTAGATTCATTTGTTTGCGAACCGTCATCCAATTGAATCGAATGGGTGGAGATTTTCAATAATATCATATTCTATCATATCTCCCATGATTTTGAGCTGCGGCCTGAAAAGTTAAACACTCTGTCAAAGCTACAAAGCAGAATATAATTTAATTGTGAATCATTCATTCTCATTGCTACCAGCTTACAAAATAAATTTTATTCAAGCACTTTCATAAACTGTGTCCTTAAGTGAAAGGAAATCACGTTACATTCTCCCACTTGGCAATCGATGTCATTTCTTTACGTTATTTCGTTTAACTTTTCTATCAATTTTCTTGGATACTTATATTAAATTATCGTTTATACTAGCATCTTTATTTTTTATGTTTGAAATTTGTTTTCACTAACAGCTTTACCACAACATCCTTTTTTTGACTGCTCGCGTTACCATATCGCTTGCGGGACTTCGCAGTAAAATTTAAGAAATTAATATTTTAAACAATCACAACATTTTATATTTTTTAATTCAAACTCCTTCAAATGCAGATCCTGAGAGTCTCAATCCGCGACCGTGTCACTAATAGTGTTACCATTCGATCTCGCTGTCAGAATTAACCGACCATCAAACGTAAAATTCAGCAGTTTCATCTACAGCATTTATTCGGCAGTTTCAGTTACAAGTATGTCGCATGAGCGAGTTCTGCCTTGGGAATTCGTACTGATCAGTGAAAAGCACAGCAAGATATATTAAACGAAATGTGGCTAAAACAATCGAAGTGGACCTAATAAAACATATGCTTGACGTAAATAAAGCGGCTTTTGACAGAAACAAATTGAGAGACGTAGTTTGAAGAGTTCTTGAATCAGAGGCATCTATAGAAGTCTACTGGCTTCGAGATCGCCCTCAACTGTGTGTGAGCTAAGTATAATATTTTGATTTGTTCATTTTTAAATTAAATCACATTGTTTTATAGCTGAAAGCCATTTATAACTGAAGTGTCATCCATTTTTAGTATGCTAGCTCTGTAAGACTAAGAAATATTTAAACTACGCCTTCGGATCTGTTACCTTTTATATAATGATTCAATCCAAAAAAATAAAAAAGAAATACAAAGCTTTGATACGATAAGGAAAGTGCCATCCTTGAGGCAATATTGTATATATTACCTGTCAAATTACAACTAAGAAGATGTCTATAGTTTCAATATAAACCAGAGCTTTGTTGGAAGAGTCAGCCGCAGTTCTTTCCCACAAGTCACATAATATCGAGCTTTAACCACAAACATGTAAGTCAATTGAAGCTTACAGCGCACCGCAAAGCTTCGGCTCCGGGCTGTTGTTCGAGCTTTCAATATGGCGCGTACGTCACAGGCTCGCCCTTCCTAAAGCTCGCGTTCCGCTACCGAATCTCAAATATTTACCCCTTGCAAACACGCGACACGATACTGAGCCGTGTACAGTTGTACATTCTATGAGAGTTGCGCTATTAAACATTCGAAATATGCATTAAATTATTACTCCGTGTTCCGCGTCACCTCACTCTCATTTTACGTAGCGCCAATAGTGATATGTTATGGAGAAAATATGTATTCGAGTGTAGTTATGAGGTATTTACTGAACAGAGGTTAAATTTTGCCATATTGACGTAATTATATATTCATCTATTACTTCGCACTACCATCATTTTGCAGATATTATTGCCTTATGATGTATGTGAACCTATATTTATTTAATATCTTAACAGTATTGAAGTAAGAAAATTAAATGGTTCCTACTGTGAACTATATTTTTAAATTTTGTCATATTATGTGACGTAATTATATGTTTATATATTACTTCGTACTACCATCATTTTGCAGATATTATTACCTTATGATGTATGTGAACCTATATTTATTTAATATCTTAACAGTATTGAAGTAAGAAAATTAAATGGTTCCTACTGTGAACTATATTTTTAAATTTTGTCATATTATGTGACGTAATTATATGTTCATATATCACTTCGTACTACCATCATTTTGCAGATATTATTACCTTATGATGCATATGAATCTATATTTATTTAATATCTTAACAGTATTGAATTAAGAAAATTAAATCGTTCCTATTGTGAACTATATTTTTAAATTTTGTCATAATATGTGATGTAATTATATATTCATCTATTACTTCGGACTACCATCATTTTGCAGATATTATTACTTTATGATGTATGTAAATCTATATTTATTTAATATCTCAACAATATTGAAGTAAAAAAACTAAATGGTTCCTACTGTGAACTATATTTTTCTTCTATGTTTGATTTGCTACCGTTAGCGAAGGTTATTGGAAGAGAAAATGGTAAACTTATTAACCGTTTACTTATTACGTTTGAAAGTCTATTGCTTATAATATAAACAGTGCTTTTCACGAGAGTTGGTTCCACCACAGTTTAGAAACGTTATAGCTTAAACAATCAACATGTGCTCTTTTTTACAGTTTGCGTGTTGTTTATGAGATGTAAGATCATGTGCGCATTGTTTCAATTGTGCTTTAGTTTAATTATTATTGAAATTATTTAATTGTAGGATTACTGTGCAGTACAATAGTGAGTAATAAATATGTTAATATTTTTATACAGAAAAATTAATAACAAAAACAAAGCATTTATTTTCAAATATTTCGAATATTCATATCAATATTTGCGTTTAAAAAATTATATTATTTATTTTTTTAATATTTAACCTCTGAAATAGATTATGCAATAAGTATTTCATAGTGACTTAGGAAATATCTTACCAGCGTGGTAAAACAGATTTCCAGTTGTTCGATAATATTTTTGTGGCGGATTTTAAAATTAAAAATTCTATAAAACCAATGTTATTAAATAGTTTTAAGTTTTCCCAGTCCCCATGACTGCCTATGTTTTTTTTTATTTTCAACACTAAAGTATGGTACATAAAAGAGAAGGTACTAAAATACGAAATCTGAAAATATAACATGATTTTATATATTTACAGTGGTAAAATTACAACATAAACACTTTCGAAACAAACATAGAAAATATTGTTGTCTCACCACCTATCTCAGAAAAACAAAAGTAATACAATTCTGAAAAAAAATCGAAAGATATATGATGGCATCCATAGAATGAAGACTCCCGGCAGCATATTCATTCAATTTATTTTAATTATGGTACCTCGTAGAAATGAAGATTAATTGGTCCGTAGTCGGATAAATGATACATTTTGTAGTCGCTCTCGTGATACATTCATATTAAGAAGATGACGAATAAAATAAATAATCCCTCATTTTGAAGCTATATTAAATTTATGATGACGTTACATATTATAAGCCTCTTATTTGTATATGTCACATACCATACGACATCATACGGTTCACTGTTACTCCTTTTCTTAAAACGGTTTAGTAGCATAGCCGTGAATAACTAACAAATAGAAAAACAGATTAATACATTTTCGTACTTGTAATATTAGTGTGGATTTTAATATACTAATAATTTCAAATTCGACGCGACGGAAATTCTTACTAAGCGCAGACGTCCGCCCACGGCATGTGCTCTCATGTGTGTGCTCATTCGCGTAGGCCTAGCTTATTATGCGCCTTCCTCCTCCAATTCACCATACGCTACTAACCTCGCCTGCGTAAACACGACCCCCTAAGTGTGAACGTACTATTAGGTCTACTGTACTGTTAGCGTTTAGGTGTATTAGGTGTCTAGTAGTCTGCCACTCTGAATTAATATTTTATATACATTTTATACTTGTCTGTAGTCGAGTAAATTATATATTTTTTGTTCTACTATCTGATCCCTTTTCTTTTATACCCATATAAAGAACTATCCGTTGCAAAAATGTAAATAGCCATCTTGGAGCATTCGTCATGTTGATTTAATAATGACGTCGTATATTTTATGTCCTCTTTTTGCTTCAAGACACCTCTATACAAAATTTGATTTAAATTTCAACGGACGTTTTTCCGATAAGGCGTTATAAAGAGGTAGGTAGATAAATTATTTAAGCATAAATTACTCCATATATAAAATACACATAAGGAGTATTGCACCCATTCAAATCGGATATTGATAAATGATACATCAATTGATTTGTCAAATATTTCATAAAATTACTTTTCTGGACTTGCACCTTTTATTGTAATTTTCAATATTAATCAATATTTCGTTTCTATATTAATTTCTTTTAGATTAGAGTAAATTATTTAGTTTCTACATCAAAAAAAAAAACAC